>CM023450.1:143845725-144170666 GCA_013339765.2 Haemaphysalis longicornis
CACTTCAAGTATTTTAGCTGTATTGTTCCGGCAGTGATTCGCCAGTGTTTCCCGTGTGTTATTGTTGTGAGTACCATGTGGTTATCTTCTGTTTATGTGTCTGTTTGGCTTTTGTTTTTGTTTTTCAGCGTTTTTTGTGTTTTTCGTTTATTGTACGCGTTGCTTTTCTTTTATCTGTTGAGGTTTTATTTTCTGCTATTTGGTTGATCTTATTGGTTTTAATCAGCTCGGGTGCAATAACCGCTCAAATTGCCCGATTTCTCTGGCCAGTCTCCCACATGGGTATGCGGCGCGAAACGAGGATCAACAACAATCATCGGACAAGGCTGCTGGAGACTCCTCTGTGACGCCTAAGGCTGCTATTACCATATAAACCGGTATATAGGTCGAGTTTTTTTCCAAAAAATTCCGCACAAAAGTCACCCCTCGTCTTATATAGCGGTCATTGGGAGAATGTAAATTGTGGTCTGCAACAATGTGTAAGCGTAGTCCTTCGCCATCGCCCTTTGTGGTTGACTGCGCTCTCTCACTATCAAGCCTTTATTTGCTTTTCCTTTTTTTTCTCTCTAGTTTTTCGTATTTTACTCGTCTTGTGTGTGTGTGTGCGTGCGTGCATTTCTGTATGTGTCTGCTCCGAGATGAGTGGCGGAAGTCGATGCCAGTTCACCGCTGCGCTTAAGGGGGGAACCCTTGAAGGCTACGTTTTAAGTGCGAATGCACTTCTTAAGCGACCTGAATCACGCGTCCACCGCCGTCCGTCCGTCACACAATCACGTAAGGCTGTGGCAATTGTTTTAATGCTTTTATAGCCCCAAACCATCCACGCCGGCGGTTTGTGCCAAGTTCCCTAAAAGACGCCGATACCGGGCCAGTTTCGATCCGAGGATTGCGGCCGAGCCAGGCCTACGCCTTAGCCACGGACCGCGTTATGTCAGTACTCCCTTAACTTTACATTCAAACTTTAAGTCGAGCGCTTCTTGGCGAGCCTGTTGTCGCCCGTCGTCCGTATACCTGCGGCTCGCCTCCTGGTTTCTCCTCGTCTCCTACAACGGGGATGGAGGCTATGGTCCTCTCTCGCTGCGTGCTGCGGGGTGTCGAGCGCGCGCTCTCAGCTGGGCGAAGACCTGCTTCGCGAGGCGTCCATTCCACCTCGGGGAAATGAGGGGCTTTTAAGCCTGCCGAAACGCGACCCCCCCTCTCCGCCACTGACTGGGCGATTGGCCATGAAGAGTTCCTTCGCATCACCCGTGCATTCGCTCCCCTTCCCCAATGCTCCCCTTTACGGGGAAATGCGCGGGTCAATTTCTTTGTTCTCTTCGAGATATGGCGGAATGATCATTCTTACCGGCTTCGCTTATAGCATCACCCTTTGAAGAAAGCTAAGTTTTTTTTTTCTTGAGATATCTGAATGAAATTTTCAAGGTATTGTTATACATCAACATTTGAAAAAGTACAAAGTTTCATCGAGCTACTTGAGGTTAGTTCTCAAGTTATGAGTGTATACCACGGTGGTTTGTATGGGCTTCTTATCCCAGTCCTGGAGAATCAGCCAAGCGTGCTGCGACTATGAAATTCATTATGGTTATTCCTGAATATGTACCTCAGGGCAAGACAGAGCCTTTTTCTAAATTTTTCACCAGAAAAATTTTAGCACAGCACCAAAATTATGGTGGCTGATCAAACATGCAAGCAGGATTTTGTTTGGATTTTTACAAAATCAAAAACAAAAATTTTCCGAAAACGGGCTTGTCATGCCCTCGGACATTTGTTAAGGACAGAATAAAGAAAACGGGGATGCAATCTTGACGAAGCACGTCTGTGAGATATCACTGCGATAAGCAAGTCTCAAAAGGCAAAAAGTTCATTTTGAGAAAACGGCCTTCAAAGTTGTGTACACATTTTCACTGCTAGAAGACAAACCGCAGCATAGCTAGAGGGGTCTTGGCGCACGGCCTTCCTCCTCTGTTGCTTTCCATCTTCCTCCTGCTTTCGTTTGCTGCCTTGTTCATGTGCAGGGCGTCTTTTCAGCAGCTCGCTGCGAGGGCTAGATGGCCTGGTGTGATGAAACCCTACAGACACGGATATGTCTCGAGTAGCCCTGTAGCAGCCCGCATTGTACGTCAGCATGACTTCAAGCAGTGCTGTCTCGACAGCAATCAATGAAACCTGCAGTTTCCATGGGCATCAGGGACCACAGAACTATTTGCATTTGCGCTAACGAAACTTCCCACCTTCACCTGTAACGATGGCAGGCACAGGGCAGAGGGCTCCGTGGCTGGGAACTTCCTCTGGGGTCGCCGGCATAGCACCAAGGTTGTTTTGAACAGCAGCACGTTGTCTGTTCGCTGCCTCGACCTCCTCGCGTGTCAAGAAACGTGTTTCCAAGTCAACTGTACGCGACACGTTCCCGCTGTCGAGGTTGATGCGAGACCGGAGACGGAGGCCGTGGTCGCCGAGGTCGATGCGCTTGAGACGCCGGACACACTCGCAGCATAGGTCGGCGTACTCACTCGTGAGTACACTCATTTGTACTCATTTGTACTCAAACTCACGAGTGAGTACGATGATGAGTGATCACACACCCAGAAAAAAATAGTGAGTACGATGACGAGTGAGTATAGGGGTAAGTCCACTACTCGTGAGTACAGTACTCATGAGTACACTACTCATGAGTATGAGTACTCATGAGTACAGTATTCATCAGTATGAGTACTCATGAGTATGAGTACTCATGAGTTTGAGTACTAATGAATATGAGTACTCATGAGTACACAGTACTCATGAGTACACAGCACTCGTGAGTACACAGCACTCGTGAGTACACAGCACTCATGAGTACAATACTCATGAATACTGTTTTTGCGAGTGCTTGCACTCTTGAGTATATGCACTCCTGAGTACAGTAGTGCAAACAGTAGTGCAAACAAGAAAACGGACGACAAAAGCTGCCACCCGAAGACACGCAGAAAAACGCAGTTTACGGCCACGGCTGCACCGACAACCCCCGACCCGGCCTGAGAACAAGAGGAGACACCAGACGCAACGCGAGTGCTTACGTTCCGTTTTGCTTTGTCACATGTACTTGCCTTCGCGCAGTAAGTCGCCCAACGACAGTGCACCGCGTCAGACGTTTTCTTCCTCTGTCCTGATTTATATGTAACCTGTGTTTTTCTAATCAATTAAACAATTTATTTTTTCTACTTAGTCTTTCATTCCAGCTACGACCTAGCTAACAGTGCAGATAAGTTGATTATTCGTGAGTAATACGAATTGAGTACTCATGAGTACAGATTGAAGTACTCATGAGTGCAGAATGAGTAGTACTCATGAGTGAAAAATGAGTAGTACTCATGAGTATACTCATGAGCAGTAGTACTCATTGAGTACTCATGAGTACAGATTGAGTACTCATGAGTACAGATTCAGTACTCATGAGTACAGATTGAGTACGAATACTCGTGAGGACAAATGATTTTGAGTACAAGTGAGTACGATTACAAATGAGTATTTGATGAGTGAGTACGAGTGATTTTGTGAACAGACGAATTTTTTGAGTCTGGGTTTGATTGAGTACAGCGTGAATGAAAAAAATTGTGATTGAGTTTGAGTGAGTTCTTCTGTTTTGCCGACCTATGCTCGCAGCATCGAAGTATTGCACAGACAGGGCAGGAGATACGTCGTTGGAAGCGCGGACACCCTCGTTAGCGATGCTCTGCGCCACCTTCTTCTTGGCCATGCGAACGAGCTTCATGGATCGCTTCCGCGCACCGAACGCATGTAGCGTCCTGAACTTCGCTCCACGTCCGATCACGTACACGATCTGGCAGGCTACACCGAACTATTGAAGTACGTCAGCGATTGTGAGCACGGCAAAAAACTAAGTAGAATGAGCGGACAAGCGAACAAAAAATTCCCCGCATTTCCCCGAGGGGAAGAATGTGAAAGTGCGAATGCACGAGTTGAATTTGCGCGGTTCGGTAATGTTCGCGAAAGAGAGATCACACACACACAACACAACTAAAAAAAAAGAAAGATGCATTTATTCACAGACACCTATTTGTGTTGTCGTTGTACTTGATTGCTAGAGCGGATCTCAGCTTTGAAATTTCGTGTCAGTACTCCTTTAAGCAGGTGCATTAGCCCTTCTCACGCCCGATTCTTGACCAATCCCCCACGTGGGTATGTGCCATGTCAGCGGCCAGGCAGCGCGCGCCCATCTCCCCCGTTGCCAAGGAAGACCAGGAGATTCCTGGCCAATCCCCCACGTGGGTATGTGCCATGTGCATTCGCACGAGCGCGGACATCGCCGGTGGACGCAGGTTCAGGGTCGCTTAAAAGTGCATACGCACCTAAAAACGTGGTAAACACTGAGGCAGAACAACAAAGGAGCGGCTAAAAGGAGACGATGGAGCAGGGAATCTGGTGGATGCGAGCGGAGCAGGCGGCCGGCCGGGAAGAAGCGCGCGTCATCACGCGCAGAAGCCAATAGCATTCGCGCGTCCGCTCGCTTGCCTCCCCCTCCTCCCATTCCCCGCACTGGGTTGTATGCAGGGGGCGCAGTGAGCGCCCAGTTGAGCTCAATAATATCCCCTGGACTTCCTTCCTTTCACCGAACCACATAGTAGTAGTAGTCGCGGTTCTGGCGCAAGGCGCATGTCCAATCGTACTTCGCACACGGACGCGGGAAACTCGAAAGCACTGCAAGCCCCCAACACAAGCGTATAACCCTCGGCCACGCCTCGGCGCCAAGTAATGGCGGAACGAAAAGTGCGAGAATCCACAAAGAAACAAATCAAAACATGGCAGCTCTACGGAAGCGGCATGGCGGCTTTTCCCTTTTCCGCGTTTGGGTTTTCGCGTTGCTCGCTCCTCGGAAGCCGCGGCTGGTATAATATTCGTTTAATGCGATGCTTTTTGCACGGGCCCTTGCTCCGTGGCGGCTCATTCCGCACGCGAGTCCACTGGTCGCCCGAGTTTGCATACTCGTGCTGAGTACGCAATCAAGTCTTATCGGGGGTCCACACAAGCGTAGATAGGCGAACAAAAAGTGAGTCACGAAAAGATCAGTACAATGGGAGGAAGGGGAGCAGCGGGCTGCGGCCGGCGCGTAAGCCGACGCGTTCACGCGCTCGGAAGCCAACAGGATTCTAGTCGTTGTCAACGCGACTTCGGGTTGTTTGCACGGTTGAGCGCGGTGATGCGCCCAGTTGGGCTCCATCATCGCCGTGCGACCCCTCGTTGCGCCTTGTCAGCGTCGTACCTAGAGTGTATAGTCGCGTTGCCCGAGTCAGCAACGCGCGTTCCATCGTGAGCGAGTTCGCTACACGGTACCTCTCGTCGGGAAACTCGAAAGCACTGCGAAAGACCCGCCGAATGCACAAGCGTATCACGGCATCGGCAGCCTCGGCCGTCAGCGTAATGGCGGAACAAAAGTGCGAGAATAAAAGGATACGTATCATCAGCTCTCGTGCATAACGCCATGGTCTGGCTGCGTTCACGCGAATGTTGGCCGTTTCGCGATTCTCCTCTCGGGAGGTGCCGGGCTGGAATTTCGTTTTGACATTTTTAGGACGAATTAGGAGCTGATAATTTCAGAAAAGCTAGTTTATGACATATACATCCCAAATACATGGTTTTCCAAAAATCGCTTACTTCGCGATTTTTCGGTTTTCAAAGGCCGCGTCCCCCTTAAGGCGATTGAGTCGCCGAGCAGAATGGGAACATGACGGCGCAACGCCAGTTTTGCTTTTTGGAGAAAAGTGTGCGGTACTGGCGGAGCCAGAAAGCGAAGTTGTGCGCGTGCAAGCCCCGGAACAGATCGTTGCGTGGACGTCAAGCGATGCACCCTGTGTTGGGGAATAGAGTGGCGGACTTCGTTCGAGAACTTCGCTCACGATCGCTGCCGGTTACAGCGGAGGCCATCCGCGGACCGGCTCCGCGAACTGTACAATGAGTGGATAGCCGGCAGCGAAGACCATCCCTCGCGACCGTGTCAAGATGGGTGTCTTCCTCTTGGCAGTCGCTGCCCGACGACATGGTTGCACGAGCCTTCAGTAAGTGCTCCATCAGCAACGCACTCGACGGCACTGAAGATGACAGTGAGAAGCAGTCATCCTCGGACGACCCTGACAGCTTGGACGAGTGACTTCGGCAGGCATACTGGGTGGCAGTGACGGACGGGCCGAATTATTTTTTTGTCAACTTTCCCACCTCGACCTATATACCGGGTCGACCTATGTTCCGGTTTATACGGTATCTCTTAGAGTGTTTCTTTCTCTCTCCTCAGCTTGCTGACGAAATATTTCTTTCTGCTCCCCTGTCTTGTCTCACCTCATTGGTTTTTCACGACCAAAGCAAAAAGCAAGTTCGTCTTGGCCAATACCCCTCAGTTGATAGCGTCATCGGACTTGCGTGACGAGCAACGACATTGGACGGAGGAGGAGGAGGAATAAACGTTCCTATAAAGCGGTTCGGCTGGAAGGATAGACTTGCCGAAGGCCAGCCGCCGCTTTCCATACCGCGTGCCCGGTGGTACGTGGATTCGAACCTGGTACCTGCCCCATACGGGGCGAGTGCTGCACCTTCGAGCCATCGCTGCGGTCGAACGTTACGACCCGTTCCATGGGGGCATGTCCCGATTAAGTCGGGTAACTTCCTAAGCACGAGATCCCCTGTTGAAGAGGTGCTTGTACCAATTTTTCCGCCCAGCGGTACTGAAGTACCGAAGCGCCCCTGGAAAATGTGGGGTCGGATAGATACACGAGCGTGCCTGTGGACAAAGGATGCGGGCGGCTGTTGGTCAGCACTCTCCGTGCTGGGGTATCTAGCGGAAAAACCCTTGCGTGCGCTTCTTTTACTCGTCAGAAGGCCGTTATACAAAAAGAGGGCCATTGTAATTGCAATAAGTGGAGTGACCGCTTCTTTGAAGATGCGTTTCGGGTATGCTGTATGGTCAATTTATAGTTCAAGAATTCTATTAGTTGTTGGTATATTTTTCATTCAACACATCATCAAGCTCCGCATAGCAGGAAATTTTTTATCACTGGGAGATTTTAGACATATTGATGCAGTCCTTAAAATGTGTACATAAGAACTGCAGGAAAGACGCACATAAAAGAACAGTTCAACTGTGTCTCGATGATGTCTTGTGACCATCATTGTTAGAATAATAAAAAATTGGCACTCTGCAGGTGGCCGCTGCAAAGTGCCGGAAGGAGAGCTGATCTTGCGAACTGAACAGGCAACGCAGGCCCAATTAGCTGCACTCACCAGTTGCGGCCGTCCCTGGTGTCACATTCCACCAGAATGAGCCAGCTATGAGGAAGGTACGTTGGCTGGCGCATGATTTAACCCGTTGCCGGTTGTCCTCAGTGCCCAAAGGTTCTCCCTCCATTGACAGGAATACGGCCCCTGCAGGAGAGGGACAAGGGATTCCCCATACGTCGAAGCTCATGTTCCTGCCAGGTTCTCAGTCCACCAAGCGGTGTGCCTCCCCACAGCTCCTCCTGTTCGAACCGGCAGGGGTACCCGTTGGCACTGGCGGTTTCCCGACGTGCCACTCAACCATCTGCCCGGATGGCCTGGTGCGCAAACGCCCCTGACGGTCCTTACGGGGAAGGAGCTGTGCGGAAACACATCCCAGCCTGCCGCACTCAAGAGCTTCGATGTACAAGCTCCTTCGCCTCTCTATTGAGGAGAAGCAACACGCTCTGCAGGAGCCGTATACCCCGCCAAAGGCCAGCAGGCAACCCACGGACACAAGGCCCAACAACGCACCGAGTGCCATCTACACATTCAGCCTTCGTCCGCAGCTCGTCTAGCTCAATTCCAGGGGACGGCGCCTGCAACACTTGCGGTGGCGACCGTCACTGGAAGACAGCTGCAAAGGCCCCGCTCTCCTGCACAAATCGACAAGACCAGCTCTCCTCCCAGGAAGCACCGCATTAGGGGACTTCTGCCCGAGAAGTCACTCAGAGGACTTGCCCAAGAGCGACCAAGCGGGACTTTTGCCCGGTGTGCCACGCAGAGGACCTGCCCATGCGCGCACAGCGGGACTTCTGCCTGGAGTTCCATCCAGAGGACTTGCCCAAGGACGGAACAACAGGACTTCTGCCCAAGACACCGCTCAGAGGACTTGCCCAAGAGCGGCGTAGTGGGACTTTTGCCCGAACGCCGGCCAGAGGACTTCCCAAGGCCAGCGAAGCGGGACTTGTGCCCCTAATGCGAGCAGTTCAGAGGACCAGCCCAAGAACTGCTCGGTGCTTCCATAGTAACCTATGATGTTAGGTACTTTATATATTTTTCTCGAATGTTGTGGTGGAGCACCTGGTGGCTACACTCCCACTGCTACCATGGCCTGTATCACCAGTGCACTCAGCCACAACACCCGATGACGAAGGACTGGCAGCATTTTAGGAAGAGCAGCCACAGGAAATATCGTTGCATTAAAGCGCAGAGAACTGGTGTAGTACGCGAATTGGTGTGGTCTTGAAAGAGAGAGAATAAGATTTCTTATTTAGAAAAAAATCCAACTGCAGTCTTCGGTGTTGGCGTCCTCAGTACAGGACACCTTGAGCTCGGGTCGCATCAACAGCACTCTCCACCAGCTGACGCTTATCATCGAGGGTGGAGCTGGCCAAGGCACTGTCCCAAACCTCACAGGTGGAAAAGAGTACGAGGAGGAATAAACGACCCTATGAAGCAAAAACGAAAAACCATGAATATGCCTTTGAAGCAGCTAACCTTGGGTAAGAGTCCTTAATCCAGGACCCCTTGAGACCGTCGGGCTGTTTGTGCTCTCTTCCCCAGCCAAAGCTGATCGTCATAGTCCGATCTAAACACTGCTCTCTCCCTGTGCTCAGGGGAGGGGAAGGGCAGGGGGAGTAGGTTGGGGTTCTTATCGCAGCCCCACACAATACGGTAAAGCGTGCCCGGAGCCTCACAGAAGCGGCATTCCGAGGAGTAGAGTGTGGGGGCCAGAATGTGGGCTCTAGTTGGGCGGGGAAAGGTGTTGGTTTCGATGCGTCGAAGGTGGTGTTCTTGTTCTTTTGTAAGGTTTTTGTGCGGAGGAAGGTACGTTTTCTGCTGCAGGCGGTAGGGCTGCGTGATTTCTGTGTAGGACAAAAGGGAACAGACACGCCACTGCTCGCCGAACTCCTGACTAGCCCGGTGTGTCAAATCTCGGGCATGCTGGTGGGCAGTTTCGTTGCCGGGCACGTCGGCATGGGCGGGAGCCCAAATAATCCTTACACGGTGTTGTGGAGGATGCTTCAGGAGAATTTGTGTGGCGCAGGGTGGGACGAAGCTGCTCGAGAATGTTCGGCCTGCTTGTTGGCAGTCCGTAATGATGATCTCTGCAGGGGTTTGAGCAATTGCTAGGGCTATGGCCACTTCTTCTGCCCTGTACGTGCATGGGTTGTAGAATTGATGCACTTGTGAGGAGGGCTTGAGCTGTAGTCACAACAGCGGTCATAGCTTTCCTCCCGGGATAGGATGGAAGCGTCCGTGTATACTGTGTGAGAGTATTGGGCCGTACCGTAGAAACTTGCTTTCGCTCTGGCGTCTCTACTATCATGGTGGTGTGTTGGATATATGTTCCGGGGCAGTGGGGCCACATCAATAAATTGACGAATCTCACGCGGAAGCTGAGTCGCATCGGCCTGGGGGGTGTTGAAGCGGTGAGCGCAAGCACAGCTGGTTCAGAATTGTTCTGCCAGTGGAGGTGGAGCTCAGACGTAATAATTGGTTCATATGATGAGCTTCGAGGAGTTCATCCAGGGTATTACAAATCACAAGTGTAGTAGTTTCTGTGTCGAGGTGCTGACAGGTAGTCCTAACAGCCATCTTGTATGCCTTGCGTATGATAGTCTCTAACCTTGTCCTTTTCAGCCTTCGAGAGCACAGCGTAGGGGATGGCGTAAGTACCCTATGAGATGAACAAAGACTTCGACTAGCCTTAGCACATCCGCCTCTCGCATACCTTTCGTTTTTGTGCTGACCCTGCGGATCATGTGGGAGACTTGTTCCGGGGTGTGCTTAAGTCGGTCCAGCAGTTTGGTATTGGAGCGATGCGCTTGTAGAAGCATGCCTAAGATTCTAACCTGCTGAGTTGGAACACTAGCGTGGCATCCACTTCTAGGAGATGGTTGGCGACCCGGGACGGAGGGAGTTTTTTACATGGTAGGTAGCACACGTCGTGGTAGCACACGCTAGGCCACATTGTCGTGCGTATTCACAGACACTAGTCGGCTGCCTGTTGTAGGTTGGTTTCCATTTCCCCCCGGGGACCCATGAGTGGCCCATATGGGGATGTCATCCGCATATAATCCATGGCATATGCCTGGTATGGCATCCAGGAGCGGAGGGAGGCCTCGAAGGCCTATATTAAACAGCAAGGAGGAAAGGAATCCGCACCCTGGAGTGTGCCCTTGTTGCCGAGAGAAAACTGTATTGGACTTTAAACCTCCCACCTTCAGAATGGCTTTTCGGCTGTCTAGGAAGTCTTGAATGTATTTGTAGGTGCATTCCCCGCAGTTAAGGCCATTCAGTTTTTTAACGGACGACATACCCAGCTTCGCAAGTGCTCAGCGCTTATAAAAAATGCCGCGACCAGGATTTGAACCTGCGTCGTTGCAGCGCCAACGCAATGTACTAACCACTTTACGGTCACGGCTGGCCGGGGTCGGCGGTCGTTGGTGCTTTTGAGATACTGCGGATGAGAATGGTTCTGCTGTAAAAGTAAAAAAAACATGATCCTTCCGTTAACCGAAATGTGGCGGCAAGCTCAAAGGCAGCTGGAGAACTTCCACTTCACCATGGTCATATCGTTTTCTTTAACGAAGAGCGAGCTGAAATACAAAAAACAATGCCGTGACGCAGATTCGAACCTGGGTTATTGCGGCCACAGCGCAAAGTACTAACCTCTATACCATCACGGCTGCCCTGGGAGGACGGTCACTGATGCTTTTTTTAGATTAAAAAACGTGTGCTTAAGTCAGGTTGCGGGTACAAAACTAATATTTGGGAAAGCTAAAAATTAAGAAAAACACAAAGTGGGACAAAGTCGGAAAGCGGGAAACAGTATTGCCGGGCCGAGTTTTGCTGCGGTTCATGAAGGCTCTGTGCTTGGTCTGCCTGTTTCTCTTGCGAATATGTACAGACGGTATTACAGGTTCCCTAGTGTAAGGCTTCTCATAACAGCGAAAAAACACCCACGCCATTACCTGTCGTGATAAATAAAGCACAGCCACACCTGTTGCCCCTCACTGAGCAGCCCATCGAAGTTTATGATAATTTAGGACAGCTCAGTTGCAGTGGTACGTTGCGTTGAGGTATGAGGCTCTCCTTAGAGGCATGCTTAAACAGCCATGCACGCGTGGGGTAAGCTTCGGGAAAGAACTATCCCCTGTATATATGCAATAACAATACCACTTTTGAGCTGCTGGCAAGCTGCGATACCAGCGCTAGAAACACAGGCGTTATAAGCAGCTTTGAGGTACGAACGCTGTGCCCGTTTCAACAGAACTTCGCGGAGCTTCTCCAGTGATACTCGGCGTTAGATCGCAGTACTTCGCGAAATGTGATAGTCACTGCGCTTGTCAGGCGTAGTGTACCAGTCTTACAAATACACTCCTCTGTAGTGTATTTGTAAAACGTGCACGCATTTCGGGGCTTGATAATAAAACACTCCGGAAAGTTTCGAATGCCATTAAACGGCATCACTTATCACTGTTTCACAGAGCGACACATCAAAAGCATTGTATTTGAACGTTGGGAGCAATTTGTTTGCAGTAGCTGATTACATTTCGTCGACTTCCGTTGTTTAAATTAGTAACGCCTTCATTGTTGCTTTGAGCGATAACAATTATGTTATTCATATACTCTTTTTCCAGTAATCGAACAGAGAACTACTTTGCTTCTCTTCTGGTTACGTTTTATGGGCAAGGATATTTTTGTCTAAATAATCATCCTCGCTGCAAATAGGGAGAAGCTTGAAAGCAACTAAGAGAAAGCTAGCCATCAGCAAAGACAGGATGACGGCACTCACATACGATCAGGATAACGTTACGCATAATTTGGACGAAATAATAGAGGTAACAGAACGATTCTACACCGAGCTGTATGCCAGCGACGTTGGACCAGGGGAAACTACTGTACAAGCTCAACTTTCGATGTCTCATTGGTAACTAATGAGGGGGCAGGAAAGAGAAGGCATGTCAAGAAGAAAATGTGCAGGTGGCGATGGCATACCCGTGGACCTTTTGCAGCAGGGAAGAGAAATTTTACTGAAAAAGTTCACTTTACTATTTTCGGAATGCTTCAAGACTGAAAAAGTGCTCATAGCCTTCAAAAACGCCAAAATTATTCTGATTCATACGGGAGATCCCAAGGACCTCAGGAATTACAGACCCATCAGCCTACTGTCACTTGTTTTCAAGCTGTTTATCAAAAGTTATAGTTGGCCGCGCAGCTGACAGCCCGGATTTCCAACAACCCTGAGAGCAGGCTGGTTTTCGGAATGGTGCTAAACCACAGATCACATCCATGTTGTCAATCAAGTGATAGAAAAAACCACAAATACACTAAACCCCTTTACATGGCAATAATAGACTATGAGACAGCGTTTGATTGCGTGCTCACCGCAGCAATGTTACAAGCACTAAAAGACCAGGGAATAGTGGAGAACTACATAAGACTTCTAGAAGACATACATAATAAATGCACGGGCAGGATACTTCTCCACAAGTAAGCCAATAAATTCCATATCCGAAAGAGAGTAATACAGGGAGATACGTTCTCGCCCTAGCTATTCCCAGCATGTCTGGAGGGGGTGTTTAGAAAGCTTGAATAGAAAAACATAGGATTAAGGATGAACGGGAAATACTTGAGCACTTTGAGGCTTGCGGGCGACATAGTCTTACTGAGTAAACTGCAGAACACCTGCAAACAGAACTTGAGGAGCTATAATCAGAAAGCACGGCCGTCGGGCTAAAAATAAATATGAATAAATCCTAAGTAATGAGAAATAAGCAAGCCAAAAACGTCCTCTTCAGCTGAGAAACTGAACCGCTACAAGAAGTAGGAGAATAGAACTACCTCGGACAGATTGTTAGTGCGTACCACAACAACGAGAGACATATGGCGCAGAATAGGTATGCGTTGGGAAGCACTCGGCAAGCACAATCAAATAATGAAAAACAAGCTATTTGCATCACTGAAAGGAAGAATATACAACTAAATCATTTTACCGGCAATGACACATGCAGTGGAAACGTGGTCCTTTACTGAACAACTGGAGAGCAAACTTAGATCGGCTCAACGGACCATGGAACGAATAATGCTAAGAGTAACACCCAGGGACAGGAAACGAGCTTCCTGGATCAGGAAACAACCTCGCGTAGATGACAGCATAGTTCAAATAACGAGAAAGAAACGGACTTGGGCTGGCCATGTAGTGAAATGAACCGACAACCGGTGGACAATTAGGGTAACAGAGTGGTTACCAAAAGATGGGTCTAGAAGAGGGGAAGGTCATTGATCCGATGTAGGGATGAAATAAATTCGCGGGTAAGCTGGGGGCTCGAGCAGCGCAGCACAGGAGTGGTTGGAGGTCAATGCGAGAGGCCTTCGTCCTGCAGTGGACCTGAGTAGGCTTCTGCTGCTGCTGCTGATGATGATGATGAATTCCCCCTGTCCGGGAATGACCAAGCTATGTAGAACGTTTTGCGACGGTGTCTTTCGATGTTTTGGCTTTGGAAGCAGTGAATATTTATCTAAATTCATATTTTCGAGAGCTACTCGCGAAAGCATGTATGCAGCTAATTTTGTTTTCTTCTTTCTCCGGGTTGCAAGGACGAGGTCCTGCGGAAGGAGCCTCCTACCCTCAAAAAGCGAAGAGAAGTTGATTGCGAGCGAGGACCGACCTTTTCAGAACCCCTTGCGTTGTCTGAACGTTCAAACAAAGCGGCTCATTAAGCCCATGAAAGGGCCCAATTCGGCTGCACCTTGTTATTGCGTCATGACGCTGCGAGGTCATTGCGCTCCATCGCCAGAAAAATCCCCCTTGCTCTTTGGGATACGCCGTAGTTTTCAAACTTCCGCTTATACTCGCGCGACCCCGACCTGCAGCACCACTTACCCATTAACATGCCAGGCTCGGATGCCATACTATTTTGCCTCCTGAGGATAGGAGTCGCTTGCTTTCACCAAAGCTTACTCATTCACTATTGGCATGACTGACAGCCCTGCTTGCGATGTGTGTGTCACGGACGAAACAATAGAGCCCCTCTTGTGCCACTGTGCCTGGTTCGCAGCGCAGAGGCAGCACCTGTAAACCGCACTCGCGAACCTCCACAACCAGCCATTAACAGCACAGACTGTTTTATAGCACATGTGTCGCCCACCGCAGTCCCAAAAGGCCACAGGCTTGTCTGAACAATTGTAGGGACACCGTGTACCATCCTTCATTCACCCGTTTGGATAGTTCAGCTGTTCTGTTTTAAGCCTTATTATCGCCCATGGTTTGTTTTTGTGGTTACCTTTACTCTTTTTTTCTCGCTCCTCAAGTTCATCTCCCCATCATTTCTATGCCCTTTCTTTCTCTTTAAATTTCTCATTACCCACTTCCCATGTGTTGTGTAGCCACCCGGACTCTTCTCTCTTAACCTCTCTGCCTTTCATGTACTTTTTCCTTTCTTCCTTCCGTTGGCGCCGATTTTTTAAGCACTGAGAGAAATGAAAAGAGCCTTTAGAGCATCCCTCAGTTTTCCGACAGGAATTGCTCTCCTCGCTACTGTTGATGAAACAACAAATGCGTGCAGTTTCCCCAATTGTTATAATCGGGTTCCATAACGCCATTGTCCGACAACGCAGTCATGTTGGTAGGGCTCAGGTGCTCGAAGCTATAAGAAATAATGCCACTTTCCCTAATGTAATGGCTGTGTAACCCAGTCTACCTAGATCATGCAATATCTTTCTAACCGTCGATAACACCATTGGCGTACGAGTAGGGCTTATGGAGGCAGGCTTTCGAAAGATGCCAACAACACGAAAGTGATCGCGCTCTTAAGCACTGGATTGTGCTGTTAAAATCTTTTACTGGCCACTCAGTCAAATTGCATTCACCCCTTGTTTGTATTTTGGAGATTTAAAGGAAGGCTTAAAGATTAAGGATTAAAAGAAAGGAAAGGATGAAGCGCAAGCTTCTATTCTAGGTTTTTATGCATTTTCCGTGTACCGCGAACCGAATCCCCCAAGGCTCCACATATTTTTGAAGAACAAGGCGTTGGGAAACGGTGTTTGCGGCATTAGCACGCGCTCACCGCCAAAGTCGAGCGCCGCTCAAGGTGCAATTTTTACCGGTCAAGTATGCACGTCGGATCCCTTGGACATGCATTATGAGTAGGATAGATAATATCAGACACTATTTTTACGTCAAAGCATGGCCTTAGAGCTCAAGCTTGTGCGTCTCATCATTTGAATATACATTTTGAGTACATCAGTTATCAATAGACAGCATTTTAAACATCAAAACAGTCAATATAAAAGTGTGTGCATGTATGTATGTTTCTTTCTTAGGGATGACCGCTGTCAACGCTTAGGAGGACGAAGAATTGCTTGTACTTTTTACGTTATGTGTCACCTGAATGTCGTGTGCTAGAAAGCTTCGCTGGTCATTCACCTCCTCACAGTGGAATGGTTCGTGGTTTTTTTACGACGAACATGAAAATAAATAAGGCGGTAGTTTGTAACGCTGACGGCTGCTCGCCGCCTCCCTACTTCAAGGCTCCCGTTGCCCGGAAAACCCGTCCGCCTAGACATATTCTTAAACAGTGGCCTAGACGCACCCCCTAGCGCCATCTACTGGTTCGCTTGGAACACTCTTTTCTTTCCCTCAGGCAACTTAAAATACGGGCACGCTGTTCGTCCTTAGAGGAGTAGTGATAGAGTTTTCACTAAAATGGCCTAGATCGCCCCCGGCACGGCCCTAGTAACCCAGGTATTTTAAATGCGAATAAAGGCAAACTCATACCACGTACAAGGTCTCTCTCTCTTCTCTCTCTCTCTCTCTCTCTCTCTCTCTCTCTCTCTCTCTCTCTCTCTCTCTCTCTTTAAGGCCTCTCCACTCTAACACCCCCCTCCAATAAAATTACACCATCTTCCCGTAGGATGCTTATGGTCGAGCTTGTTCCCTCGCTTGTTGTGGCGCCGTCCACACCTCCACTGCGCATGCGCGTCTCTCCTCCAGTCTCCTCCTCACAGCCGTATAAATCAGGTGTCCACACGCGCTGCACGCTACTCCACTGAGCATGCGCGTCTCTCCTCCCTTCTCCTCGTCACCCTACCCACGCGTCTCCTTACTCGAACACCACACACCAACTCTACTCACACTGCTTACTTCTACTCTACTTGCACACCAACCAACCCCCACTGCTGCTTCGCATCCTCCTCAGGGTTCCCCCAACGGGAGGATGGTGAAATTTTTTAGCCAGGCCCTGCAATTTTCTTACTACGAAATGTTCCCTTCGGTCAATTACATGCATTATTTTTAAAATTAGAATGATTTGACATCTATTAGGTAGTGTTAATTCACTAACGCGTTTAATTAGTTTTGTGATGTGTGTATGACGCAAAGAAGAAGCGGAAGTCTAGCGGAAGTGTTGCAGAGTCCCCTTAAAGGTGCACCAATATTCCTTAATTTTTGTGCGCCCGCACTTAGCACTCGGAAGCACGACGAACAGTGGTGTTCTCGGGAATTTCGATTTTCATCACTGTGATATTATATTTTAAGCCCACAATCCATTTCTATTAGGTATTCAAAGTAACCTGAGCCTGTCATTCTCGTAACTAACGAGGAGATTGCATGATATATTACCATCGCTGAAGATTTTCGTTCAGGCAGTACCCTGGCAGCCAGAAAATTTGCGACGCCTACAGTTGGGGAGCGTGCAACGTGAGGGCGAGCCCAAATCTTCTAGCGGAAGGTATTCGTAGTCCAGATGCGGGGAATACGGTAAGATGAAATACCGAAAAAAATGGGAGGCTTTGGAGCAAGATTAAAACATCGTGATATACACATATAGGGATACAGAGGACGAAACACACGATGCTACGTCAATTTTAAATACTGCTACACAAAACATAATGTAACTGTCCATAAGTGAGAGATGAGTACATAATTAAAATGCATATGTTCAGGGGGTTCACAGGAACTCTTCCAGACCTGATTCCTCAAGGAAAATAAACAGAGGTTCTGTCCTCAGCAAAGCGCCATTATTTCGTTAGGGTTCGAGGAAGTGGGAAAATTGTAGTGCACTTCCACGTCGGAGTCGCACAAGTGCCTAGCACATCGCGGGCAGCGGCATATGAGGTGCCTAATGTCCTCAGTCATAAAGCATACTAGGCATAATGGCGACTAGTTTCTTACACTTATTTTGCTTTCAAAAGGGTAACCGTAGTGTGTCATACCTGTAGTCGCGGTGCTCCGGACCAACTCAGGCTGGATAAATTATCGTGTGTTTCTCTTTGTGGCTGTAGCTTTCGGTGAATGAAATGCCTTTATCAGATCCCAACCCATCTTCAAATTACCTTGCGTGTGTGATTTCCAGGTTTAGGACCAAGTGGAAGCAGCCAAGAAGTCATTCCGTACCAAGCCGCACCAAGCCGAACTCCGGATGGACATGACACGTACAGTCATGAACTGAAATACGAAAACAGAAATATGAATCGGAACGCAGCAATAGCGCAATTTCTATCCACGCAAGTAAAATTGTCGCATGGCTCCATAACAGTTCGTAAAGAGGACTTTTGAAACATACTTTAACCGCGTCAATATAAGTGGCCTCCACAAACTATATTTTTTTTATTTTGCGTGTTGTGGTTCATATTTTTGTGTTCGCTTCTCATTTGTCCATGACAGTACATATTCAAGAGATTAGCAAAACAACTGGTGGAGGAAATTCTTTGCGGGACAAGCCTGTCCATTCGTCTACACCAGGTCCTCATATGGACGTGGAAGCAAGAGGGGTGAAAATGGCAATCCCTAACAGACATTAACAGAACGTGCTGTTGGGTGAGTTGGTACATACTTAAATAGAAGGTTTAGCGCAAACAAGACGAGGACGGTGGCAAACGGGACAGGCGCTTGTCCCGATTGCCACCGTCCTCGTCTTGTTTGCGCTAAACCTTCCATTTAAGCCCCTAACAGACATCTCCATTCAATGTTTTCCTTACAGAGAACAGGAATATATAAACTGAGCCAACCAGTATTTGTCTATAGCCACAGTTCCGAAAGACCAAAGACAATCGAATGAACAACAATGAAATAATTGCACTGTAAACACACCAATTTCTTTGATTGATTCTGGGGTTTAGCGGGCCGACGCTAAGCAGGCAATGAGGCGCGCCGTAGAGGAAGGATCCGGAATAATTTTGAGCACCTGGTGATCCTTAACGTGCGCAGAAATCTCGGACACACGGGCGTTATCGCTTTTCGCCTCCATCAGAAAAGCGGCCGCCGAGAACGGGAATCGAACCCGCCTCCTTGCAATGGGCTCACCAGCACAGTGCCCTAGCCACTGAGCTACCGCAGCGGGTACATCAATTTCTTTGACATACTCCCCGAGACAATCGGCTGAGGATACAGTATGACGGACGAGAAGGGATTCCACTTGGCGCAATTGAAACGACCAATGGCTTAAAGGGCGCTACCACACGTAATGTTAAGCCTACCAATGACGTCAAAAGAGGAAGTTAGAAACTAACAAAATTGCAAACGGGCGGCGGTGAACACACATACTACCACAATAGTCAATAAAACCTAGCAAAAACCATGACATGGTTGCGAAATTCAAAGAGACAATGTGACTCGTCTCAGTGCCTCAGTGGCTAAGGCGTTGTGCTGCTGAGCCCACGGAAGCGGGTTCGATTCCCGGCCGCGGCGGCCACTTCTGTGATGGAGGCGAAAAGGAAAAACCCGTGTGTTTGAGACTTCGGCACACACTAAGATCCCCAGGTTGTCAAAATTAATCCGAAGCCCTCCACTACGGCGCGCCTCGACGCCTATACAGTTTCGGCACGTTAAGCCCCATAATCGATCAAAGAGACAATATCAACGTTAAAACTTGCCATCAGAATAGTAGTGACATAGTTAAAATGAAAGAAATGAGCGGGAAGAATGTTTTGGGGATAAAGCGGAGTGTGCACTCTGTAACCGATAATTTCACCGAAGTGCGTATGTGATGGCCAACAGTTACATTGTTCCGTCTCGTGAAGGAAATCTGTTATATTGAATAGCGTGGCAGCCTTTTTCTCTCCATGAACTTCGTGGCGGCTGTGTCATCGCCGCCGCTTTCCATTCTTTAGGCAATGTAGACAATGAGCTCAGTGAGCACTCCAAGCTCACGTACACAAGATATGACACGCCGCTTTAGGCATGCGCTTATCTGTGCGACACGCAAGCCGCCGCTGAAGGAAAATACGACCTAGTAGTAATCGCATGTGCCTTCGCTGCAATCACAAAAAAGGGTCGGCTTCGTCGTGCCGCTGTCGAGCTAACGTGTTGCTACTTCTCAGGGCGCAGTCAACCGGTTGTGGGCTGGGCTTACAATGATCGCGTGGGCACTCGTCCAACGGTGCGTCACGAGTTCATTCAAGCAGAAGTCCGTTAGGTGGCTTTATGCTGAATGCAACACTTGAGTCATGGCGAAATTGTTCACTGCCTGCACGTAGAACTGCTAATTTGCGGAACCACCGAATAAAACGACTTCGTAAGACCGAGGGTCGTGAAAATGATTTTTAAAAAAGGTCAACCATCATCGTCAGCTCATTATTACGTGGCATGTTTTCTTCCAGTCGCCCATTCGTCAAATGGTGATAACCTCTGTACAATCCCTTCACTCTCGAGAGACTTGACAAAGACCGCTGCCACCCTAAGAACCTTTCAAGAAATCGGCAAAAATTCTCTGAATTCTGCAGCATTCTTATGCTGCTTGTCCAGAGTGTCAGATTTGGCTCGGAGTAGCCAGAATGTTCAGGGATTTTGTTGTTCTATTAGCTTTCTTTTGTTTCTTTTGGCTGCTGGTGTAAATTTATGGGCCTTTATGGTATTTAAATATACAATCAAAAAGCATACTTACGTTACTAGACTGGGGAGTCCGGAAGATGATTAATTTCTTTTAATAGTAGTGTCAATTACAGATGGAGCAGCTCACACACTTGTAACCGCGTTCATGAATGTTATGCGCTTAACAAAAATCCCGGGTTTGTTGGTCGGTAGAAGTTTTGATTACATTGCACTGCTGAAATAAACGCATGTACCCGCATTGTTCCCAATGAGCTTATGATGACTCTTTGGTACGTTTTCTAACGTATTAGCTTGTACGCGCAGGCGATCATTGTTATATCTACCTGTTTGGCATATGTAGCTTGTTTACGCGAAAACAGAATTTAATACACAGTTTTTTCGCAACACTTTAATAATTTCTTTGTTTGCGCGTGTGTGCGTGCGTGTGCGTGTGCGTGTGCGTGCGCGTGCGTGTGCGCATGCGTATACCTGTGCGCGCGTGCGTGCGTGCGTGCGAGCGTGCGCGTATGTGTGTGTGTGTGTGCGTGTGAGTGTGCATGTGCGTGTGCGGGCGTGGGTGCGTGCGTGAGGCTTGCGATTACCTTCTTCGTTAACCCCTTTGCGACGGCCGACAAGTTTGTTAGGGCTGAAAAAACACCTTCAAGGCTGATTTCTATATAAAGCAGCAACATGGATCAGCACGAAGATGTATCACTGATAACTTGCACTAACCAGTGAGCACATTAAAAAACCTACCAAACAGTCATCGATCAGCTTATTATAAACAATGTGGGTGCATGCCGTTATTCAAGCACGGCAAAATAATCAGAAATCAGAGGGAGCAACATAATCACCAGATTTGTAATATGCGCAGCCTTCATGAACGCGGTGTCACAAGTGTGAGCGCTCCATCATTGGGAGCACTATCAAAAGAACTTACACACCTGTCGGACTCCTTGGCCTTGCACAGTAGGCGTCCCTTTTGTTAGTTTCTGTTTTTCCACTCTGCAAGCATTTATCAGCCTTTCACATAAATAAGGCGTTTGGCAGTTAGTCTGCGCCTCATTCTGATGTCCTTTTCTCGTCTTGTCCGTGTGTGGTTTCCACAAGTTTGAAATGCACCAACCATGACAAATTCCCACTTCGTTGACGTAGGGTCTAATGTTCTCACGACCACTGTGCTGCCTCCGCACGTTGCCAACGGTAGAACAAACGCTGTTTATATTGTATCTTTCTTGGTGCATACGCCGACGTCGAGTACCGGCCAGGAATCAGAATCGTTAGGAGGCTAATATGCCCGCTTCCCAAAATTAGGAAAACGGAATCGGAAAAGTAAAAGTAGAACAGCGTGTGCAGCGTTACACCTGAACGGGATAGCAACTTAGTGGAGGTAAAGAAGCCTGAAAAGGTAATTAGAGGAAAAAATTGTAAGCGAAGAAAGAGAGGCAAATACAATGTAGCAGTACGGAATATTTTATCAAATATCGCCAAGCGTTCGCCTACTGAGTACGTAAGTAGAGTAAAGTGCGCCGAGCAATTTTTTTCTGTTCGTTGACGTGAGCGCAAAATGTGACAACCGTGTTGAACTTATTCCACGCCTGCATCCGCTCTCCTTCGTTCCTTTGTGTGGAAAGTAGGCATGCATCAATCACCGCAAAGCAGCCTTTTTTTCTCACTTTCCCCCTAATGTAGCTATTGTAGAAAACTTGTGCACTTTGTAAAAATAAAAATTCAATCCAATGCAATAACCATGATTTGCAAGCGTTCATTCGCACGTCAACTTACTGAACTCAAGCAGAATACTTTTTCCCGTATTTTTAGTGGCAGATTCCTTTTTAAAAGTTATTATGATGATAACGGTCATGATAACTCTATCTTCCAAGTTTTTCTATGTGTGCCTCGTAGATCTGGCCGCAACTGAAGCGGCCAACAAGCCATGCCACCGCTACACCAACACCAACTCAAGATGGACATGACATACAACTGCAAGGTAGTGGCAAATAATTGTCAAGAGAAATGCTACTCCGGACAAATCTAGCAGGTAATATTCCCAAGGCGTTCAGGCAAAGATGCTATAAAGACGGTCGAAAATATAAACATTAACAGCAATCGGCATTCAATGCTACATTTACTAAAAACAGGTTCAGCAACTGGGAAACTAAACATATTGTTGAAGTCCCAGCTCCTTATGACAAAAACGCTCGTATGAACAATACACCAACTACTGCACTAGCAAACAAGTTCATTTATTTGGCACACTCCTCAGGACATTTGTGCGAAGGTACTGTGTAGTGGAGGAGAAATAACGCAACGTTAAGAATATTTGATTGATGGATTATTGGGATTCAATGAGGAGGATCGCAGCCCGCTAGAGGTAGGTGTTATAGAAAGGACATAGTTAAGTTGCACGTCCTCGTACCTTCATTAATGAACGCCATCTTGGGGATTTGACCTCAGACTGCGCATAGAGACCTCTTTTTAGCGCGCAGCGACCAATTTTCCCGAATAAATATACTTCGCTACACACTAATTGGAGATGCGCATATTGCAGAAATTGGAGGTAAGCACTATGGGCTTCTCAATTCTCTAGTAAGGCAGCCCCACCCCATCTGAAACTTTGCACCCTGCAAACATGTACGTGGGGTACGATGTAGAGTACGCGGCTCTATTGTGCCATTTTTAAAACGCCTGATGTGTACACAGTGCTTGCGCAGGTCTTATTATTAGAGAACTCTTCTTCCCGTTTGAGGTGATTGTTATCCGGCAAGAACACTGAGGGCGTGGCCTCTTTAAGGCGTTTGTGACTTTCCTGCCACAGTTTAGCTCCATGAAGGTACCGTGATCCTGGAGGGGGAGGGGAGTGATGGGAGCAAGAGAGGTGTGGCAAGTAAGCACTCTCTGGAAGCATCATGTTCTTGCAGGTTCCCATCTGCGCCTGCCATGTGCCCTAGTGTCCAGGAAAGCCTGACTTGCAAGCCTTGCTGTTTCACAACCTGGAGTAGAGCGATTACCTCGATGCGGGTAGTATTATTTGTGGACACCTTGCTTACATCCTGTAAGGAAGCGTGCGGCTTCTTTAGTGAACTGGGACATGCCGGTGATACTTCTGGTGTCATTTAGAGAGGGTATCTTGGAACACATCCAGGCTATAGCAGCTTAAGTTCCGTAGACGGCGGAATGACTAAAGATGTGTAATTCGTTCGAGCCATTGTCCTGAGCCAGTTTTTGGATGTACCGTTTTGATACATTTCTCTATCCGCGGGCAATGGTTCTCTGTCGTACTGTGGCGAGTGTTGGTCGTTCCCAGGGCGGAATCGATAGAGGCATCCTTGAAGGGTCAGTTTGACGATAAGCAGAAGCCATCACTGAAGAGCTTGTCCTGGAGGGGTCACATCAAGTAGATATGTATTTAGATGTTGAGTTTCCTCGAGTAGTGTGATCAAAAATGCTTGTTTAAGTATGGCAATGTGACTATGTTTTGAGATAACAGGTATTGTTCTCAATGTAGCCCGGTACAGGATGTAGAGGCCCTATATCCGTTTCTTGGCGATGCTGCAAGCAGGCAGGCCGTAGAAAAATGATAATATGAAAAGAAGTAGTTAGGAACGACAAAATTAAAAACCTGAAGAGGAAGGACACATGTAGCATAACTATACCAAATAAAAACCACAAAAAAACGTGATAAGAACATAGCTTCCAAGCAGACAATATTGCCGCGAACCATACATTGGGTTTGTTTATTTGTGTTTTGCTTTTACCGCCCGGCTGCGCCGGTCTGTGTTATCTCTGCGCCAAGGGAAGCGCGTGTTCCATTCTTTCTTTCTGTGCCGCATGTGTTATCTGTTGTGATAGGGAGAGCATTCCGATCTAACCTGAACAGCCCAGAATAATCTTCTTGGATCTACTATGTTCTCGATGCGAATCGACGTTTCGAGAACCACGCGCGCCAAAAGATAAAAAGCCTGCAGTGCGGACGCCGGGGCATTCGATTCGACGACACTCGCCTGTGCAAGTCACTTTGTTGACCGCTGCTTCGCCGCCTCTGTATTCTTTTGAGTTGTTAGGGGAGCACAAGTTCGCTCCAATAAACGTGTTTCTCATTCAAGACAACTGCATCGTCCTTGTCTTCGCGACATCTGGTGGAGGTGCTGGGTACTAAGCCTTTATGCCCTCTACGACATCTCGAAGCCGCCAAGCCAGTCCAACCAGAGAAAGCCCCCGACTGCAAGGATTGCTACCCGAGTTCGGTCTTCTGCCAGAAGGGCCCAAAAGAAGGACCGCTGCAACCAACACCATGGTGCAAGAAACAACGTCGCCAATCATCCTGCAGCAGCCCCGAGAACCGCCATCGTTCCGGGGAGCCCCCGCTGAAGACCCCGAAGAATGGTTGGAGAAGCTGGAGCGCGTCCGCATCTTCAACAGGTGGGACGACGAAGAAACTTTCCGGCATGTCTTCTTTTACTTAGAAGATGCTGCTCGAACTTGGTTCGAGAACCATGAGAGCTCTTTGACCGACTGGACTCAATTCAAGAGGGAGTTCCTTAAGACCTTCACTACCGTGGTGAGAAAAGAGCGAGCTGCGCTTTTGCTTGAAACTCGAACGCAGCACCCCAACGAAGGAGTCGTGATTTTCGTTGAGGAGATGAAGCGACTTTTTCGTCCTGCGGACCCTGAAATGACCGAGGAAAAGAAGCTCAGGTTTCTAATGCGAGGAGTGAAGCAAGAGCTTTTTGCTTGTCTAGTCCGTAACCCTCCGAAGACAGTGGCCGAATTCGCGTCTGAGGCGGCCGCGATGGAGAAGACGCTAGAAATTCGAACGAGGCAGTACGACCGCCCTGTCAACGCGCTGTTCTCGGAGACCATCGGTGCTGCAAATGGAAGCTCCGATACATTGCGAGAGACCATCCGAGCAGTGGTCAGGGAGGAGCTTCGGAAGCTTTTTCTAACGACGCCGCAACCTCAAGTGGCTTCCCTGACCGACGTAATCCGAGAAGAAGTCCAAAACGCACTGGGAACTTCTACGCCGTTGGAAGCACCCCGCGAACCACAAGCCATGACCTACTCCTCGGCTGTTCGTCAACCCCGCCCTGCTCCAACCCGTCGTCAAGAGGCCGAGCCATACCGCCGTCCAACGCCGCCCGCCCGACGCCCTGTAGACCAATACCAGACGCCAAGGAAGACCGACGTGTGGCGAACGCCCGATAACCGCCCGCTGTGCTACCACTGCGGAGAGGCCGACCACATCTACCGTCGCTGTCCCTACAAGAGGCTCGGTTTGCGAGGGTTCTCCGTCGACGCCCCACGCCCCCGATACGGCCAGCGCCCTGCTGAGATCGAAGAATAACTCTCCAACACCAACCGAGGACCAGCCCGATTCAACCGGTCACCGTCGCCCTACCCGTCTCAGTCACCGAACCGCCGCAGCACTGCTGACTTCTCACGTGGAAGGTCCCCCAGCCCACGCGGGGGAAACTAAAAGCAGCAACTTCGGGAGGTAAAGTTGCACAACGGCGAAAAAATGAAAACCCTCCAACGACGCAGCGACTCGCTGAAGACCATCATTCACGACATGCCCTTATCCCGACGACCCGACCTAGCCCTAACGAGACTCCTGAACACGACGACAGCTACACGGCGCGACGCGTACCCGACCTGACCGAGACGTCCGTTGAGAAGACGACGACAACGACGATGCACACTGCCCGACCGTCCACACGTACAAGCAGAGATACGACGCCCCGACGAACCCGGAACTCGAGGAAGGCTGCATCTGACGTCAAGGTGTCCATCGACGGCTTTGACGTAGTCGCTCTCGTAGACACGGGAGCTGACTATTCGGTAATGAGCGGACCATTTGCGTCTAAACTGAAGAAAGTTATGACCAGATGGGACGGTCCGCACATACGCACAGCAGGAGGCCACCTCGTGACGCCAAGTGGAACGTGCACATCGCGCGTCACCATAGACGGCACAACGTACCCTGCGGCGTTCGTCATTCTGCCTAACTGCTCCCGCGACGTAATTCTTGGAATGGACTTTTTGATGGACAACGGTGCAATAATCGATCTGCAGACCAAGTCGATAACTTTTTCCCCCAATCACTCCATGACGCCGGAACCGAACCCCGAACGACGGGCTGCTGTGAGGATTGCCGATGATCATGTCACCCTGCCACCCCGCGCAAGCTTGATGGTCGCAGTCTACTGTGAAGATGCTGCTCCTGACGTCGACGCTATCGTAGACACTGATCAAAGGGTGCTTCTCGACCGTGGTGTGTCGGTCGCAAGAGGCATTGCGCGCTTCAAGGAACACCAATCCCACATTCTGGTTACTAATTTCACCGAGGAGTACCAGCATTTAAACAAGGGCGCGGCAATTGCATTTCTCGAAGAAACGCAAGAAGCAAGTGACGTGATCGCGGTCGCCGACTTTGAACGCACACCCGTAGAAACCTTCAAGCTCCCGCAGCCCTTCGACGTGAATCCGGCGCTACCGCAAGAACAACGGAACAAATTATTGGCTTTGCTGCGTCGCTATAGCGAATGTTTTTCGTCGAGCGCAAAACTACGTCAGACCCCTCTAGCGAAGCACCGAATAATAACCGAAGATGGAGCCCGACCTACCCGACAGTCACCGTACCGCGTCTCTTCACACGAACGGGAAGCCATCCGGACTCAAGTCGACGTCATGCTCAGCGACGACATTATACAGCCATCGAAAAGCCCCTGGGCTGCGCCCGTCGTACTCGTAAAGAAAAAAGACGGCACATTAAGGTTTTGTGTTGACTACCGGCGACTGAACAAAATCACGAAAAAGGACGTGTACCCCCTCCCCCGAATCGACGACGCCCTCGACCACCTCTGCCACGCGAAGTACTTCTCATCGATGGACCTGAAGACCGGCTACTGGCAAATTGAAGTGGACGAGAGAGACCGAGAGAAGACTGCATTTATAACCCCAGACGGCCTATACGAGTTCAAGGTGATGCCGTTTGGGCTGTGCACAGCACCAGCGACGTTTCAAAGAGTCATGGACACTGTGCTAGCTGGCCTTAAGTGGCACACCTGCCTCGTATACCTCGACGACATAGTGGTATTCGCGCGGACTTTCGACGAACACCTTGCAAGGTTGGAGTCTGTACTCGAGGCCATTCGTACGTCGGGGTTGACGCTGAAGCCTGAAAAGTGCCGATTCGCATACAGGGAACTCAAGTTCTTGGGCCACGTCGTCAACGCCGCGGGAGTCCTACCTGACCCGGCAAAAACTTCAGCCATTGCGAACTTCCCAAGGCCGAAAGACAAGAAGGGCGTGCGAAGATTTCTCGGCTGTGCGCATACTTCCGGCGCTTCGTCGCAAACTTCGCACGCATTGCAGAGCCACTCACGCGCTTGACGAAAGATAGCACCCCTTTCAGCTGGGAAAACGACCAAGAAAAAGCATTCTGCGAGCTGCAAAAACGCCTGCAAAGCCCGCCCGTGCTCGCTCATTTCGATGAAAATGCCGAAACGGAAATGCACACGGACGCCAGTGATATAGGCTTGGGTGCCGTCCTTGTCCAAAAGCAAAGCGGCTGCGAAAGGGTAATCGCCTATGCCAGCCGTGGTCTGTCGAAGGAGGAGAAAAACTATTCTGCCTCTGAGAAAGAGTGCCTGGCTATTATATGGGCGATTTCAAAATTTCGCCCATACGTGTATGGAAGGCCATTCAAGGTTGTAACAGACCACCATGCGCTGTGTTGGCTCGCCAATTTGAAGGACCCCTCTGGCCGTCTTGGGCGGTGGAGCTTGCGCCTGCAGGAGTTCGACGTTACAGTCGTTTATAAATCCGGCAGGAAACACTCCGACGCCGACTGCCTGTCCCGCGCCCCCGTCGACCCACCACCACAAGACACTGATGAAGACAGCGCGTTCTTCGGAGTCGTGACGGAGAGCGACCTAGCCGCCCAGCAGCGTGCCGACCCCGACTTACGCGTCATAATCGAGTACCTCGAGGGATGCAACGTTGCCGTTCCTAGGACCTTCAAACGCAGCTTACCAGCATTCAGCCTCAGAAACTCCGTCCTCGTGAAGAAGAATTTCAGCCCCGGAACAAGAGCGAATTACCTTCTCGTCATCCCCGCGGACCTTCGTGACGAAATTTTGGAAGCGTGCCACGACGCCCTCGTCTTCTGGACATCTCGGCACAGCCCACACTATTGGAAAAATCAAGGCGAGGTACTACTGGCCCGGCCTTACCTCTGACGTCACCCACTACGTCCGGAGCTGCCGTGACTGCCAGCGACGAAAAACGCCGCCGACAAGACCCGCCGGACTTCTGCAACCGATCGCCGTCCCTTCGAGACCATTTCAACAGATTGGAATGGACCTTTTAGGCCCGTTCCCTACGTCACGATCACAGAACAAGGGGGATTGCCGTAGCGACAGACTACATGACGCGCTACGCAGAGACCGCCGCTCTTCCGAGGGGGACTGCACAAGAAGTGGCAAAGTTCTTTATAAGCCAAGTTGTGCTGCGACATGGAGCCCCGGAAGTCCTAATCACCGACCGCGGAACGGCATTTACTGCGGAGCTGATGCAAGGAGTATTACGCTACAGCAACACGAATCACCGAAGAACGACGGCGTACCACCCCCAAACGAACGGACTAACAGAACGTCTGAACAAGACAATCGCAGATATGCTGTCAATGTACGTTGACGTTGAACATAAGACTTGGGACGAAGTGCTCCCGTATGTCACGTTTGCGTACAACACGGCTATCCAGGAGACGACGCAGCTGACGCCGTTCGAGCTTGTCTACGGTAGAAGGCCGACTACGATACTCGACGCCATGCTTCCCACGTAGAAGACGACGACCTCAACGCCGACGTCCACGGATATCTTCAACGTGCGGAGGAGGCCCGCCAGCTCGCTCGAGTTCGTATAACGGACCAGCAGCTGGTGGATGCGGGCCGCTAAAACCTCCGACGCCGAGACGCCGAGTACCAACCAGGGGATCGTGTGTGGGTTTGGACTCCCATCCGACGACGCGGACTCAGTGAGAAGCTCCTGCGACGGTATTTCGGACCCTACCAGATTCTACGACGTGTTGGCCAACTTACCTACGAAGTGATCCCCGATGGTGACTCCGGCACATCACGACAACGCACGCGGCCTGAAGTCGTCCACGTGGTTCGCTTAAAACCTTTCTACGAACGATGACGAACTTTTATTTTCATTTGTTCGGACTGTCGCTTATGTTAGCATCGGGTCGATGCACTCTTAGAGGGGGGGTAATGCCGCGAACCATACATTGGGTTTGTTTATTTGTGTTTTGCTTTTACCGCCCGGCTGCGCCGGTCTGTGTTATCTCTGCGCCAAGGGAAGCGCGTGTTCCATTCTTTCTTTCTGTGCCGCATGTGTTATCTGTTGTGATAGGGAGAGCATTCCGATCTAACCTGAACAGCCCAGAATAATCTTCCTGGATCTACTATGTTCTCGATGCGAATCGACGTTTCGAGAACCACGCGCGCCAAAAGATAAAAAGCCTGCAGTGCGGACGCCGGGGCATTCGATTCGACGACACTCGCCTGTGCAAGTCACTTTGTTGACCGCTGCTTCGCCGCCTCTGTATTCTTTTTAGTTGTTAGGGGAGCACAAGTTCGCTCCCAAAAAACGTGTTTCTCATTCAAGACAACTGCATCGTCCTTGTCTTCGCGACAATATGAACGTACCAACTAGCGATCAGGCCCATCAGGAGAAATAATGGCAGAGTTTAATAACTGAAAAAAGAAGACAAAATAAACGAGAACAACGCTTTTCAGATATAGCAGTGTATCGGTGTGTACCAGATAATTTCACGGAGCAACAGATATGCTGGCAAACAGATACATCGTTCGGTCTTCAGAGGAAAATTCATTACCTAGAAGAGTGTGCAAAC
This sequence comes from Haemaphysalis longicornis, assembly GCA_013339765.2. Lineage (NCBI taxonomy): Eukaryota > Metazoa > Arthropoda > Arachnida > Ixodida > Ixodidae > Haemaphysalis > Haemaphysalis longicornis. The sequence continues at coordinate 143,875,707 of CM023450.1, forward strand.
CTTTTACTTTCCCCAGACTTCGTGGCGCCTCCGCCATCGCCATCGCTTTCCATACTTTACGTAATGTAAGCTGTGATCTGAGTTGGAACTGTAGGAGCACGTGCAGGAGTACATGACACGGGTTTCTCATGCGTATGAAAAATCCACATATTTCCTGTCTACCCGTGTCTACAGTTCACTGGGTGGCCGAATAGCCACCGAGGCCAAAAAAGCAAAGCCAAACAGTAACGGGCACGTGCTTTGGGAATAACCACGAACAATGCTCGATTTTGTCCTCCCGCTGTGGTGCTGGCCTGTTGCCACTCTTAGGGCGTAGTCGACCGGTAAAGGATAAGCCGTAAATGATGGCGTGGGCACTCGTCCAATGGTGCGTCACAGGTTAGTTCAAGCAGATTGCGTGATTGGTGTGCATGGGACTGAATCACAGCAAAAATGTTCACCACCGGCATCTATAACTGCGATGTTGCAAAGTCCCGGGACAACTGAGAAAAACAAGTTCTTAAAGACACAGACAACTGATCTTCGTGGAGTGCGTGTCCTTTAGCTCTTAAAAAAGCCACTGTTGTATATAGTGGAGTAACCGCAAGGAATTTCCGAATCAACAGGCGGAAATAATTTTAATTGGGCACTAAATTTGCAGAAGCCTGAAAGATGGCGCCATGTAGTGTCAAAATGTGACACTACCATACGTGACCGAACCACTCCGTTCGGTTCAATGCGTGATTCAAAAACCGCATAACGGAATTGGAAAGACCACACATTATTGTTGTTTTAGCAGGGGATAGGGTTTTAGACACTTTTTTTCTTGACACCTGCAGTTAAAAGTATGTTGCCGCAATGCTCACTACCATGGTTGCTAACATTCCGTTATGGCAGGCCACGCATGGGTGGTAGATATAAAAATTCTGATTTTAAATGTTCTAGGCTGCTATAGCAAAGCCGTTTCGCTTTAGCGTGTTTCAAGTGATGCCCTTTCATTTGGGTATAGAGAAACTACACGAATAAAAAAACGGTTTTCAGTCCCTTTAAGACTCCTGGACGCTTAAATTCCTTCCATACGTGCAACCGCGTCATAAAACACAACCATTAACGTCACCATGCGCTGGCTATCACGCCGCATGTTTTGTTCCACTTTCCCTATTCGTTTAGTGAGAAATTCTAGCTCTTCCTGTAACTCGGTACACTTCCCCTTTTGGGCCACTCGTCTCTCCAGGAAAAGGAGGCGGCTCACGCCATTTCCCGCGCCCACCTACACCGGGCATTTCCTTCAAGGTCAGACGCCACGGCCCAGTCTCCCCCTCCACCCACTGTTTCATCACGCTACCACGACTTCACCCATATTTCTCTGACCTTCGCCCCAACGCCAACCTCTAATAACCAAGACTGAATCATTCACCAAGTGTCGTTTACAAACAATTTAAACACACTCATTCTCCCCACTGTCAGGCAATGCCGCCTTAAGTGTACCTTCTGGCCTTCTCCTACTACTACCTATCACCTGGTGTAGGCTTGCTAATACACCCCATCTCTCCTTTCAAACCCCACCCCTTTCCGCAAGCAATACGAAGGCCTGCTGACGAGCTCTCACCACGCGGACCAGATCTCTCTGGTGACTTGTGGCAGGGCTAGAACCTAGACTGAAGGGTACCTCGACTGAGGCCAATCCACCTCAGCGAGTGACGGCTCAACCACCACCGTTTGCTTGAATAAGAGTTTTATCTATTACAGCTCCAATTCAACAAAATTGGGCACACTTCTGTACACAACTGCAGGGCACTCTCAGTACGCCCCACACGTTGCACCTCCTTGGATCCCACATGAGAAATCAGGAGTCAAAATTAGCCATAGCCCACCAATTAAAGCTACTTATTTATAATGTTCCCGGAATCGAGGCGGAGCTTTCCGATGATCTTCAAAAACCATGGAAAGAAAACGGGGCCCAAACCGTACAGCCTTTCCCATCCTATAATGGCGCTGCCACCCCGAAATGGATGCACCCTTCACCGTCGCCAAAACTGAAGCCGCAACCCGAAACCTCACTCTAAACAATACCCCGGGAAAAAACAAAATTACAAACAAGCTCCACCGAAATCTCGACACTGAAGCATTATAAGCTCCATTAGATTCCATGAATAATAATTGGATCAGGGGAGAAATACCCTGTCAGTGGAAGCATACCGATGTACTTCAACAATTCGGTTATAATACTATACCACTGTATATACATAAAAATATATATATACCTTTGACGACACGCCAGTGCATACGTCTAGCTCCAATAACACGCAATCTGCACCTGTCTTACAGCAAGGCACGAAGAATTGCCGAGCACGAGCCATAACCACAAAATATCAAAAACGAGCGTAAAAGTTAAAAATGGCCGCAATACGGTCTACGTCCACTTACACGTTCTACATGTGGACGCATCTCCTTATCCGCACCATTCCGCTCATGTAGCCCGTGTAGTGAATCGAAAGGGGCAGGAAATAACGTCCAGCACCGTCAAGATCACATCAATCGATTTTGGCGAAGAAGCTGCAATAGCTCCCGCAATAACCACTGTCCACGACACAATAACCATCCTCACGGACTCTTATACCGCTTGCGGATTTAATCGACCAGGACGCATTTCCAAAACGGCACTTCATATTCTCCAAACAAGCCATAACACTCCCGAGTTTTACATAGTTCGGGTTCCTGGTCACGAATCCCTCGGGTGAAAAGAGGCGGCTGATGCCGCTGCCCATGCCTACATACGCCTCACCGTTTCTCTCGGGAGATGATGATGATGATCATTATGTTGTTGTTGCTGCTGCTGCTGCTGATGATGATGATGATGATGATGGTGGTGGTGGTGGTGGTGGTGGTGGTGGTGGTCAAGCAGATGATTATTTATCAAGTTCCTCCGCGTGTGTGAGGTATAGATTTCGGCGCAATTGGAAGCTCCCGTTTCTGCAACAAGATGACTAAGGATGGAAACGGCATACATTACAGATATTGGCAAAATATTTGCCAAGAAAATCCTGAGCTGGGAAAATCTGGGGTCTCACCTGCCCCACGTCCTTACCCGGATATGAAAGCGTGACGGGTCAAAATAATCCTAACGGCAATCCGCATTTGATGTTTTAGTTGCACGGAGGAGACGTAGCAATTGTGCAAAAGGAGTTTGCCCAATCCAGAGTAACCGAACACAAAAAAACACTCTAATGAACAGGGCTGTAAAATTACACGCCCGAACAGGTTTATTTACAGGATGAAGCATCAGGAACGCACTACGGCTTAGATATGCTACTCGGCGTAATGTGAGGATTAACACTGAGCTCAAAAGAGGCAGTCAGAAACTACAAAATTTAAATGTCACGGGGGTAAAATACGTGCTATCATCATACCCAATAAAAGCTAGCAAAAAAAACCGTGACATGGCTGTGCAATCTCAAGAAAACCATGGACGTACAAGTGATTTATCATAAACAATAACTGCGGAGTTTATTTCAGAATAGAAGAAGGCAGGAACGAGAACACTGCTTCGAGATAAATCGAAGCATTTAGCTAGTAACAGATAATATTACTGATGTGTATGTGTGCTGCAAAGCAATTACACAATATGCTAGTGTGAGGGAAATCTGTTACGTTGAACTGTGTGGCAAGGTTTTTTCTCTCCCCGAACATTATGGTGGCTCTGGCACCGCCGCAGCTTTCCGTACTCTTGGCAACACTTTCCATACTCAACGTAATGTAAACTATGAGCTGGGCGGGCACTCTAGGCGCACGTACAGGAAATACGACTCGCGGCTTCAGGCATGCGCTCATGTATGCCTTACCGTGCGATGTGCTAACCAACCCAGCGAGAAAAAGCCCGCTTAGCAGTAACTGAGCACGTGTTTTACGTCACAACCAAGAGCAATTTTTTTATTGCGTAAGTTTGCTATTCAGCATAAGGAAGCAACCAAAGAAATGCTCGAGTTAGCCCTCCCGTCGTGGCCAATCTCAGGGCGCAATCGGCCGGGTATGGGTCTGGCTCTGAATGATCGCGTGGGCACACGTCCAAGGGTGCGTCACAGGTTCGCTCAAGCAGCAGTCCGTTGCCTCGCGTGCTTGCGTGAGCATCAGTTGAGTCATAGCAAAAATGTTCGCCGCCGGCCACTACGATTGCGAAGCTGTAAATCCCAAAGAAAAAAAAGCAGCGTCACAGGACTAATGGTCAAACAAAAGCTTTCAAATTTCCCATAAAACAATCGTCATCGTCCCCGACAGCTTATTATCATGTCTTGTGTTTCCTCCCAATCCCCTCCATGTTTAGTCATAAACTCTCTTTCGTCCCTGCAAACCACATTCCCTTCCCGTTCCTGACAAGGACTGCATCCAATCAGGAGGTATCTTGAAAGAAAAGTTTTATGTATTTATTTCCTAGGGTGGTCATTTATTTATTTGCGGAATACCGAAGGCCAGATTCTCAAGCAAGAGGGTTCCCAATACAGCCATAGAGCACATACTCGTGGGACTCCAAGGTGTAGAAAGTCATGTAAATATGTAAAGAAATGTGTAATATGCATAACAGCAACCCTTCTCAGCTGCCATCTAACAGTCCCGGTATCCAACACCTCTAGACCACTCCCATCGATCCAGCCGTACTCTTCCAAGGGTAACGTAATTACGTGCTTCGGACCTAAAATCACTACCATAGTCTTTTCCTCAAACTACTAAATTTGCGCTCAAAATGTCCCCATCATCACTCGCTGAACGGCATGTACGGAGGCGCCCATGTAGGCGCCCTGTCCTATTCCTTTAATGTATTGCGCTACCTAAGCGGTGAAAGTAGAATGAGTTGCCCATTAATTAGAGCCAACAGCGTACCAGATGTGAGGGTGAAAATAATCTACTATGGCAAGCACAAGCAGCAATTATGTTCCTCAATTATTTTTTGCAACCGCCGTAATCTCTGCCTTGTGTAAAACACCCAAAGTGTATTTCTTTTGTAATCTTAACTGCTACATTGACAGGAAGAGGTAGTATCAGTGGGACAGGTCGGGATGCACTGCACAAAGCTCCAATTTGTACATATTTAACACCACATGCCCCAACACTGCCAACAGTGATGCCTTCAGGTTCAGCGAAGCATAACCACGAAAGACATAGTCTGTGGTTATTACCACAATTACAAAAGATGTTTCACAGGTATCGACATAATTACACACATCTAGCTCTGAACCCACCCACAACGACGAGAGTGTTTCCGGTAAAAACCCGATGTATGGGCTACTTGCAGGGAACGTTACTGTTTCGATTGATTGATTGATTGATTGTAGGGTTTTACGCGCCGACACAACGCAGGTGATGAGGCGCGCAGTAGAGGAGGGCTCCGGATTAATTTTGACCACCTGGGGATCTTTAGCGTGCACCAAAATCTCGTACACACGGGAGTTTTTGCTTTTCGCCTCCATCAGAAAGGCGTCCGCCGCGGTCGGGAATCTAAGCCGCGTCCTCGTGCTCAGCAGCTCAACGCCTTAGCCACTGAGCCACCGCGGCTGGTGAATGTTACTGTTTCATAACTGATTGAAAACAATCAGCAGTGGACACGAGAATAAGGCGTATTATTCGCACACGTACAGAAAAAGTAAACCCAGTTCCATCCAGAAGGAAATCTGCGGAAACAGCGGATCTGTGGGTTGCCTATACGAAAATTAACTTTAGCTTCAGCTTCTTTCTTTTGCGTAACGAGAGTCACCTAAGCGGATAATTGTTTTAGTTTTTTCCGAGTAGTTTCTGTGAACACACTACCTCAGCCGATGGCCAGGTATTGACAGCAACAAGTAATTTTGTAACGTTTACAACTTTACTGTGAACTAATTATGACAACAAAATGAAACTCGGCGTAATCTTACAGTCGTCTTAGCGGCTAACTTCCACACATTGTTGTTGATACTTTGGGTAACGCAAGAATACTATCCCTTTCCTCTAACCAAACTCCCTCCGTAGATGACCATGCTTCGCTGTGCAACACACCAAGTGGAAAACCCAGAGTAAAAAGACCAAGCTTACGAAGACCCTCAAGTCGGCTTCACCTCTAAACACAAATGCAGTGCTTGGAAGACAATTTTAAGGGCAGTATTAGCTGTCCTATATCACACGATATGAACGCCCTAGGACACTTTATTTTTTATGAATTTTTCTATACTGAGACCCAGTTTTTGTGCGGGGGAGAAACCTGCTCCCGAGAGAGCGTGTCACACTACCAGCAGAGGCTGTTGTCAAGGCCAGCGTCAGAACAGCTCTAGTGTTAAAACAACGCACCTCCCTCGTTCCAGCTTACCATCCCGAATTATCAACACAAAAATCTTTTTTTCAAGGGTACGGGGAGATGCCCCTTCTTTGGCTCCAAACTTCGTATCCGCTCTGCCGTTCGTCTTGTGTTTCAACATGGGCACGGGTTCTAGAAGAGTTTGGCGTCTTGTTGCTGGTTATCTTACTTTCATTGTCTAGCTTGCGGGGTTTTGTTACAGCAATCGCATAAACATGTTTTCACGCCTCGTAAGATAGCCTGCGCTGCCGTCAAGGACCCCAGGGGATGACGCAGTTGCTAAGATGGTGTGCAGATGACACTGTCACATGTCTGATTCCTGGCGTGGCGGCCACCCTAATGAACTGTTTGCAAAACTTAATGGGCCTTTCCACGAAGTCAGCCGGTATCATACGTGAGCGTTTCTTTGTTTCCTGTTTTGTTTCCTGTTTTCTTTGTTTCCCTTAATTTTTCATGGTTATTTTTTCTCAACATTATATTTTTGTTTATTCTGATAGTGGAAGCACAGTGAGGCAGATAATAGTTTATTCGAGCAACCGTGACTGAGCGGCCATCTGAATCCCCGACGACGACGGCGGCGATGATGATGATGCTGATGATATGGCGATGATGAAGTGTAAGAGTCTACTAGACGATAGAATGATGACGAGTATGTACAAGAAATGTAGCGGACAATCTGGGGAGTGCACCTAGCAGTTCTCAAAATTCAATTATATTACTTAATTTTATCTCAGTTCAAATCAGCACATTTACATTATTCCTCTGTGACAGCTGCGCCAATGACGTTACTGTGAAACTATGCAAACTTTTACCGCCGACATTCGTACCCCGGCAACGCAAACTTCCAAGGGTAACGTAATCCGCACCCGTAGGATTTAAAATCCTTTTCTGAGCTGACTGCGAGCGGTGGAGCTCGAGCGCGAGAGCAACGTCGCTTTGTTACGCACGATAGCAGACGACACGCTTTGAATACTGCCTAGTACAGTACCTGTATATAGCTCCCCCAGTGGATATACAGGAACTCTAACTCCCAGGGAACCTGCAAGGTCAAACACACACCACCCTGCGAACTCATTTCTTCACCGCCCAGGATAAATTGTTTGTATGACCTTCATTGACGGTTTCTTAAACAACGCTTTCTGCGCCTCACTGGTGGCGTCGACGTCTGAATAAAACACACTGCCGGAAAGCCAACCTTACATAATGGGTTTCAGAAAGGGGACATCAATCATACACCACTTTACACAATATAAAAATGGGATGTGTTTGCGCACTGAACGAACACCACAATACGCAAAATGTGGTTTGGCAGTACACATGGTTAGCGATGATGACGATGAAATACATTCTCTGAGTAGGGTTGGATGTTAGGTTTGGGCATTGATGGTGTGGGGTTGGACGTTGGCTTAGGACTTTGGTTTTGGACTTAAGCAGTTCGGATTTCGGGCTTTGGGAGAGTGGATTTGGGACTTTGGCTTGACTCAGGTAGCATGGGAGAACACTTCGCGTTCCAACCATCTTTGTTTTAAAAATGGACTTTGATTATTTTCTTGGGTACTACCAGCAAATTCCCATGGCTCGAACCACCTCCATGTTTATTTCCTGATGGCGGGCAAACATAACTTTGGTTTACTGATTTATTCATGCACAGCTTTCCCGCTCATGGAAGAACAGCGATTACTTTGCAGTTATTTTGCGCTGCTAATATTCGGGGTGAAAACTTGCTTTGCGTACAGTTTCAAGTCTTGCACGTTTTGCGGCTAGGTTCCTAAGTCATGGAAACTATCCCATAGAAATGCATGGGGAGTAAGATTTGACAGCGAATTGCACGTAAAATATTCAGAATCCTGGAAAATTCTTCTGGTGTTTTCATCTCCACGTTGCCTTCTTGCTTTGTGCCAATTATCACGTTCCTGAAGTGGTTTCCCTAGGTTCCTGAGAGGTCGGAATTTTGAGCGAGAAAGCTGGGTATGATTTGTCTGAAGCTTTGAATGGTTCAGTTGATTAGCCGTGCTGTAAACCGTTTTCTAATGCACTTCCGCAGGTATATCCTCCTTTTCGGGTATGCCAACTGTTCTGAGTTTGAACCACCGGCATTTACATTTTCCAATTGCATCTTTTTGTTTTTTAACACGAAAGTGTTTTATGCCTGGAGGCAAACCTCACCGACGTCATATACGTCATATCCATCACGGAAATGATATCACAAGAACAAGATACATTGGCCATAGAGTTTCTCAGTAGCTTACGTAGAGTGGAATTACAGCTATCATCAACGTGATTCTGCTAAAGCGCTCCATGTCTCCATGGGTGCCGCCATACCGTGTAGTTCGGCCGGAAGTTCGGCGTGGCATGGCGGGAAACTACTTTGTGGCTACGCAAATTGAGTTTTTGCTGAAAAAATGTTGCCAAAAGTGCCAGCTGTTCACAAATTTTATTTTGCATAAGACACTTTTTTAGAGGGCTTATGTTGCAAAACAAATTTGGGGGTTACAAAGGGAAAAAAAGCAGAAGTTCTGCTTTTGGCTCGCGCCGCCAGATACAGCGGGATGTCCAGGATATATTTTTAAATTATTAGATACTCCAATCTGGGTAACTTATACTTTGATTTTTAACACGAAAGTGTTTTATGCCCGGATACACCAAGTTCTCAGTCACGGCATATCCGTCCCGCAAGTGAAGTCGCCAGAGAAAGGACCATTGGCGGTGCGGCGCCCGGTTTCGAGCCCATCCCCTCTAGCCACAACTGAAGGTACGTGGCGCTCTACCGACTGCGCTATGAGCAACGATGTGAGTAGTTCTACGAACGCGCCTTATGCCTTCGTTCTGACTCATTCAGATGGTGATGCCGCCTAGGACAGGCGAAGCGAAGTAGCGCACCATGACGCTAATGAGTGCCGACAGTTGGCGTCTCAGTGCCAGCGCCTTCGCGTACGTGGACGCGCGTGAATTGAGGAAAGGCTGCGCTGTGGCGTTGTTCTCATGACGGTTGTGTTTCAAGCTGATGTTTCTGTGCATGTCATTTTTAGATGCGAAGGCATCTCGTTCACTCGCCTTGTCCCTGCATCCGGCGGTGTCGGCGTCCGCCCCTCCCCCATTCTCCACGTCGCGCCAGCTGCGCTCTCCGCCGCTCACCCCCTCTCCTCTCCGATAGCGAACACTCTCTCGCGAGGGGCATTGCATTGGATTCGATTGGATTGGCTTGGATTGGCTTGGCTTGGCTTGGCTTGGCTTGGCGTGGATTGGATTGGATTGGATATGGATTGGATCGGATTAAAGTGGATTGTGTTGGTTTGTGTTGCGTCATAGCCGCGGCAGATGCACTGGCGCCGGCGCGTCCCCTCACCGTTATGCGCGCTATAAAACGCGGTGCCTGCGCCGCTCCGCTCCATCGTTCCAAGCGCCATTCCTACCGCTGTCCAACGCTGCAACGTGAACCCCCTAAGCATCGCATCTACACAGGGGTTCCCGCGAGGGGAGGCGGTAGTTTTTTAATTTTGTTGTCCCGGAATAAGCCGATTATTTTTTTGCTTTTTGCGTGACGGTGTCACTTCGTCTGGCGGGGTCAGGCTCGCGAACTCTTCGCCAATAGAGGAGGTTCCCTTAACTTTCAACTGCTCCTGTGAAGGACCTTTCATTTTCGTGTTTTACTGATTCCTATGACAGAGGGATCAACCACAATTTTTTGTAATATTTAGCTTGAAAAAAGTATTTGGATTGGCTTAAACTGTGTTCTTCCGTCCTCTCAATACAGTATTGTCGTATGCTACGCGCTTTGGCAGGGGAAGAGGATGCAACACAGAGATGCAAGAATGATGTAATCGCGTCGTATTTCTTTGTTTTCTCCAAGCAGATATAAATAAACCTAGAGGCGCAGCCTATTTCCGCAAGTAAGTCTCCGAGCACGAGCGCAAAGCCTGATGAAATTGCATGAATGCTTTAAGTGGCAAATAAATACTGGCTTCTCGTGTCGCTATGTACTATGCTGCCTCATTGCGCCTACCCAAGGCAGCGCATGTTTCAAGGCTTAAGTACATGCAGTAACGGCGACGAGCGACGCGAAAAGCCTAACTGAATGGGTGCAGGAAACGGATAGTGTGCGCTAGCGTAGCCTATTTAGTGGCTGTAGTGGGCGACAGTGCAAGCGGTATAAAGCGGTATAACGGGCCGCTGGAACCCTTCCTCGCTTTTCGCCGGCCAGAAGCAGCCCACAAGCGAGCGGCAGCGACGATACAGTGAACTGTAGCGACGAGTGACGACGACAGAGGACATTGGCGGCAGTGTATTAATTTTTTTCGCTTGTCGCTGCCGCCCAGTACACTCTGTTGTTGTACCTTTTGAGTTACGTTTTCCGCACCACCTGTCGCCGTCGCTGCGTATGGTCATCTCTTCATCTTAAAAAACTCCCCAATAACGCGAGCACACGCGTTAACTGCTAATCATTCTGTTATTTAAACATATCTGTGATAGCCATTGAATGCCAGAAAGGGGCATCCCGAAAACAGAAAAGCATACCGAAAACAGACCTAACAAGCACTTCAAAGCCGAGAAGCCTAATGCATAGCCCTTCGCACTAGCCACTTGCTGCCAATCCGATTCCCACAGTACCCACAATTCCCATGGCGGCGTGCAATCGCAGCGACACTTTCCACTCTAAATGATATTGATAAACTGCATGCCATCGGCGTGGCAGCGCCAGGTTTCGAGCCCACGATCATCCTGGAACCAGCGGGAGGTGAGAAACGCTCTACCGACTGATTCATGAAGTGATGCCCCGATAGCTGTACGGACGCACCTTACGTCCTTCTCTCTAACTTGTACATTCAGATGGTGCTGCCGTCTAGGAGAGGTGAAGCGAAGTAGTGCGTCGTGACACTAAGGATAGGCGATAGTTTGCGCCTCGATAGGGGAACGTGTAGTAGCCGACGCTGCTGTGTTTATTCGTACGCCGCCTATGTGGAACGCCGCTCAGCTTGTGGAACCTGACCTCGTCGCCGCCTCGGAGCAGGACCAATGTGGTCGAACGTTTGCCTAAGTGACCCGCCAGCAGGACGTCGCTCACCAAGCACGCCCACAAGACCACTGCGACCCGAAACTCATGCTCCTTTTGCTGTAGCGTACTGTGACTTCACCAAGCGATTCGCTGACAACCCGTTCGGTTTCGTTCGCACGGTTTGCGAGCGCCTGGGGTTTCAATCGGACTTAAGCAATGCTCCGGCGCAGTGTAATCCAGTGTCTAATGTTGATGCGTCTAACGGTGCCACACCGACAAAATATAAATAGCGAGAGCAAGTTCATATCGATGCTCAATAAACATTCAACTGCTCCTGTGAAGGCACAGTTCATTTTCGTGTTTAACCGATTCCTATGAAAGAAGGATCAACCACGCTTTTTTTGTTTTTGGCAGACTTCGAACTTCGGACTACGGGCGTATACGCTCACGCGTAAAACTGCAAAGCTGGCCTTTCGCATCCCGTGCTCCGAGTTCCTCAAAACAGGTCTGACCCTTAAAACTGTTTTTGCAACTAAACGCACGATTACAAACAATGCCGCTTCCTGTTATTCATTCAGGAGAGTAGGAGGGAACTCAGAGAAACTCAAAAACAGGGGACTGGAATAACACAAGACAGAAGAAGCAAAAAGATAACAAAAACACGATTGCAAGCAAGATTAAATAACAAATTTCAAATTAAACATAAACAAAACTGGTCGTGTATTTACTTAATTTGCTGCAAATTTCGTCGATTACGATACTTTCGGCAGCCGCCGCCGCTTAACAACCTTTCCTGACCCCCTTTCACGCTTTTGCTCTTTCCCTTGACTGGCACTTCGCATCATAGCTGCAATAAAGGTTTGCTTAATTTGATTCAATTTCCCCGCGTTCGCACTGTTCACACTGGGAGCTTTTGGTTCTGTTGGGCGTGGAGCCCCTCGATAACAAGTTCAAGCTTTCTTTGTGCAGCTTGGTTTTTACCTCACCACACTTCGACACCGCTTTGAAAGGTTTTCGTATATGCTCTCCGAAAAAATGAATCCCACATCCATTTTTCATCAAAAAATGTCATGTTCTGCCTCAAATATGCCTTACGTTTTCTTTTTTGCTGTGTAATGTAGGCAGGTATAAAACATGCTACCAGATGTGGTAGTTTGGAAAGATCATGCGTACACATACTTTTTCTTCAATTGTTTTTTCAAAGGTTAGCTTGGTAGTTGAATTGAGTGGCATAATGACAGACAGACAGACACAGACAGACAGACAGACAGACAGACAGACAGACAGACAGACAGACAGACAGACAGACAGACAGACAGACAGACAGACAGATATTTTGCATTTAGACAGCACAAGAAAGACGGTATCTTGTCATCTTTAAAACTTCCAGCTGCCGTTGCCATCTTCTCATGACTTTCACATGGTTGTGTTTATATAAAGTTCTCTTCATTGTCATTGCAAAATGGCTGATAGTCTTGGTGGAAACAGGGGTCTAAGCCTGATAAGTGAGTAGTCAGCGCTAAACGTGCGCCCTAGAAATAATTATCAATACTCTTCATTTGATGATAGGACGAGTTAGTGGCCTTTTTCATCCTCACCACCTTCCCTTCCCCTCTCCTCTATCCCAGCTCTAGAAAGTCAGGCTGGAACGGCGCACCCCTCCTCTGCGTACGCGTGTGGTTTGTACAAGCATTCCCACAATTTAATTCTACCTTGCGCATGGATTCTCTAGAAACCACAGTTATACCCGTCCTACACGAGCGTTTCGAAGGCCTTTGAGTCGAATTTCATTTGACTCAAATGACATCTTTGAGCTGCTACGCGACGTTTTTCAAAGGCATTTGGTTAAAATGGCATTTGAGTCAAAGGAGCACGACTACTGACCTTTGAATGTCTCAAAGGCCTTTGAAACACGAACGGTCGTACCCTGGGGCTCATTTTCTGCAAGCCCTAATAACGGAAACAAATGTTTACGAGTAAAACATGGTGTTTGAAGTGCACGATCTTTATCATTTTTCACTTTTTTTCGTTCTGTGTCACTCGCTCTACGATTACGAGGTAACTTGGTACTCTTAACACCAGCGGTGCGAAAAAAGACAAAAAAAAAAAACTGGCTGCCTTGTGCATGTTTTCTGCGCACTTGTAGATCGTTATCAATTTCATCACTAATAATTGCTTTTTTGCCCATTTTAACTGTAAAATTAAATTTTCGCCAAGAACGAAACATGGCAGCAGTGGCGACACCAAAACATGGCGGGCTTACGCGGAAACTTTCAACTGGCTTTGAGAATGTTCGTGTAGACTGGCAGAACTCCTTCCAGTTCGAATGACATTTGAAATTCCAAGATCATTCGACTGAAATATCCTTCCAACCGCTCGTGAAGCACAGGTATTAAAAAACGCAAAACGAAGCACAGCGCAATCATATGTTAAACGCATTTCAAAGGAGCCAACGACTATTCCAAAGAATCTTAGCTTGTGCTTGAAGACACCGCCTCTGCACTGAATTCCCACAGAATTTCAAAAAAAGGATACGTATGTCCGAACTAAGAAGGCGCACTCACGTACTTTCTCATGTAAAGGACGAGATTTATATCTGCCTCAAACTTTCTATATTATTAGTGTCAAGCTTGTCCAACGGAAACTGGTAGTAAAAACGACGTCACGTTGCTTGCAAGAACACATTTGCCTGCCAAGATACTCCTCAATGACGCCAAATGGTGCGCCAAGATATAGCAGACGCTCGTAAACACGAGGATCTCATCGGAAATTACTTGTTTGTAAAGGAAAATGCCATCGAATGTTGGCCTGTATTACTCGCAACACCGCGACGTAACCGTATCTTACCTTCCTAAGCTATGTTTCCCCAGATGAAGAGATGTCAGAAATTACGGCTCTAAGTCATTTCGTCCTAACCTATGCAATCTTTCTCATTATCCACTGCAAGTAATTGACTTCCATTGACCCTCGTTTTAACGGCGAAGCTGCTCAGCAAATCTTAATTTTTCCTGTCCCTAATTAAAAATACCAAGAAAATGCCAAGCGCGTGTCTTGCGGCGACCGCCCAGCAGCTAAAAAACCAAAGAATTTCCGAGCCCCCTTGTGTGCGTGCCTCGCGACGACCGCCCTGGTACCCTGGCGCACGTTTTCAAGCCAAGAATTCCCACATGTGGACTGGCCAAAAAAAAAAAAAAATACGCCAGCGTTCCCCGTAATCGTCGCAACACTTGCTCGGAACAAGAAAGACCCCAGCGTTCACCGTAATCGCGGCAGCACTTGCGCGGAACGAGAAAGACACGTCATAGCGTTCGCCTCTCCAAGGTGATGTCCCAACGATTATCACTTCCAAAAAAATGAAGGAAGCTCAGGCTTATAGCAACAGTGATGGGGTAAATGTCGTTGCGGCAGCGAAGAAGAAGCAAATCGGCTGGAATTGTGGACTTATACCGTGGTTATGGCCCTGAAGGTTGCGTATAGCTTCGCTACCTTAAAGTCTGACGCGTTAGTGTGAGCTTTCTTGAATTTTTTATAGAGCCACGAGTTTTTGTGTTCTCTGCTATTTTTTTATCTTTTGGCCTTTCATTCACATTTCAACTACCTCGAAACCTTCATATGGCGTTAGCGTAGAGTAGTGATTGAGCGACTTGCTTGTCTCCGATATTCCTCCGTCTCTAATGTTGGTCCTATTACGATTTTAAAGCGAAAGCTTTCTAGCTTTCTTTGTGGTACCCATGGCATCCTGTCAAAAAACTCATGCATTTCCCAACAGACCAGTCGGTCGGCCGAGAAGCTCTGATAAGATCTCTGGGCACACGACGCGTGCGTGAAACCTGGCCTTCCATTGTGTCAAAACGGTTGCTAGACAATCGCGATAAAGGTATTGTTCTAGATACGAATATACACATCGCTAATGAAGATGGAGTGCAATAGTATACCTCTATCTTATGAACCACGTATCGGTATACATTTAGATCGTTCGTATACAGATGCGTGTACTTAGTGCGCGAGAAATGGCCACATGTGTTCGTTCTTCATTTGCGATTTCGGTCTGTTTCAAGGTCGATTTGACGCACTTTCAGCGAAAGGTGGACGCACTTTTAGCGATGATTTTGAAGAACTTTTGACGCGTGCAGTTTTCACGTGAGAATGCTTTCGTGCTCCTCTCAACTTTCCTTGGGAAAGGATAGTAAAGTTTTTTTTTTAAGTTAGATGACAGTGCGCGGCCGGTTGATTTACTTCGCCGTCCGATGAGGACACCGCCAGGCTTTTCGCCTCATCAAACATCTGTCGATTTGGCATAAATAATGATCACCGGCCGCTGTAACTATTTGCTAAAAATAAATTGTCTATACGGGGCTCCAGAATCAGCACTAAATGTTGGTGTATGCGGACCAACCTGCCCCCCCCCCCCCCCCCTCCCCGTGTGTCCGTTGGCTACGTGGCCCTGTGCATACAATGTCCCTTATGGGTGCTTCTGCGACCAGCATATCCTACGCATTGAAAAGAATACTCCGCTCAGCTGTTCAAAGATCATATTGATGGGCCGTACGTGTTTTTGCGTATGCATAAACGCGCCCGCTATCTCCCATCGTTACCCATGCTCTCGCCATTTCATTCGGAAGAGTAATGCGCAGTTAATTTTTACTAGGCTTAATGATCGTTGCAGACCACTGTGAGAAACTTCGTAGCGATCTCGCGTTCAGAAGTACACGAATGTTGCGGGCAAATGTCATTGCAGGAATTTCCTAAAGCGCGACTTTCTCTGCGCCGACGCGATTCGCGCTACTCTAGCGAGCCGCGAACATCGAGTTCCAGCAATATTCACGCGGTGGTTAGCCTGCCGGCTACGTGTGATTCAGTTCTGTAACTTACGCACGACCTTGGAGTGGTAATAGCGAAGGACAACGCAGATACAAGGAAGGAAGGCAGAGAGAAAGAGAGAGAGAGAGAGAAATGCACGCTTTTTTTTTATTTTATTTATGCTGAATCACACAAGACGTCGTACAAACGTACGCGGTAAGGTACGCCATTCTTCGTTAGGTTCTTCGTGTTTTTGCTTTCGGTTTTCGTTTTCCTTCAACCTTGGTTGCCCTCGAGGAAGGGGAAATTAGCAGCGCTTTTTCGTTCTCCCCTTCGACGGGGCGGGGTGCGTACGACACATTCCAGCATTCATTCCGAGGAAATGGGTTCATTAATGCCCCTGTTGCAAGTCTTTGAAACAGCACGGGACATCTTCGGGCAGTGGACGGGTAGCACTCGTGTAATTGACGTTGCGAAATAACTCACACGCAAAGCCTGCCACATTTAGAAGACTCATGCGTCAGTCGCCTACTGTAGTCATTCGGAACGCGGGAAAGGCAGCTGCCTGTGTGCTAACACCGCGTCTCCCCGCCTACCTCTGAGAGAGGTGTAACCGGGCGGTTGGGCTTCATTTTGTGAGCATGCTGAGTTGTGGTTCCTAGCAAAACTTATCGCTTCTGGTGCAAAACTAAGACTGTACGAAATTGTTTTTCTGGGCGTTAGTTCGTCGTGCAAAAAATAAACATGTGGCTACGCTACAAAAAAAGAAAACCTTCGTAAGTTTCTTTTGTTTTGTTTTTATGTACTTAATTGTTAAACAAGTTCCTAAGGTCATTGACGAAAATACATTATCCTTATTTATATTCAGAATACAGTCAAGCACCTCTATCCGACGGCCGGAGGCAGGCCGTAACGTCATTCAGCGGCTCTGCGGTGCGTTTGTTTAACCTCGACGTTATCTGCGATAATACTATGGCCTTGAATAAAAATATCTTTATTGACAGTTGTTAGGTGCGCGTACAGAGATACTAAAAGATAACTTCGTGATCTACTCCAAATCACAAGTTTATCGTTCCCATCAGAACAAGCCAGAAAATATTACTAATTTGCGTATCAGCACCGATTGCTGGTGAAAGGTTGATGAAGGTCGTTTAATGCGATTCTTCTTATCAGCTCAAGATAAGAATCTTATACGGGTGTTAGTTGTCTTTTCACCAACGTCCTCAATGCGGATTAAGGAACGAAGCCTTTATAAACCTCTACCACTTTACCGCTTTTACACGAGTGTGCCTAATATTTCAGATGCGTTTTAGAGCGGATTGAAAAAAAAACATGTACACAGGTTTATTTCTCTATCACAAAGGCGGACTATCTTTTGAAATTCACGAAAGTTATACAATATCGTTCAGTTAACTGTCATCCTACGTGAATCTTGCTACGTCGTTAATTTTTTTAGCACAGAATTGTACACTAATGGGATTAAGTCAGCTTTAGGAAGGATATTTTTAAGAAATTTCTGGAACCATGTGCACAAATAGGTCAACAATGTCTCGCCGTTAACTCTTAAGGTAGAAACATATAAACTTTTTTTGGTATAGTGGGCCACCTACAGGCAACTAGAAAGGCTAAAAAGCAAATTCCAGAAACAAAAACTAACATTAAAATTTACTTACCCGTAAATCTTTATCGTGGGGTTAACTCCGAGTGATTCAAATGGAAGCAAAAGTTCGCATATTGCCGGACAGCCCCAAGGTCCACTTCGAGTGATATAGTGATCGAGTGACGCATGTGAAACACGAAAACGCCCAAGTGTCGATATTTTCGTGCCCGTTCAATATCCCGAAGTTGTCATACTTGTGCCGCGTGCGTAGCCATCGACTAGGGCGCGCCTCGTGACCCAGATGAAACCACGCGGCGAAAAAGCCCAATTTGAACCCTTTGGGAGATGTTGTAGTCATTCAACGGACTAGCCCAGCAATGCAGCGACGAACGCGATACAGGCCCCTCGTTGTTATAAAATTACAAAATCCGCACTAACTGGACACGCAGAGGGAAAGGGAAAACAAACAATGCGCATACAATGCACAATATTTGTCTGCCTTCCTCTGTATGTCCAGTTAGCGCCAATTTCGTAATTCATAATGCACCAACTAGCCCAACAACACATTTTACTGAAGTACCCCTCGTGTGTGCCACTAATTGCGTGCGGAAACCTCACGCAAACACTCGCGGGACTACAAAAACGCCCACTGAGGAAATTCAGCGTGGCCGTCTGGTCACACACAGACTGCCCTCCAGGGCCTGTCCTCCTGGCTCGACAGCTTCGGCTCGGATCAGCCAGCGACGTTCACACTTTTTTTAGGTTGAGTCAATCTTCTTCACTTTAAATGGCGGAGAATTCTTACAAAAAGCAAATACTTATCCGAT
Organism: Haemaphysalis longicornis; assembly: GCA_013339765.2. Lineage (NCBI taxonomy): Eukaryota > Metazoa > Arthropoda > Arachnida > Ixodida > Ixodidae > Haemaphysalis > Haemaphysalis longicornis. The sequence continues at coordinate 143,894,225 of CM023450.1, forward strand.
CGGCTTTTTGCATTTCTTTAAAAAGTTAGTTTCACATTTTTAGGAACTCGTTGATTCTGCGAGTGGCATTGAGCTTCAGAAAAACGTCGATACAGCTGCTAGTGCAGGCTTTATGCGTTTTTCCCGGTGCAGGAACGAAGCTAGCATGGCAGAAGGGCAACACAGACAAATTAAAACGTATGAGCCATTCCATTCTGCGAAGGAGGATGACCAGCAAAACTGTTTAGCACGAGCACACAGGTGACACATAGTTTTGAAAGAAGGTACGAACTGATTTATTGTGAACTAATTAAGACAAGCAAATGAAACTCGGCGTTGTGAAAGAGACGTCACAACGTTCAATTCTCCCGTAACTCTTCACATGAACATTTTGATATAAACAAGAGTTCCAGCCGTTTTCTGCTGAGCACCCACAATTATGTTGGCTTCGCCACATCTATTTGGAAAAAAGAGAGTTTAGCAAACGATAATATACAAAGAAATGTAAGTGTCATGAAAGTAAAGTAGCACTGAACAATGTGTTATCATTAACGTGAGCCCTTATGGCCACGCCACATGTACTCCACCACCTGAAACGACTGAAACGGACTTATGAAGGGACGTTATGAATTCTGTTACGAATGAGTGGGACGCAATGCTTTGGGATTTGTGCAATACTCCTCGGCTGTGTGGGTAAGCCTCCAGTACGTGCGTCTTTCAAGCAGGCCCCCCTGTCGGTGACTCACGCTTGCAGCCTACGGATTCAAAGGCGTCGCTACATGTCTGTATCCCAGCGCCTAGCTATCGGCGGGATCACACTTCGGTGGCGGCCGACGCAACCACGGCCGGGCTAGAGCGGCGGCGCGCGCTGTGTTGATACCAACGCGCGCACGCCGCCGCTGTAGCCCGGCCATGACGCAACATGCTTCAACTTGTCCGAAGGACGGGACGCCGCTGCGGAGACCTCCTCTCTCCCCTCTCTCGGACTCAGCGTGCGCCGTTACTACCGACCGCTCACGAACTCTGGAAAGAGTGTTGTGTGCGTCTGTGCCGTTCGTGTAGTGTGCGCAATCCAGAGGGAACGCTTGTTGGACCGTTAGCGCTTTGGGTATACGCCTTGAGCTTCGCGATCGCTGTGCCGCCTGCCGCCGCTCCTCCGCGGCGTTGACGGGATGTGCGCTGCGTGGCTGATAGGGGATCGTGCAGTGTTTTGGTTCTGTTTCGCTTATTTTCGCCTTTCCGCGCCCTAAAAAAACTTGTTATGGTGACGTCTACAAGCAAAGAATATATTTAGGTCGCTTAAAAAACAGCTGCGTCTTCGTAGAGCACGCTATCGCCTGCAAGAGCTACGCGTGGACGCGGTTCTGCGCGCATCGTTGCCGCTCTTCTGGGCGTCGGTGACGGTAGCAGCATATCTCCCCTGTCACCTCCAAATAAGTAAGGCACAAATGAATTCTACTGTCGCCTCGTTTAGACCTGATACTGGCACAGTGAGAGGGTGGCTTCATTTTGCAGCGTGGTCAACGAATGCGGCTTCGTTTCGAATATATACGTCGCAGAAAAATATGTTTCGGGGATATGATTAGCCAATCCCGGAAAATAACTTATGCCTTTTATAATAATATAAACCATGCAAAAATATTAAGTATATTACAAACCTACATTGTTAAATATGTGCCCACACACGCCTTATAGCAAGAACCAAGGCAATCTAATATGAACCCACAAAAAAATACATGCTGTGGAAGTACGGAAGAAACATAATAGCTATAACGGAAATAAAAAAAATACGGTGCAGCTTCTGACATGCTAAAGACGTTCGTCGAAACTTAAGCCAGGTAGGGCTCACCAGACCAACTATACGCGAAATGCACTGCTATTTCGCGAGACATAGGGGGGGGGAGGGGGACGCTGTGTACAAATGCGGGGCGGAATCAAGCAATGAACGTTTTAGTAATCACACAAATCTCGCGTTCACTGCCGTTTTGTTTTTCGACTTTAGAGAACAGCTGATCGTTCGGCGGACGCATTTTTGAAGTATACAGGGTAGGCAGTTCACAAGCGATGAAAGGTGTCGTTGGAAGAGTGTGGTACGTGATAAGGCCCTCTGATTTCAGTTTCTCCTTTATTCTTCAGGCTCCTTGTGCCATGTGACGGTGTTTGGAAGAGGCGTTTAGTCGCGGAAGCCGATTTTTTTCTTAGCCCGTCTGCACGCTGCTCGCAGAGGATATATGCAGCAGATGAATGTTTGCGGGCTCTCACCTCACGACGAGAAGACTCTTTGTCGTGTACTGATCCCCGAGTATAATTCTGCATTATCCGTCGTACTTACGTTGAATATTCCCGAAATTAACACACACTGGCTTGTAAATGGTGGTGATCAATATGTGAGGTATATTATTGGCAAACGTGACTGGCGTGCTGTCAGTTATGAGTGTTCCGCTCAATATGTAAGCGCACGAAACTGATTTACATCGTAGTGTATACCCGTAGCATCAACATCTGAGGAACCGGTGGTTACGGAGACACTGCTACTAAATTCAGGGCAGTGTACCTACAATCAGGTCCATGCATACGCCGGTTCTGCGACGCTGGCCTGTGACACACACCTGGCGTTTATACAGACCGAATATACCACAATAAGATCGCGTCAGAAACATTTACACTCTCGTAAAGACACCCCATTTGCGAACAGAGTGACTGCTCCACATAAACATGGATTTCCAACGCCTGCAAACGCTAAATCTCAGTCGTCAACATGCCGCAAAAGCAGCGGCGACAATGCGGAGCGGGACGGAGACTCCCGCGCCTGCTTTAGAAACGGGCCGCTAGGGGGATTTCAGTGTCGCGCCCTACAGGCCCGCGCTCGAGCGTATAAACTTAGTTTGTACGGAATGGCGTTCCTGGAACTAGTTCCTCTTTTTGGGAGAGGAAAGAAGGAACGCCACCGCTTCCATTAAGGGTCGGTGGAACTGTAGGCGTACTCGTTAATGTTATATGAAGGAATCGGCAGGGATCGTCGTTCCTTCTACTAAGCGTTACATAACAAATCGCTAGATAATTTGTGCTGTTTTGGATGTCTCAAGGCTTCAGACAACAAAAATCCACTAAGTCGCGTAACTCCTGAACTGGTTTTCTCTTCTGCTATAAACTGGCCAAATTTCGCCGACCCTTCAGGGGAACGCGCTTCCTCGAAGGTCAAAGGCAGAAGAATAACCACGCAATGGGCCCCAGCTTGAGCTTGCTTTTCATTGCCGGTTGGGCTTACTCGGCGTTCCGACGGTTGAATAGCGCATCCCGCAAAGATGGCTTTTCATCACCTTTAAAAAATTATAAAAAAATAATAGGTTTTTCACGAGGCCAGGATGCGCGTCTTGGCCGATAGAATTGTTCCCTGCCAGGGAAAGGATGTCTAAGTCCGAGCGGCGCTGCAGGTCCCTTGTGAAACCACCGTATCTGTAAATTGTCAGGAGTAATTACCGCAGTAGTGCGCGCGAGGCCCGGGTGCGTTGTTGTCGGCGAGTTGCGCTCGCTGTGAGGTTGTTCGAAGGGTTACCGGACCAAGTACAACACGTCAGCACCCTCAAGCGCTTCCATGGAACGCTCTTCAACATTGCCAACGAAGTGCTGGCGAAAGAACGGGTTCGTCTGTCTGACTCCAACATCGATATGCAACTCTTGCCGAGTTCAAACCAGGGACTCTACTAAGTTGCGACTATGCATTCCGGAATTTTTTCTCACTAATTGTTTTCACAATTTTTCATTAATTCTACATTCCTTTTCACTTCTGCGATATCCTGTAACTTTGTTATGTGCTTAACTTTTTCCTGCTTGAAGAACCAAAAAAAATATGTCTTTTCGGTCCCACAGCACGTGTTTTCTTGTTTTCTTATGACTTTTTATTTATTTGTTGTTGTTTCTTTTACTTTTTAGTGTCGCGCTTCGTGTCCGACTATATGTTTTACAGTGTAAATGTTTTTTACTCACGTGATTAGGCTCCGCGTTATTTCCTGTGCTTTTCTCTTATGCGCATTCCTAACCACAGCAACTGATTTCTGCGTCGCGTCCACATATTTGGCTGTCTTTGGTTGTTTCCTTTACTACCCTGATTGTGCTCGGTATACTTTGTAATTCTTGTGCGTAGATTTCGTGTGTGACTACACGGTTGACTTTATTTTTTTCTTTTTATCGGCTTCCGACGTAAACTTGTATTGTGAACCTCGTAGTCATTACTTGTTCTTCTGTGTTGCTTGTTACTCGCAAATTAGTGCTGTATGATCCACAAAGCTTCACTTTTGCTAACTCCCTCACTCCATTCAGCTGCTAAGGGGCCTGTAAGGTTTTTAAACTAAACTGTAATATTGAATCAGCATTCATTAAAGGCCTGTGTACTGTTCCTTTAGTCGCGGTTTCTTGTGCAAGAAATTTAATTCTGTTCTTGCATGTGAGTAACATTTTATTTGCACATCTGAAGCGCAGCAACCTCACTGCGCATTTGTAAGACCCAAGTGGAAAGTGCCATATGTGTTGCACCTATAATAAACGAGCACCAAAGTCGCAGTTAGACATGTCTGGAGTTTCTCCGGTGCCCCTGCAAAAATTCGTCTAGGAGCGTTTCTTTGGATTATTTTTGTCTCCAGATGATCTGGTGCTGGCGGTGTTCACATTCGTCCAGCCTTGCGCCACAAAGGGACTTACAAGATCGGAGGCAACATTGCTGTATCGCATCCGAACGGGCTCAGCGAAGACCACAGCACTGCTATTCAAGGTGGTCCTCGTGCGATCGCCTCTGTGTTCGTCATGTGCAGTGATAGGGGATGTACACACACTACGTAATGTGTTGCCCAGAGCATGATGTCGAGCGGACTGCAAAGCTCTAAGCGATTCAAAAGCTGGCAGCCCCACACAGCACTCTGGACCACATCGTATTTCCAAGGGGACATTGGATGCTGTGCAGAGACGTGTCGCGCCTTTTCCTAAGCTTCCTTCAGGAGACGGAACTGGCAAACTCGTGGTGAAAGAACACTACCATTGGCTAATATAGGAGGAGCTTGGGCTGAGCAATTGCCGGTATATCCAGCCAGGCTCACCCCGCCTGATCCCACACAACAACCACCACTACCACCACCACATTCGTATAATATACGTAGTTCCATGTGTCTTAAATTTCGCACTTTATTTCGTCTCAGGATTGTCCGACACCATATTTTGATTTAAAAAATTAAACTTAACGTCAATGTAACGGCACGTTCCAATGTTCGAAGTGTAACTGGAACGCGTTCCGTTCGCAATAAAGGAACTTGTAACGGGAACTCGTTTCAAAATTGGGAAGGAACGAGGAACGAGCTTTCGTTCCTGTTTTAGAGGAACGTGTGCAACGCTGGTATAAATAAGACCCCCCCAAGTGCTGCAGTTCATTCCTGTTTGAGCAGTGAATCAATGCTGTCACTCTGCTCGAGTCCTGTACTGTAAGCTCGCCCGTCGGGGCATTGTTCTTTGGCTTCGGCTCATCTCTCGCCATGAAGTAAACAAGTTACGTTTGCCTTCAGCTTCTGGTCTTCTTCAAGGCAGCAACATTGGCTGGCCGCTCGCTTCACCACACTACCACACGCATGTCGGAGGTGACGGAGCTCGGTTCGCGTACGCCTTCCCGTGTGCAGCAACGGGTTGTCAGCGGTGGGATGACAACGTCGCAACAATGCGTAGCATTCTTTGCCGATTACCCCCACAGTCAGGGCCCAGGACCGTGTAACGCCCTGCATTTCCACAATAATGCAGATTTTGTGGCAGTTCCACCGGTAATCGTTATACAGCGTAAATGTAGATAATTGGTGGAACAAAATTTTGAAAGACTAAAAAGAAAAAACAAAAGACGAAAAATATGGAACAGTTTAAACGCCTGTAGTTCAACAATGATGCAGATTTCGTGGAAGTTCCACCTGTAACCGTCATAGTAGCGTAAATGCAGGTAATTGGTCGAACAGAATTTTGAGGAACCTCGCCTGCCCTTCAAAATCTCTCTTTCTCTCTCTCTCTCTCTCTCTTTCTGTAGTGGTAGTAGTTTTACTCTCCCTACATTAACTCTTATGCTAGTGTTTCCTTATCATCTGTACCTTCTCCTCAGTGTTATTCCTGATGATGACACCACTCATTATTCCCTTTACATAGTCATCATCACCGTTTGGGTTGTCCCACCACCCGAGCGTCTCAATAAAAGGAGTGGAGTCGTCGGCAAGACACTCTTCTCATTCTACGGATTAAAACAACCTCTGTCATTGATTGGAAGCGAATATTTCATGAATCTAGGAATTGCAAGCTAGTAATAACTAAACTTCGATGTAGAATTTCCCCATTAAATTCTCATCTCTTTAAATCTGGCCTGACTTCATTCCCTCAATATCCTTTCTGCAGTGAACCAGGAACTATAGGACAATTTCTTTTCAATTGCCACAGCTTCTCCTCAATGCGACGTACGCATGTAGAAGCAACTTTTAATATACTTCCCCTCTCTCTTTCCACTTGTTAGGTTGTATCATTAGGTGCTTCCGCATTACAGCTTGCCACATGGGTACTGTATTCGCCCTTCATTCTTACGCTGCGGTGACAGGCATGTTTTTGTGCAAGGCAGCTACTTCTTCATATATATGGTTTTCTACTACACTATACTTTTCCATTTAAAAAATTCCGTGCTCCTGTTTCCCTCATTAAAGGGTTATCTCAAATTACTTATGTTACAGCCTAGGTTGGCAGACACCTTATTGGCCAATCCCCCGCGTGGGTCCATTATCTGAGGCAACCAACCAAGCAACCTAATTGTCCTCCGAACTGTTCTCTTTCAATAAATATAAATCCACAGCAGCCAGCTCGAGATAATGCAAGAATAACTAGAAAATAACCAGCGTCGCGCAGATATTGCAGCCATTGGGATGATACAGCAGGAAAGCATTGTCTGCGTGGAGTTGAGGAATACGATACCTGCAAACTGATACATGTCATCCTTATCAGTCACCTTACACAGTATGGTACTTTCTACAGGTCTTCGGCCATCTGAGCACCTGAAGCTGTATCCTCATCGTAAAGTCTTGCGAAACCTCCCTTGCCCAACCGGTAAAACATCTACCCCGCGTTTTTATCTCCTGTGTTCACGATACCTCCTCCGAGCTCTTAGAGGATAAATACCTGGCCCAACTACAAATGCCTGAGCTATACATTTCTACACCGATGGTTCTGTGACTGACTCCAGGTCAACCGCGGCTGTGGGGATTCCAAGCCTGGGAGTAACCTGACGTTTCACACTCGACCACAAGACAACCTCTACTGCTACAGAATTGGTAGCCATCCTGGAGGCGATTCGTTTAGACTCTTGTGAACCACCTCAACCCTGGACCCTCTTCTGTGACTCCAATCCAAAAGCCGGATTATTGTGACCAAGGCTTCCGTGTGGAAGCCGAAACGTTAATTTCTTTTAAACTCGAAATAGCTCGTGGTCCGGGTCCTGGTCTTTTTTCTTCAAAATGCATCTCGGGCTTCCAGACGGGCTTCCGTCATACCCTTGACTTCAAGAAGTGGTAAAGCTATGCTCTTTTGCGTTGCAGCAAGGCCGTGTTTTGACAATTCAGTGGGTTCCAGGCCCCTGTGGGTTGGCGGGCAATGAATGGGTGACGCGGAGGCGAAAAAGGCTTCAGCAGGCGCAGTAGTCGTCCGCCTTCCCTTCGCAAGACCAGACACGAACGCTCTTCTCACCGCTGTTCTCCGCGACGCCATGATGAATTACGGGGCCAACCCTGACCCCCCCCCACAGAAGGCTCCATCGACTGGACCCTGATTGCAGGTTCCGGATGCCCCCAGAGACTCAGCGAAGCTACGCGTCGTTGTTCCATCGACTGCGGCTCGGCGTAGCTTTCACTCGTCGCTACCAACACCTCATGGGTGGTTCGAGTGAGCCTGACTGTGAATCGTGTCACATACCGGAGACTATTGAACATTTTCTGCGCAACTGTTCCTGCTACGCGCATTACCGTAGAATTAGCCACGTCGTTGGCTTGGTTAGACAATCGGGCATTATCTGAGGACGTCCTGCTGGGACCCTGGCCAGACCCGCAGTATTCAAACAAGGCCTTCAAAGCAGTGCTGGCATTCTTGAAAAGCAGCGGTTTGGCAGCTAGATTGTAGCTCAATCCCGTTGTGGTAAACTATTTAACATAAACTGTACATAGCATCGGCATTTTGCATATACTTATACTATCACCTCTATGTCCATCATCATACCTGTCACCCTCTCTATCAATGCTCTTTTCCCCCTCCCCCCTACAGAGTAGCAGGTCAGAGACTATACGATCAGGCCAACCTCTCTGTGTTTTCCTCACATTCTAAAAATTACTCTCACTCCTTACCCTCCCTCCAGCCGCATAGCCCATCACAATCTTGGATACCCCTCTCCTCCTAAGAATCAACTTCACTAACCCCTGCCGCCTGTTTCTGCCACAAGATCAAGGTGTCCGCAATTCCAAAACTTATGCATTGCGCATACAGCCAAGGAAACCACGCGCTGTCGAGACCACCGCATTGGCGCATTCTATCTGCCGCTAAATGTCTGTCTCTCACCTGCCCTCCTCAGTCCCCACCACAGCGGCAATAATCTATTCCTCAGGCTCTCTACTCACGGCTTTATCCGACCATTAAGCCTTACCCTCCACGGCAGAAGCTCTCTTCGCCACCCATGCCGCGACCACAGCCACTACCTCCTCGCATCTTACTATCTTTACAGACTTACAACACGCCTGTCGTTTACACCAAGTTCTTCTCGCTCTCCTACCCTCGTAGCAATAGAGCAAGCCTTACCACCTTCCCTCGTTCTTATTATTGTGTGGGCAAGTCACCATTCGTTACTTGTATAGTGAGCCAAGTAGCGTACGCTGCCGCCTGCGAGCTCCACTTCCCGGCTGCATTAGACTCCAGAGCTGACCCACACCTTCATCGTCTCACACAACCCTCACCCAACTTCAGCCTACATAAAGTGATACTCTCTCTCACTATGTGCACACTAGCCAAGATTTTCCTGCCCTCAGTCGTCTTAGAGCAGTCATGAAGCCTCTACATAGATAAGTCGTCAAACTAAAGCTATTACCACACTATCCTCATAGACCTCGCCTTCATAGACCTCGCCCTCTATTAGACCTCATAAACCCTGACCCTCTATTCCCCAAACTGTGTAGACTGAAACTGTTCACTGACAACATACCACCCACTATTTTTCCTATCGCCATAACACTAACCCCATCCGCAAACTCTCTCGTGAGCGGCGGGAATCTGCGTTGCCGAGCTCCTCCGCAGAGATACAACGAACCTTTATATCAGCGCAGACTGGCGGCCTCCCTTACCCGTAGGCCCGGCCACAGCCCTCCTCTCCCTTTGTCCCTGTAAACTTTAATACTGCTAACACTGTCTAAAAACAAGTAGAATACACTCCGGCAGAAGATACGGGCGACAAAGGGCAGGTTGAGATGTATCCATTTTCCCAGAGTGACATTTACCCAGATGCTTCTGTTTCTAGATACAAGAATCCGTGCTGAGCTATCAGCCGTCCAAAAAATTGCGCGGGAACTCAGGTCTGCTTACGTGGCTTGAGGCGGATGATTAGCGATTATCAAAAACATTTGAACAGCGGAGCTGTTTAAGTTTGAGCTTGGTCCGGTGGCGTTAGCAAAAAAAAACACCACCAATAAAAAACTGCGCCGCCTGTAAAGGATGCGCCACCGCAGACACGGTATGATAACAGCGAATCTGGCTTTCGCACCTGCTCGAGTGTGAGCACAAGGGGAATATTCGTGTACGTAGCCCTCACAATACCATTTTAAAGGTGATAGTCTTTCTTGGGCTAAAACGCAAAAAATTAGCGCAGCTTGCACTATTGGTGCAAGGCCTGAGAAACTGCAGAGCTGTGAGTCGGCCTAGCTTCTTCCCCCTTGGGATCCACTGTCAGTGTGGGGGACCGAACGAAACGGCCTTGTAAAATCCGGCTAAACTTGGCCTCACCATTAAACACTTACCCTAGCCTAGCAAGAACATTACAGAACCTAATAAACTTAGCAAAACCTCGCAAAACTTAGCAAAACCAGGGAAGCTAGGTCGACCCGAAGCTCCTCTGTTTCCCCAGCCTTGCACCCTGGTGCAAGCTGAGCCAATTTTCTTCGCTACTTCGTGTTTGCATCTCTTTCGTCTTTTTCTTTGTCGTTTGGTGCTAATTATTCGGACTGGTGGAGTGGACGCACTTCACGGTACAGCTTCTCCACAGTCAAAGCTTTCCTCTGCGTACACCCGGTCTACGCACGTCACGCCACATGCACCTATCACGGCGCACATATCATGCTAATTCCTATTCTATTCTGGCCGAATGGTGGTTAAGCACTGTGGTTAGCTCAGTCGGCTGAAGCTCTGGCGACCATGGTTCTAATCCCACAGGAATCCAATTTATCGTCTTTTACAGCACTGGCATTTTTGGTGCCTTTGAGACCGACTACGACGACGACGACGACTACGGTCACTTTTCGCATTTGATGAGACATCCAAAACTTTCTGCTACCACCGGAACGCGAAAACCCCTAGGTTTCGATCGTAACAGCAAAAACAAATTTGAAAATACAGGACCGCCTAGTAGTTTCTTACCCACAAAAAAACGAGAAAGTGACAAGCGATCCCCATTGCCATCATAACCGGCGCACGCGCCGCGATCAGCAGCCTTCCGCTTTTGGCGCGAAAGAGATCCAGCCGCACGCGAACTCGCGAGCCGTCTCGAGCCAACGAACGTTCCTGCAGCAGTTCGACAGACCCACAGTCCAGCTATCCGACATACCCGAGCTCCTGCTATAGGACTTCGAAGCGCACACGGCAGAATGCCACGGCAGGGTGGAAACAGCAACGACCCGCCGAAGCCGACGGACAAATCTTCCCGCGAACCCTGAGAGCGCTCGGAATGGCGGAGCCCCGTCAACCCATCCGGTCGCCACGGCCGGCCCTGCCGCTGCTGCTTCTGCAGCCACAGCCGGAGTCCTCCCCCACCACGGTGGTCCCACGTCCAAGAGGAAGCTTTGTACGCGCTTCACCGGACCGGCTGCTCGGGACCACCACCCTCAAGCCGGCACTGGGGTTCCATTGAGAGCGGGAACCGAGGATAGCCGCGGTGAGCTATAGCGCGACGCCACCGGTTATATCCGGGATAATTCCTGTTTCTTCGCTTTCTGCTTGCTCTAAAGAATGCTGGGGGGGTCAGTGATGCACAATTTTCTGTTACCCGGACCTAATCCGATAGCAATTATTCATATAACATAAACGTTTCCACGTCATTTATTAGAATTACTTACTCTTTTGAAATGCCCCGGATGGCTTTCTAGCTAAACGTTGTTCCAGTGATCAGGACAGTGATCAGGAAAGCGTTGAATGGTGCAATCAAAAGCGTAAGCGACATGCAGTGCTATATTTTCAATCGCACAGCAATAAACCGAAACGAATATTTAAGATGCGATCTGGTATTAATCAATTCCAAATTACAATCCAGTATGAATTTTTACATGGACTGTGCCGCAGGTAATTCTTACTAATGCTTTTGAAAAATGCAGAGCAAAACTATTGCCTTAAAGTAAGGTACTAAAACAGTACAAAGGAGGCCCGAGGTACAGTTTGCTGAATCCTGTTTCGACTTGGTCTGGACGTGTGTGAGTGGTGTTGTGTTTGTGTGCGTGTGCGTGTGTGTGTGCGTGTGTGTGTGTGTGTGTGTGTGTGTGTGTGTGTGTGTGTGTGTGTGTGTGTGTGTGTGTGTGTGTGTGTGTGTGTGTGTGGTGTGTGTGTGTGTGTGGTGTGTGTGTACTAGTGCCCCTCTCCGTACTGACTTTTTGCACTCTGTACTTACTTTTTATAGGGATAGAAAAAGCAGTAATTAAAAATGGGTGTGTCATTCCTAAGTCTCTATGATTCGGTTTACACCTACGAACATCAAACGAGGGTGAAACCACGACTGCTTTATAAATGAAGCCATTATGGCGCCGTGCCCTGTATACGAGCACAGCCTCCAAGTTTGAACCGACCGCATTATTTGTATCGTGCTCAACAGCTAACATCTTGCCCAGTAAAGCGCGAGACACATGGACGACTGGTGCATGCGATTCGCATGCGACTGATCGTTACGACTGATCGTTAAGATCGGTTTTGGAGTCGTTCGCTGGTTGGAGGAGGCTCACGACGTGCGACTGGCAAGACAGATGCAGTCGTGCCATCGTTGCGATCGTCGTGCGGCCACAGCCAATGAGAGCCCGAAGGTGTCATCGCTGAGAAAGTTTCTTTCAGAGCCCCGAGGAGGCGCCAGTGGCAATTCCTAGTATTTTGTGGGGAGCAGCTCTACGCCGCCGCCGCCGCCGCCGACCCGTGCGCTGATATTTCTAGGGACCATACGTGCGCTTTCCGCACGGGTATACGCATGTTGCCAGCGGCACCTACAGCATGGTCGAGCGGATACATGGGTGTTAAATGTTCCCACACCGCCGGACTCAACATATAAAAATGCAATGTATAACGTAATAGCACTATTCCTTTTCACTTCAAGTTGATAAATGTTTTGTTTTCCTGCTCGGATTTCTCTTGCACATATCTAAATCGGCCTGAGTGCGCCTAAACAGTGAGGCAACCATGGAGCAAGTACAGTGGGCGGAGCGGCGACGACGGCGTATCGCACGCGCGCATAGGACCATGTGTCTCAAATTCACGCGTACGGCTAGTCGTGGCGACAGTCGTAACAATCAGTAGCATGCGAATCGCATGCACCAGTCGTCCATGTGTCTCGCGCTTGAACCTCCATTCTGGTGTAAACCTAGCTGGTGCCTTTACACACAATGGTTATTTGGAACTCAACCTATATTTTTTCGCGAACCATAGTGCATGTTCGGCATGCTCTTACGCCATGAAAACCTAAGTGATGCTAATACAATACTTTCGAGCGTTCGGCAAGGTTACAAAAACTGTTTTAAAACCTCCTTATATACGATTACCAGGAATCGGAATGCCTTCTACCAAAGCCGAAAACCCCGAAGGATTGGAATCTGTTTCCGGCTTGCATTTTTGTTGTTGTCGGTTATATTAGTAGCTGGCTGTTTTCTTTCTTCAAAAGATTGCCCCATACAGAAGCTGACACCAAGCTCCGATCCTCGCGCTCAGCACAGAACCGGCTTCTCAAGGAATGGTGCGGCGCCGGCAATGTTTCTTCCGTAGAGTTATCAAAAAATGTACTTTTAATCCCGCCTTGAGCTAGTGTACGCGATTTTGTCTTTTGTTATGACAACAAGTTACGCACATGCAAAATCTGGTGCGGACAAGCATGAGAAGTCAACCGAGCGCGAGAGAACAGCAGTGAGAGCGATCCCGAGTGAAACAGAGGACGAATGCGAGAACCCCTAAGCCGACGTCACGAAGAAGCGCTTCGCAGCGCCACCCGTGGTCGCGCCCGCAGCCAATACCGGAGGAGGAATGCGAAAATAGGCGAGAGGAAAACGATCACGTGTTCAGCTAACTAATGCGGCCTTGACTGCTCCCTGCTCCCATTAGGTGCCGAGCGAGGGGTTACGTCACGTTAACTTCAGCAATCGCTCCTGCCGCCAACGCTTAGCTCCTCCGTTCCGCCTCCCGCCGATGCGAGCAGATCTGTTCAAAAATCTGTTCTCTGACCGCCTGTGCGTTCATTACAGCAGCTGGCCCCAACGGTGCGCATCCGGAGTCTCACCAGAACACTGCCTCGCCGAGCTCCAAGGGAGCGGGACCGTCAAAGGGGACCACCAAGAAGCGGGCTCCCAGGAGCAGCTCAAGTCGCCGTCAAAGTGCTGCGCCCCCCGCAGCCGCCGGCGTCGCTTCAGCGTCGTCGCTCCAGCCTCTTGTTCCAGCCGACCCGCAGCAGCAGCCGGACGCTACGCTCAGCACTCCCAGCAGCGGGTGCTCGCCGGCCGTGTCTCCTGATGCGGGAGCGCTATCGCCGGTGCTGGAAAGTGCGGGACCAAGAGCGCCACAGCGTGCTCCCGGACTCCGCCGAGCCTCCAAATCCGCGAGAACTCCTCCGGCTAGCTGTATGCAAGAGCTACAGGTAAATAGAGTGATTGCAGGCGGGGGTCTTTCTATTTAACGAAGGAACTCAGAGGCCTGCAATCGGATGCGAATAACATTAAGTTTACGGTAGCCTTGAAATGGCTGGACGCTGTTTTGGTATCTTGCTCGTGCCTAAAACATTGGCCTTACTACTTACTACGCATCTGAACTGTTTTAAATGTTTCGGGCTGTTTACAAGGCTATCCGTGCTCTTTTTAAGGCTATCTGTGCCATTTGGAAGGATGTCCTAAAACCGACGTGTATGTTTGAGAATGTAGTGCACGCCGGTACACGCCGCATACCATGCCAACAGAAAAGCATATGATAAAATATATTCCTGACTGACGATTGGCGATGGAGGCGAGAAGCGAAAACGCCCGTGTGTGCGAGATTTCAGCGCATGTTACAGATCCCCAGGGGGTCAAAATTATTAAGGAGCCCTCCAATACAGCGCGACTCATCGCCTGTCTAGCCTCAGTGCGTTAAACTTCATAATCAATCAATCAATCAATCAACAAAAGAGTGCGCACTATTGTGACGGCTACCTTTTGAAAACACGTTCACCAATTGGCACAACAGCCACGCTATTTTACTGTCCCCCATTCAATTTTATCTTAGTCCACCTTAACCCATGTTTTACACCTCATGCCCCCATAATCTGCTTTATTCCCCCATAAGCCATCTTAATCCACCTAAATCAACCTTATTCTCCCTGCTCTTAGCTCTCTTTAGTCTACTTTAATCCAACCTTACCATATATCAACCACTAATCAATAATTATTCCATCCTAACCCATCCTAATTCTGCGTAATCTAGCTTAATCTGCCTAAATCCACATTAATGACACATTATAACAATTTCTATCAATCACTAATTAATCATTAACTTCTCATTGTCTGTAAGCACATGTCATTACCAAGTCATGCCCAAACACTGGGGCTCCTTGATTTACAGTCTTGAATTCGGCGCGGACAGTCAGCGGGTAGTCCGAGGAGTCTCCGAAGCGGTAGGGATAGATGGCAAAATAGAATGCTGGACTGCTTCTAGGTAAGTCCGCGGTGAAACCGAGACTGTAAATTGAAGAGCCCCACTATTCATCAGTTGATCTTAACAATACAGCGCAGCAGAAACAAAGACATAAGCTGAGGCACAAAGGACGAGCGCTGACTTCCAACTTTTATTAGAGGAACAAGCCATATTTATAAACACACATGCACACACCTGCGATAAAACATTCGACCCGATAAGTAATCTATATCAATTGTGCCGAAAACATGAGATGCAGAACAACCCCAAAATGATTGCCACCCCCCTCGCGCTAAGCCCGTTAAGATGAATCACAAACTCGCCTAATGCTACACTCTGCTCATGGATTGGCATGCACGAGGCTAACTCTTGTTCTCTCTTATGCGAGTGCCGATGACGATAATGGTGATGATTGGTTCTTTATGGCGAAAGCCCGGCTATGGCAAAGGGCGCCACAAAGAGTTGGCAGAATGCCGAGCTAATGCCGCGGTAGCGCACTTCAAAGCCAGCATTCTTTCTTGCGCTATTTAAGCGCGGATATTTTCGTCTGTCTGTCTGTCTGTCTGTCTGTCTGTCTGTCTGTCTGTCTGTCTGTCTGTCTGTTCTGTCTGTCTGTCTGTCTCGATTCGGCCGCCGGGCCAAAATTAAGGCGTAAGGCTGTGGCTATACGTTTGTAAAGCCACAGCCATTTCTAGACATCCAAGTCTGGGGATAATGTACATACTTGTCAGCATTTTTGAACAAAAAAAACATTTCGCATAACCTAGACAAAATATCAGCACATTTCTTTCTTAGAAATACATAAATTCCTGATTTAATAAAAAATAAGCCCAGAAAAACCCAAAAGCGGTCTCCCGCGGCCCTCCTGGCGGCATTCCGAGAAGCCAAAAGGCAACAGTATCGAAAGGTACCAGTACGTTGCGCTTGGAAAGCGCATGGAGGTCCTCAATTCATGAACGTCGTCGCCGTACGGTGGCGCTGGTATCGAGGCACCCAGCATGGAGCTGGGTAACGCGGTAAATTTAAATCTAAATTGGCGGGTTTACCGTCGGTGAAGCGACACTGGAGAGGAACAGCATGAGAGCTGAGGGGGAAATAAGGGAGGCATTTAGTTGGCAGAGGCGGCAGACGACGATCGTCTTATTGATGCCCGAAAATTCGATTTTTTGCTTAAGTTTGACAAATCATTTTTATGATCAAAAGAACTCCAGACATCACAAATATAAAGTAATGCTCCCGAGCAACACCGGGCACTTGCTGCTTCATATATCAGGTTAAGAACAATGCTACCTTGATCATCATCTGCACACTCATTTTAGGATTGAAGCCGAGACGTTCAGCGTTATCATTTCTAATAACAACGAAATTGCACAATTTCGCTTACCTGTCACGAGCCCATCGAGCCGACGGGCTGGGCGCAAGCCGACACGCATGAACAAACCTAGTTCTTTAGCGCACAAAGGTACAGGTCCACGCTGAAGTAAACGCAGCACGGGAGCGGTGGCCGAACTGGATCGCTGCGCCGCATATGGGCGCCCACGGGAACCAAGGAGCGCTGGTCTGACTTTGTTCGCACTGCCCCCGCCACCCTATCTGATATGTTGAACCGCCGCCATGCTGGCGCGTCATACTGGGCGTGACGGCTTTGAAAAGGCAGCGCTGGGCTGTAGAGGGGCGCTGGTTGCACTGCCGCTCGCATGCATCAGCGGCGACCGAATCCGCCGCTGTTGAGCTTGACGAAGCTACGCGCGCTCGGAAACGAGCCTTGTTGCGCGCTTATAAAATTGTAGGCCGCTGCGGTTTGCCATAACGTGTCCTTGCGATATAATTCATTGTAAGCCGGCAACAAAAGTGCCCTGGACAATTTGGAGAGCACAGTCCCAGAAATTTTTGTTGTTCGAAAAAAAAATCCCGCTTCTAACGCTGTTTTTTTTTTTTTTTTTAGTTTTGAGTTTCTCCCAAGTTACTGCTGCCAATCAGTTCAGGTCTGTTCTGAAGGAAAGAAAATGCAAAATGCCTATGCGGTGGAAATTTCCTGTGTTAAAAAAGGCCGTAAAGAATTGATACCATCGTTGTTTTCTGTTACAGCTGGCATCATAGGGGGCTTATTTTGTTGCCGCAATAACCCTTTCGCTCCCGTTGACGAGTATAGTCGTCTTGAGATTTTGTACCAAAATGACCAATGACGAGTATGGTCGTTATCTGTTATTTTGGAGCTCTGACGGCGCTTTTTTGCAACACAGGTAAAGAAATAAAAGAATGTTATTTAATCGAAATAATGATGCCGTTTTCTTCAGAACAAGGATTGATGGATTGATTTATTTTTATTATTTATTTATTTATTTATTTATTTATTTATTGATTGATTGATTGATTGATTGATTGATTGATTGATTGATTGATTGATTGATTGATTGATTGATTGATTGATTGATTGATTGATTGATTGATTGATTGATTGATTGTAGTGTTTAACACGCCGACGCAACGCAGGTGATGAGGCACGCCGTACTGGAGGCTCCGGATTAATTTTGACCAACTCGGGATCATTAACGTGCTCCGAAATCTCGTACACACGGCGTTATTGCTTTTCGCCTCCATCAGAAAAGCGGCCGCCGCGGCCGGGAATCGAAGCCGCGACCTTGTGCTCAGCAGCGCAACGCCTCAGCCATTGAGCCACCGTGGCGGGTCTTCAGAACAAGGAGCGCTACAAATTGAGAGAAAAACATTTTTGGTAAATTTGGTACATTTTTTTTTTCGAGGTATGGAAAGAGGTAAAACCAATGTTGTTATTTTGAACGAGCGCCTTCTATTAGTTAAGAAAATTTTACAGCTTTTAAACCCTTTCTCGCTGTTATCTTGATGGCAACTACAAAATATTAATTAGCTGATGCTTCGACACACGCCGTTAGAAAAATTCAGTGCTCTTTCACTTTGTGAAGGATGCCAAGAGGAGCTGTGGTGTGTAATATTAGAGACATCTGAGCGGCTAATTGTTATATAATTTATTTCCCGATAGTGCCGATAAAACAACAGTCCCCGCTATTTTCTGAAACCAAACTTCCTCGGTAGATGGCCATTTAAGCACAGCAGACACTTTTTCTGTGTCGTTTACAACTTCACTGTTAACTCAGTAACACCAAATTTTGAGCCGTTTCCTGTAGTAGTACTTAACCGATGCGGCCAGAACGCGGTGCTCGGTTGGCCCGCGGTCGACTGCTCTCGTTCCAAGAACTCACGGAGTATAAACGTCTCGCCCGGTGCCGCTATCCCCGTTGACCACACTTCCCTCGCCAACGCTCAGGAGCGCCTGTAACAAACCCCCCAGACCAACTCCCGCGTCAGTCGTTGCCTTCTCCACAAAATCCATCCGTCTCCATTCCATTCCACCTAACTGGTCCCCTCTGTGGCTCCCTTGATACTCATCCTCACCATGTGGCCTGTCCTCTCAACACAACCCCCAATCTGCAACATCGAGACGTGAGAGGACGCGCTGGACAGCTCGCAACCGGAGGTGCAGAAACTTACGGTTTACCGAGCCGCCAGCATCGGCGCCAGCCATCGGCCGGCGGCCACCTTGCTTTGCTAAGCCGCCTTGCTCGGAAATTAGATATTTCTCTCTGGCCATGCTCCCTTGCGCAAAAGGCAATGTGAAAAAGCCAGCCTACAAAAACCAAACTTACAGCGATCTTTTGAAAGTCGGTTTATCTCTAAGCACAAATTCATTGTTAGAATAAATTTTCTTTTATTGGAAATATAAGCCGTCTTCTGTTAGATATCAAGGCCGTAAAACTGTTTTTTTTTGTTTTTATGAATTTTTTTCACACTGGGATCCGGTTTTTTCGGGGCGGGAAAAGTGGTTCCGGAAGGAGCGTGACGCGATACCACACCCGACTGTTGTAAAGCCCACACTTAGAACAGCTCGGCTGTAAAAATACCTTGCCTTGCTCAGTAGCAGCGCGAAAGTTATTCTAGTTTGACGCATCTTTCCGAGGGTACCTGAACCGAAATGGACACCGTCCCAAGTTTTGACGGTTCTGGACAACTTTTGTTTGGATATTTACGTAAGGCCACATGATAAAGCTTACCATTGCGTTTTCGTAAGTAATTTTCGGGCGTCATTTTCCTTTTCTATTATTTCTAGTTTTGCGGGTGCTTCGTATAATTTTGTTCTTAAAATTTTCATCATTATTTTTGCGCACCGCCACGAGTTCGTGGCGGTAACAGTTGTTTTACCGGAACTATCGGGAAATAAATTATGTAACAATTAGCCGCTACGAATTACGCACCACAGCTTCCCTGGTCATCCTTCTTCACAGAGTAGAAGGGCACAGAATTTTTTAAACGATGTTTGTCGAAGCATCAGCTAATTAATATTTTATTCATCTTACCGTCGACATGACAGCGCCAAAAGGTTTAATTAAAGCTGCAACATTTTCTTCACTAAGAGAAGGTGCTCGTTCAAAATAACAACGTCGGTTTTAATGAGGCAACAAAATAAGCGCCTTAAGAGGCCCGCTGTAATAGAAGACAACGATGGTATATATTCTTTACGGCCTTTTTTAACACAGGAAATTTCCACGGCAATGTCATTTTGCATTTTCTTTCCTTCACAACAGACCTGAACTGAATGGCAGCAGTAACTTGGGAGAAACTCAAAATTAAAAGAAAAAACAGCGTTAGAAGCGGGATTTTTTTTCCGAACAACAAAAATTTCTGGGACTGTGCTCTCCAAATTGTCCAGGGCACTTTTGTTGCCGGCTTACAATGAATTATATCGCAATGACACGTTATGGCAAACCGCAGCGTCCTACAATTTTATAAGCGCGCAACAAGGCTCGTTTCCGAGCGCGCGTAGCTTCGTCAAGCTCAACAGCGGCGGATTCGGTCGCCGCTGATGCGTGCGAGTGGCAGTGCAACCAGCGCCCCTCTACAGCCCAGCGCTGCTTTTGAAAGCCGTCACGCCCAGTATGACGCGCCAGCAGAGCGGCGGTTAAACATATCAGATAGGGTGGCGGGGGGAGTGCCAACACACTCTTAGACCAGCGCTCCTTGGTTCCCGTGGGCGCTCATATGCGGCGCAGCGATGCAGTTCGGCCACCGCTCACGTGCTCCGTTTATTTCTGCGGGGACCTGTACGTGCTGCCCTGTCTTTCTTAATTTTTGAATGTCCGATTTGCTTTGTCTGCCAACAGGAGGCAATAAATGTACAAAAAAACCCCAAAATACGAAAAAAATACTGTTTGGGTTGTTTCTCCTGATCAATGTTGCGTATGAAAGGGTTACGGCGAACTATAACCGATTAGGCACTCGAAGAAGGGGCAAGCATCACACGGCATTTGAACGTTACTAAATTGTGATAAGGTGAGCCACAGTGAACCAGAATAACGCGAAAGCCCTTGCATCACGTGACGCAAGCGCTTTCCATTGCGCCGCCTGTATTCCACACACTCCCTTGTGGTCAAAATGGTAGCTTAAACTTCTGAAACTTGTCTGTTGATTCTGTAAGCTGTTAAACCCTCTTCGCCGAACACAGCCGTCAGTTTAAACGCTGAAAGTAGCAAAAACTACTTTTGCAGCAGCCGACAACAAACCATCCATCCATCCATCCATGCATCCATCCATCCATCCATCCATCCATCCATCCACCCATTCGTTCATTCATTCATTCATTCATTCATTCATTCATTCATTCATCCATCCGTCTTTCTGTCTGTCTGTCTGTCTGTCTGTCTGTCTGTCTGTCTGTCTGCGTGCCTGCCTGCCTGTCTGTAAGATTACCTAACTTCCTTGCAAGTAAAAGATGGTAAAGCCTTTCATTTCAATAACTCCCTTACACTTAGTTCCTTACTACGAATTTTAAAACAAACGCATCTTCCCTTTCACCACAGACGAGACTAGAATGGCTGCATTGTTCTCGCGCTTGGGGATTTCAAGGATTTCAATTCCAAGCTTTGAAGCAACGTGTGGCGCTCAAGTTGTTCAGGGGGATTCCTTTCCTTGCAGACATTGGGACCGCGATAATCCCAGGGAAATGGAACATGTGTAGGAATTTGACTAATGGGAAGGGGGGGGGGGGTATTTCTTTGTCTGAATCGTAATAGAAAATAGCGAGTAGTCTGGATTTGTTCTGCGAAAAAATCTGAGATTCAAATTCTGTTGCTGCAGGCCACGGAACCTTCAAAGGTTACACGCCGCAAGTCTTCCGTTCGATGTAAGTTAACTCCATCTCCTCCCGTACCTAGTGTATCCTGCCCTGTATGCACTGCATACAGGATGAAAGCATAATGTGTTCGTAATGTCAGGGAATGAGTATAGATTCCCAGATAAAAATGACTATTAGTTCACGCTACCATCGCGGCTCCGGCTGGTTATAACTTCAATGGCCACCAGCTGTCGTTAAAATAGACACAAAAGAAAAAAGCGAATTGGCATGAGACGGTAGGCTACAGTACCGAATTTTTTTACATATTTACAATGCTTGGCATCTGTAGTCGTTTAATAACACATACAATTCTGGAACGGTGGGAATACGTAACGCCAGTGCGTATGCTGCCACTCGCCTGCGACGCAACCATTCGTGAGAGGCGAGTGGGACTAGCTTACGTGTTTGAATTATTCTTTAAAAACAGTGCTATGAGCAGAAGCAAATGTGAGACACAAAATGTATCTGTCGCCGGTTGCTGATCATCTAATACTTTGCCTTCCTTAAAAATCAAAGGACGTCACCGTATACAGCGTAACGCTGTTTCATTTTTCATTCATTTACTCTGGTCCCCCCTGGTAACAAGTGCAGCGGAGACAGTCTGAGGTGCGTACGAGCTACCGTCACTTCGCACTATAAGTGACACCTATAACATCAGGCAGCGAAACTTTTAATTGCAGGTCACAACTAGCGGCATAAGCCGGCCGTCATTAAGATTAGAAAAAAAGTTAACCAAAGCTATATTTGGGGATTTTAAAGGATGCGTGAGCATCCTTCAAAAAGAGACAAATATTCAGTGGTCGCGAGCGTCCCCTGTGGAGGGCATCCTCAATAATTGCATTTTCTCGATTTAGCCACGACATTGCCTGTACCTGTTTTTGTTAGTGGTGGCTTTCGGGGTTTAATGCGCGGAAGCAACACCTTAGCTATGAGGCGCGCTGTAATGAAGTGCTCCGGATTAATTTTTGTGACCCGGAAATTAACGTGAGAGTTTGGGCAAGTTGGTACTGCATTGAATTAATGCAAACAGCGCGAACAATTAGACGAAGGACGAAATAGAGTGGCTACACACACAAGCGCGCACTTCCAAATGATTATTTATTTCGGAAAACACAAACACGTAAGTATTCACACATTTTCCCGGTTGCGCAAAAAGCAAGGGAACCAGACAGGCGCTGCGCATAATAAACATAACCACAGTATCTATAGAAAAACAGCAAAGAGAACGGCGTGATTTAGCGCTTGGGGAGCACCGCCACATAGAACAGATAACACACTTCTTTCCCTGAAAGATTGAGGGCCGGCATACTGACTCATGCTTCGCCAAGACGTGCCATTTCGGCGGCTTCTACTATTTTTCTTGTTAATTGATTGTTGCTCCTGAAAATGTGTGGCTTGATTACGTGAAGCCACTCTCTTTCGTCCATCGTCTAACTGTTCGCGCTGTTAGCATTAATTCACCTGGGGATGTTTAACTTGCGCCGAAAACTGGACGCACGGGCGTTTTCGCTTTTCGCCTCCATGATGAAAACCAGCCACCGCGACAGGGATCGAACCGACGTCCTGGGGCTCGGCAGCACCGCGCCTTAGCCACTCAGCCGCCGTGGTGGTTAGCTCGTTGTTTCCCACGAGTATCGGCATTTAGTCGCCGTCATACGCATTCCTTTCTCTTGTTCCCTCCGCGCTGGCCGCAGACTCAATTCTGAACGCGTGCAAGCGGTGTCGGGAGTTGCAAGACCCGTCGCGGTAGCTAACAATCCGCTCCCGACTTGTGTGCCCCATGGCAACGTCCCTACTCTCCAAGGCAGCTCTCTCCACGGGCTCTTCCCATTCTGTCGTTCTTTCTTCCATTCGGGTCATAAACATTACCCTTCGCCAACGTAATGAACTACGCGACACCTTAACGTACGCCTTCCGTCAGATGGCGCGCTTCCTTCATCTCCGATGAAGGAAGCGCGCCAACAAAACCAGTATTGATTCACACAGACCGCTCACAGTAACGTCAGTGTTGTATAGATTCGTAATGCAGACGATAAAATCAGAAATAAAAGCATTGATAGAAAAAACTGAAATCCTTGGGGAACGGCAGAATGGATTTAAACAAGGCAGGCGATAGGATAATAATTTGTTCGTGATAACGCAATGCATAGAAATTGCCAAAATACAGAAAAAGGCAATTATGCATTGCGTTTTTGGATTCAAAGGAGCATATGACAACGTAAACAGAACCGCTGTGGAGAATGCTGAAACTTCAGGGATTAGATGACGAGTTAATACAGTTGCTTATAGCAATCTATAAAGATAATAGGAAGGAAGGAAGGAAGGAAGGAAGGAAGGAAGGAAGGAAGGAAGGAAGGAAGGAAGGAAGGAAGGAAGGAAGGAAGGAAGGAATACGTTTTTTTCGTCCATAGGATCAGGTATTGGGGGTGGAGGAGGCCCACAGGGCCGCCGCGACCGCCAGGGCCGGGGAGGTGGTCAGGACTTGGCCTGACTCCCCCGGGTCACGCAACATCTGCTCCCAGAGGTGAGGGGAGGGAACGGGGGGGTACGGGTCTGCGGGGCATTCGCAGAGGGAATGGTAGTGAGTGTCGAGTGCCCCGCAGGCTGGACAGGTAGGGTCAGTAAAGAAGTGTGGATGACTGTGTATAATAGAGTGCACCTGACATGGGAAGGGAAGAAATGCGCACAGCAGGTCAACACCCATCGGGGGCTGAAACAGAGCTGTCATTTTACCCCAATACTGTTTATGCTTTACATGGCAGGAGTTAAATTCACGATAGGATGGTGATAATGTATGTGACCCGCTTTAGTAGATCGGTTGCCGATGCTCGAAGCGATGCTGAAAAGATGAAACGACGACTGGCTCGTGGTGGACGGCACGTAGTGAATGATGAGCTACTCCAAGTGATTGTACAATATGTACACTTTATTTACACTAGGCATTTACAACTCTCACAGCTCATGATCGCAGAAAGAGGGCGGGCAAGGCCCGCACCCAGCGGGGCTTCCCTTTTCTCCTCTCTCCTCTTTTGTCCCCCAAAGCATGAAACTCATAGGTTTTACCCCTGAAACCCCGCCCACCAATAGGACGTCACAGTTTGAGAGAGAAGGATGGCCTATTCATTAACCAACACTAGGGCACTGATTGGCCGCAGGGAAAACAAGCTTAGGTGAGGGCAAAATATTCACGTGACCCACCTCTCTCTCTCAGACGGAAACCCGGAGGTATTCCGCAAAACACAGATATAACACAAGTGAAAACCAACTAACTAAAGCATACCTAACGACGGCCATCGGCACTCGGGCGGCTCGTCTTAAACTATTGTCCATACCATGCGCACCTACAATTGTGCCCCACGCCGCCAAAATTCCTTTCCTTTGTAAACACGTCGAAAGCCTAACAAAGCCTGGTCGCCTACCTATTGACGCATCTCAGCCACCCAGTCGCCAGGGCCATACGTGGGGCGAATGGGAACTTCGCCCAATAGCTTTCAGCACTAACCGTGGTGGACAGAACGTCTGGTGCCCTCTTCTATACCTTTGACCCCTTGATTGACTTTCAGCTCCCGTCCGCTTCGGGCTTTCTCATGGCGGTAATCGCGGCCGTGAAGATGTCAATGCCCCCCACCGCCGGTCTTCCAAACCAACGAAAGGAAATCCTCTTTCAAGTGCTGGCATTGTTTCTAACTACTTTGCAGTTACCGACGCATTTGTATACATCCGCGCTCGTCCGGTGAACACAATAGCGCGGCGACCAAGAAAGAAGCTTGTGCGTGCGGTTTTTCCTCAGGCCACATCGCACCCAGGTCAGCTAGGCCGGCGTGCAACCAAACAGTACAGGCAAACACGCTATACCCCGCGAACCATACCTAGTTGCCGGGCATTATTAAGTTAGGTACCCTAACTTAACAACAACGTTGGAAAGAAACTAGGAGAAAGTCAATTAGGGTCAACCGAACGCATATGTTTGAAGGCGAAGTGGTGGAACAGCGTATTCCGGGAATGTTATACGCAGACGACATTGTTCTTTTAGCTGATAACCAGACAGATATGCAGAACACCATAAATATTAGCGGTCAGGAAGCCACTGACCTCGGCTTAAATTTTAGCGCGGGAAAATCGGGAATAATGGTTTTCAATGACACTTGCACTGATTCAGTGTCAATCCAGCATGGCGAATTACCCAGAGTCAAGGAATGTAAATATTCGGGAGTGTGTGTAAACGAAGGGGATAACTACTTAAGAACTTACGAGGAGCAACTTAAGAACAAAGGAAAGCGAAACGCAGCTATAATGAAGCATACAGCTCTGTGGGGGTATAACAAATATGAAGTACTGAGAGGAATGTGGAAAGGAGCAATGGTTCCGGGTCTCACATTTGCGAATGCTGTACGCTGTTTAAAATCAGACGCTCTAGCAGCCCTTGAAGTGAACCAGAGAACGGTAGACCGTTTGTCATTGGGAGCGCATGGAAAAACATCTAAAAGAGCAGTGCTGGGAGATATGTGCTCGGCGTCGTTTGGAATTCGAGAAGCGCCGAGTAAAATATGTTTGGGACGAGGTTGAGAGCAATGGATCAACGTAGGTGGACAGCTAAGGTTTTTAGGTACCTATACATGAAAAGCGTGGACAGCGCAGTGGCTAAGGAAGGCTAGAAGGATAACGACGACATACGGAAACAAACAGTGGAGAATACAAAACAGCCAAGGTAACCAAAAAAGAGGCAAGGCAGATTGAAAAGAATGAATACAGAGTATAAAACGTCGTTAGAGATTTACAAAGCTGAGAAATTGGACATCAGAAAGGAAGATTTCTACGACGATTCCAAGGGCACTGCTTTTGTTTTCGAGGCTAGAGCAGGTTGCTTGCGAACTTAGAGCTTTGTGAGGAAGTGATGGGGTATGTGTGGTCTGCGGAAACAAAACAGAAACTATGCGGAACATAGTGTTATAATTCACAGGGTATCAATCGAAATCTAGATGAGGGAAATATTCGGCTTCCAGAAGCCCTAGGGTTGCAAGGGTAGCACACAGGGAGTTCTTCAAGGCTGTCGATGCGACGAAAAGAGAATTAGAATGCTAGATGGACGAAAAGCACAGGGGAATATTGCCTAGTACAGCTACCACCTGTAACAGAAAATATAAGTATTTTGTGCCTGCCGAATAAGTTTTTTGTGCCTTCCCTAAGAGCAGCGCAAGTATTAAACCAAGAGTATAAAACATAGGTCTATTAGTTGTTTTTGTTTTGGTAAGATGACACGTGATCAACCGGATACAAAGGGGATACCACTAGCAATCAGCAATCATCATCATCGATGTCTGCAGATTTCGTTTACGTCAAAAAAGGAAACAAAAAACTAACGCGAAGTTCCAGAGCTTATCTACACCAGAAAAAGCAAAATTTATGGCGGGCAAAAAGCCAACGTTCATTTTTTTTTTAATTGCGACAGTATGCCCTTTGGCATAAGGTCCAACGTTCACTTTGAAGTGACCATTTTTACAGCCTTTAGTGCCTCGCTAGTGATAGCTGAAAAAAGCCGTCCTCATCCTCGAAAATGAGTGCAGTGTTAGTTGGCCTACGCGAGTGTTTGAGGAGCCTTTTCAGAAAAATTGGACTATTGTAACTTTATCTCGCATATATGCAAAAGCGGCGGATCTTCAATTTCCGGTCGGATCGCAGCGGAAAAATATGTGGAGGCAAAATTTAACACTTCTCCGAAGACGAATACGGCGCATAAAAATTCATAAAACTTGTCTGTATAGTGACTTGGGGAAAAATGCACCTTCAAGGAATCGAGAGTAAAACGTGCTCTTTACAGACTGTATACAATTGGCCGCGTGACTTCCTGACCAGTGAGAAGCGACGAAGCTCACCGGGATCCTGAACGTATGCAGTGCGCGAACACGAATATGCCTCGACGGCTTTGAGAATTTCTTCACAAATTTACAGTTCACTTATTCGAGAACGCAGTCCATTTCTCACAAGATTATTGAGGCGAAAGCTGTGTCTGTCTCATGGACTGTGAAAAGTGATCGTCGTTCGGCGGCGGCATCAACACCAACGGCACCAAAAGTAACGTGATTTCCGCTGCCGGAACTGCGTAGAGAACGAGGAGCGCGGCGGTGCTCCTGCGCCACTGCTTGGCTTTCCAACTCCTACACGTTTTTTTTTTTTTTCTGTCTTACGTTTGGCGATTTGTTACGGAAACGAGCAAACCCAGAAGTCTCCATCGCGCACAGACAATAACTACAAAAAATCACAAACAGAACAACGATCCCTACGCATCGAGATGAATAGAGCCTGACAGATCATATCCTAATCGCACAAACAAGAATGAGAGCACGAATAATTAAAGCCGTTCCACTCAAAGTGAAAGCTGTCGGAACTGCAGAACAGGGGTTTTGCCGTAAGGGTGGTAGCGGCGAGTTTGGAACGCGCCTTTTTTTTTTTCTTGCACAGTCACTTTTTCGCTTGCTGTCGTAAAAACCAACCCAACGAGTGTTCCCAACTAAATAAACGTGGGCGCTGCCGGTTAATTACGTATATTTTCCTTCAAATGTACCTGAAGTATTCTTTTCGCTAAACAACGGGGAGATGTATGACAAGCGCCAGCGGTTCACGAGTTCCGAACGCTTATGACTGTATAAATCGCTTGGTTTTAAAAGCATCTGTGGGACGCCGCTACGACGGTACGCCATGGGGTTCTACTTCAGTCCAGCGAGCTAGCTACAGCAAGCGAGCCCCTAAAGTGCTCTGCACTTAATAAGTAGCGCATATATTAAGGTCACGCGCCTATTCCCCCTTGAGAACATATACGCTAGGCTAGTTTTCCGGCGGCTACCACGCGTTCCTAGCCAACTTGCTTGGAAAATAAAGTGATTTCCCTGTCTCGCTCTCGAGTGTCGCTTGCTCTATAAGGGAACTTATGTAGTGCATATTATTTCACGTGGCCTGGATAAGGGCTAGTGAATAGAGCTAAATGTGATAGACTACGTAGTATCTAGTATAAACTTGGCAATGGTATCAGTTGAAGCAACAATTTGCGAAGTGATGCTAAGCGCCTGTTGTACGTGTTTAGCGCAACAAAGCGCGACAAAGATCTGGTTAGCGCAGTCAGAGTGGATGGAGCGAGGTTAACGCAGAAAGGTCTACAAATTTATATTTCGTGGAACGTTTGGACACTGCGGCCTCACACTGACGACAGTGATGCGCCACACGTCGTTAGCGTACAGGGCCGCGCAGGACGTCGAATTTGAAGGTTCTGCATTCAATGCCGAAAATTTTTCGGAGCTTGTATTTCAATTCTACACGATTTTTTAGCGCGTTTGTTTAGACGTAGTGAAACGCTTATTCCTGTCCACACGTCGACGGAGACGGAAACCACACAGACGATGATTGTTTTGGCATGTGAACAACCCGAGCTTTATTCGAACGCGGTGTCTACAGTGCCATCCGACGACAATCAAATTTTTAGGACTGAGCTGAGACGAGCCAGAGCGTCGCCGTTCTGGTGTAGAGGTCCTGTTTTACCTTCTCGTTTCGTTGGGCTTTCGACTTTGTTTTTTTTTTGTGTTTTTTTTACATCCTTAGTTTTAACTAAAATTTTCCGTCTTATAGGTTAGTTCTCGGTGTTTTAGATGATTTTTTTTCTGTTCGTAAGCTCATGTTAGGTCAGTTTACGTAACGTTACGTTAATAGAGAGCGAAGTGGTGCCAGACGCGGCATTTTTGCATAAAAACGCCGGTGGGCGTCGCTTTAGAGGAGTGCTTATAGTACAATCGGACGGCACTAGAGACACAGCCGTACTCGAAAGGGAAGCTTATTCCGCTCATCCTTTATACAATATTCTCCAACACTGATCTTCGAACATACCGCTCCAACATTCTCCGACTTAAATTCCAAAACTATATTGTCACGAAGCCAAAGAAGAGGCGGTCGTCTTGAAGAAAAAATTATGCCTACCTCCCCTCGCGGGAACCCTGGTGTGATGCGACGCTGAGGAGGGTTCAAGCGCAAGCGGAGAGCAACCGTCGACCGAAAGGCCGCCGGAGAGCGGCCACACCGGTATATGCGCAGTGTGCCCCGAAGAGAGAGGAGACCGCGGAGAGAGAGAGAGTACTGCACATGCGCAGCACCACGCGCAGCGCCGCCCACCGGCGGAGTGAGAGCGCGCTGGGCCGCACACCCGCAGATGTTGAGAGAGAGTGTTCGCTCTCACCTGGGCACGCGCCGGCGCCAGTGCGTCTGCCGCGGTCAGCGCACGTTAAAGATCCCCAGGTGGTCAAAATTAATCCGGAGCCCTACACTACGGCGCGCCTCATCGCCTGCGTTGCGTCGGTGCGTTAAACCCTACAATCATCATCATCATCATCGTCTGCCGCGGCTATGACGCCACACAGCCAACACAATCCACTTTGATCCAATCCAATCCAAATCCAATCCAATCCAAGCCAAGCCAAGCCAAACCAAGCCAAGCCAAGCCAATCCAATGCCCCTCGCGAGAGAGAGTTCGCTATCGGAGAGGAGAGGGGGTGAGCGGAGGAGAGTGCGGACGCCGACGACGACGACTGACGCACGCAGGAAGGACAGGGCCGCCGACAAGAGATACTCTCAGCGTCACATCTAAAAGCACGTTTATTGGAGTGAACTTGTGCTCCCCTAACAACTCAAAAAGTACACAGGTGGCGAAGCAGCAGTCAACAAAGTGACGTGCGTCGGCGAGCGTCGGATAGTCGAATTAATGCCAGCGGCGTCTGCTCTGCAGGCTTTTATCTTTCGGCGCGAGTGTTTCTCAAACCGTCGATTAACATCCAGAACAAAGAAGATCATTCTAGGCTGTTCACGTTTGTTCGGAACGCTCTCCCTATCAGAAGAGACAACACATGCGGCATAGAAAAAAAGAATGGAACACGTGCTTCCCTTGGCACACAGATAATACAGATAACACAGACCGGCGCAGCCAGGCGGTAAAAGCAAAACATAAATAAACAAACCCAATGCATGGTTCGCGGCCATATCATTCTCCGTACAACGCAACGTGACTGTTTCCACACATGACGCAAACAGACGCAAACATTTCACAGAACTTAACGATCACCACAAACCACTGCATCGAGCGCACTTCCTTTCGGGTGAAGACATTCTTGCATAAAAAGGCGTTTGCGACTGTTTAGCTCATACTACTATCTTTCTGCAGACTGTTTCACATCAAACATAATGGTTTCGCATTTTTTCTTACCGTTATTACCATCCGTGGATTGACACCTTGGCTTTTTAGGGGCCTTATGCAACAATTAATGAAATCTTAATCTCAGCATCAGATCACTCCCACTATTTTCTGCCACGTAACGTTCCCTTAAATTTGCATTATAACTGCAAATGATGTTCTTCGGCATTTTCCCGTCCTTGAGCGACACACACGTAGCTAGCAGCTTATATAATCATTAGTCAACTCGTGCAAGTGTATATGCGATATGCAAATCCATGCGATATGCAAGTCTATGCTACGACTAAAAAAACGAAGCACTCTCCTTTTGGGACTTGTTTCCCTATGCATCATGAGCCGATATGACAACTATAAGCACCTATATTTAATGAACTTCTATCAGCCTATGCAAAGAATATCCGGACGGATTAGGGAACTTGAAGAGCTCGTGTTTTGCATTCCGCGTAGTCAAGCATGCAGGCGACGCTGGAAGGCCGGGAAACTAAGGTAAT
Source organism: Haemaphysalis longicornis (assembly GCA_013339765.2). Lineage (NCBI taxonomy): Eukaryota > Metazoa > Arthropoda > Arachnida > Ixodida > Ixodidae > Haemaphysalis > Haemaphysalis longicornis. The sequence continues at coordinate 143,925,273 of CM023450.1, forward strand.
GTATAGTAAGTATAGGCAGGTGGGTACGGTATGGGTAGGTGTCTAAAGTGGTAGTAGTGTAGGTAGGTAGACGGGTAGGAAATCTTCAGTGCAAGGCTTGGGGCGCGCTGCGGCCACGCGTTTCGCCAAAGCGTTGAAGTGCTTGTCGACGAAATGCTAAAAGAAGCCGGCCGCAGCGGGTGTGAGATATGGCTACAGGGTTCTGATAGGGACATTAAGGCATGCGCAGACGACATTCGTTACAGAGGATTGGAGCTCCAGGCCTCTGAATCTTCTGAAAAGCTAGTTAACATGTGCAGGGTTTGGGTACCAGTCGGTTAGCGCTTGTAGTCTGCTTTCGCTTGTAGCGCTTTTAGGCTGTTTGTAAGTGTGCTTTCTTGTTCGTAAATAAGGTTGGTTTGGGGAACAAGCCCGCCGGCAGAAAACAGGCAAGAATTCAGTTGGTTTTTGTGTTGAATGCCTGTTCCGGCATCGCTGTCAGGTACTGTCCATGAAACAGTCTTGCTAGTGGATGGTGAACTGGGAGTGCGTTTATTTCTTTCCGCGCGTGCTACGGATGATACGGTCGAGAAGGAGCGAGAACGTATTCACTGCTATTGCGCATTTGTAAGCAGCGATTTTGTGCTCGCATGCACACTTCACATCACTGACTTTTGACTGCTTGTTGGGGGTCTGTATGACTGTTGAGTAATTTGTGGCTGAATAACCAAAGTGTCACTGCTTCGTGCTGAGGCAGGTGTTTAAAGGCCAACTGCGCTCAAATTTTTATTTGTCCAAATAAGTAGTCTATGCTCTTAAAATCACCGTGGCGAAATCCTTAGCTTCGTAATCACAGAGAGCGTTAGGTACCGCCGCTCAAAGTACCTCCGAGCAGACGACGTATGCACCTGACGGAGAGTCGCCGTAAGAAGTTCCGAACGCCTGTGACGGAGGTTGGGGAACCTGTCCTGCAAAGCTCGCGCTTCTCAGGCGACTTGCAGGGCGCTCCGCCGGGCGCAGGGATGCGTTCGCCCAGCGTTTCTCTGCGACGCCAGCGCACTGTACTGCCGTCGCCACCACATGTCTAAACTAAGCGCATAGGCAGTAATATCCGCCTTTTTTTTTTCAATGCAAAAAAAAGATTAGAAGCCTACAAACTATTCACGCGCTTGCGAACGTCTTCGAGTTAGAAAAACTCTTTTTACTTGAAACTAATATTTTGACTAAAAGAAAAAATAGCGCGAAACGAGCACTTGCCTCACATTTGTCATTCCTATTGCATTTACCACAGAAAAAAATATATTTTATAAATTCTTGACCACTTGCACCTCGCGTCCAATATTGGCCATATTTGGGCTGACCCAACGCCACCTACATCCTTTAGACCATTCCAAAAGTTTGACGACCTAAATAGAGTTGTTGTACACGCGGCTCTAAACATTCGTACGACTTTCGCCTCACTCTAAGTGAACCAACACCACCCTTTCTCGTAGTAACTAATACATCCGCACAAATATCAGCCGTCATCTTCCCGAAGTGCGAAAACCAACGGAACTGCTCCTCTCCTAAATAATAGACTAGATTTGCATTCAATTCTGAAGTGAAGTATTTACTTTGAGGGTTAGATTTAGTTTATTTGAAAGTAAAATATTTTCAACAGCACCTGTCTCTGGTTAAAGTAGGAAACAGCGACAGATAGGAAATGTTTTCGTGCTTTAGTGCATTATTTTGCTGTGGAAGCTGGCTTATAGTTTCAGACCACTTATATAATTAGATTCTCGATGTGGAGCAAAGCGAAAAATACTGGGTCGATATTCACGAGGCTGTTTGCACGTAATGTATAGTAGAAATAAAAAACTGTTCCCCGCCCGCGTGCAGTTTGTTCCCTTCAAAAAGAGCGACGTGATAGCCGAGGCGTCGGCTATAACGAAAGCTGCTTTTCGTAACCATATGGGCCAGTAGCTTAGTAAATCAGGGTCCGCTTCTTTACTTGCAGTGCCAAAAATTGCTACTCCGGCAGTTATTATGATGGAAAAAAATTACTGTCGGGCGAACTACTTCATCTCCATTGATAGCAACGGGAAGCCGCAATTGCGCCTAACTCCATTATCATGGCTATACGTTAGTGAAAGTTCTTCTGTGGAAATTACAGAGCGAAACACGGCGCTACGGCGCGCATTTGAAAGCGGCTCTTCACGTGCGGCCGCCGCTATGGCCGCCTTTTATATTCAGTTTCGGTTCCAATGTCGCGAGCCGTTTCTGTCGCGCGCGTTGATGTTTGAAGCGGAGTATTTTGCATTTCGCAACTTTTTTCTATGTAGTGTTAGGTGAAATTATTTTTACGTTGTCAAAAATGTGAGGTGCAGTTGGCCTTTAAAGTGCAGCACAGGCTCTGTAGACATGTTTTACGTGAACTTGTACATTTTAAAGACACTGCACTGTGCGTTTTGTTTATATGACGCCCAACGATGCGTCCGTGTGGCTGATGCATTGTCCCTTCAACATTGACCTCAATGGCAGCTCGGGGTGCGACCTGGCCAGTCATAAAACCATCCCCCGTTTGTTCTCGACCTTTAAGTGCACAGTAGTCGCTTGAATCCTGCGACTCCAGTGCTCATAAATTAAGGAATTCCAGGAACAACAGCAGCTGCTCATCTGATGCCCCTGGCATGTGACGTGCTCCCTAAGCACAGCACATTCGTCATGTAACGCCCACTTTTTCTCTTCTGGTGCAGTCGGAGGCACTACCTTTCAAGAGATCACCCGCTCGATCACGTCCTTTGTCGAGCACAACCACCACGCTGTTGTCCTCTTCGCTGCCGCGTTTTTCACCATGATCATTCTTTCCGGCGGATTCCTGCTCTTTTTCGTGCTGCGAAAGAGCCCGGTCCCCATACTGACCGACTGCTCGACGCTGAACTGCTCGCGCGCAGTGCGGGATCTGGAGTTGACCCTGACCGCAAGCGCCGACCCTTGCCGCGACTTCTACGGCCACGTGTGCTCCCGCCGCAGAGCGCGCGGCGTGGACGGCAGCTTCCTGGAGAGCGCCGGGCGGGACCTGCTGCTCGAGCTGAACGCCAGACTGATTTCGGTGCCGGAAGACCAGCGTGACTCCTACCGTCGCTTGTTCGGCGTGGCGCAGTTCTACCAGCTCTGCCACCGGTTTCTCAGGGCGCCCCACTTGCGGTTGCGAGACATGCTGCCGCACTTGAAAAGTCGGTACCAGGACCTGCTCGCCCTCTCCAGTTTCGCCCACATTCTCGAGCGCGTGGTGATGCTGTCACTGGTGCAAGGCATTCGCACGCTTCTCGACGTCCGACTCGTGCGCGTGATGAGGACTTCACCGAGAGTTCGCATCGGCCTGGGCCTCTCGCTCGCCCGCAAGTGCAGCGTGCTCTCCGCAAGAGACCTCATGGCCTACCTCAAGGTCCTGCTGGTTGAGGCGGACGTTAAGCTTCCGGATGGTCTCGATGCCTCGCACATTGTGGAAACTGACATCGCCGTCGAAGAGTTCCTGGCACGGACGGGCAAGGAGCAGAGCTACAACATATCGGCCCTAGGTTCGCTCACCCCTAAGGTCTCCACTCCCTGGTGGCTAAAGACCCTCAACGCTCTACTCCCTACCAGCAGCCGCATCACGGAAGCATCTCGAGTCTTTGTGGACAAGGCGGACGCCATCAAAGCGCTGCTAGGCTTCTTTGACGGCCTCCCGAGAGGGAATGCGACGGTTTATCTATACGCTCAGGTGTTGATGGAGGGTCTCTGCTTCGACTACATCCGCGGGCAAGGCGTCTCCAACCCTGAACGCACTGTTAAGCCATGTCTACGTGCCAGCTGGAAGGCCGTCATCGGCGCTAAGGCCCTAGTTTACGACCTCGTGCGGGTAGATGCCGGCGTGGTGGCGACCGTCCTCGAACACGTGCGTTCGCTGGTACTTCTGGATGCTGAGAGGTCCTCTTGGATGGGCGAGGCTATGAAGCGGCACTCCCGAGTGGTGCTGAGCGGCGTTGTTTTGCGAAGCCCCGAGTTCGCCACCCTCCCTAAGGCGCTTAGCAAAAGCGAGGGGCACACTGCGACCAACATCAGCACATCGACGCCGCTCGGATCTTTTCCTGCCCGGTTCATGTGGATGCAAGAGGAGCGGCAACGCTTCCTGCTGGTGAATCCTCCCATGTCCGACGAAGATGAAGAGAAGAGCGACCAGTTCTTTTTCGAGACTCGCGTTACGTACGACGTGCCCAGCTCGTTGAACGTGCCTGCGGCTGCGCAACGGGCGCCCGTCGTGTACCCGAGTGACGTTCCGTACGAGTTCTCGCTCGGGACCCTGGGCACGCTCATCGCCCGGGAGCTTCTTCGGGCCGCAGTGCCAAGCAACTTTCCGGAGTTGTGGACCAGCGTGCAGCAGGTTAGGTGCCCGTGCGGCGCTTTACTATGCCGCCCTCGTTAGTGTTTTTCTTGAAGCGGTCTTGCACTGAGACTATAGCTACGTTACGAAATTACGACAAAATTACAATTGGCTACACTCTGCATGTTTACTACAAAACAAATTTGCTCAACTTTCGTGGTGAATACGTGAACAATGATCCAGTATTTGGCATGCTGTGCAACAGTACCCATGTACAAGCAAACGACAGGTTCAGAATAAGGTTCAGTGGGCTCATTAAACGGAACCCCAACTGGCCGATTAGAGATGTTTAGTTTACGAGAAATTTCGTTTACAGAGAGATGTGTTCATTACTGCTCAATAAAAGATCCAGGTAATAAGGAGAGCGGTGAAATATGGCCATGAACTGTATTGCTCAAAAGAAAGCTGTGGATAAATTTTCAGCCGCTACGATTGCAATTAAAAAAAAAGGTGTCTGTACTCAATCTAGTCATTCCACCTGTAAAATACGGTAGGCACTGGGATTAAATGTGGAAGTGAAAAACAACTTTATATAGCCTATTTTAGCTCCCTGAGACGTTTTTTTTATTGGTGGTGGACGATGCTCGACGGGCTGCGAAGGAGCCGTGGAGAACCTCTTCGTTGGAAGAGCATTTGACTGCCGATTACACCTGCACAGGTGTCACCCGAGCGAGGATTAGTGTCGAGGGTCTCTATGCTTTAATAAAGGCTCTAATAGTTTATCCGACCTAAACACGACTGCAGGCACACCGCGACGGCGAGCAAGCAATGCTATTGCGGTGTGAGGAGCGTGCAAGAAATTTGGAAGCTGCAGATATAGAAACCACCAATTTACTGCGTATCGCAATGGCTCTGCGCTTTCCCAAGAAATTGCGTTTCTGAATCTTTTTTGGCTCCATTCGCGTGGGGGTCCGAAAATTTCAGTTCAAATTTTTTACACTGTCTTAGTATAAAACGAACCAACTTCAAGGCGTTTTCTGCGCTTAGGCCGTAGTCCTGTTCATTCAGTGTCCGTTTATCCAGATTATACTAAACCATCTGTCGCTGCTTATATATATATATATATATATATATATATATATATATATATATATATAAATATATTAATAGTATAGTAAAGAGTCGGATACACAGCAAGAACAATAACAAACAATGTTTACTTACGTAGCGGCAACGGGACTTGCCTTCATCAGAGTAAAGTTACATGATTTTGCTGTCCTTTATTCTTTACTTTACTCTGATGAAGGCAAGTCCCGTTGCCGCTACGTAAGTAAACATTGTTTGTTATTGTTCTTGCTGTGTATCCGACTCTTTACTTATACTATTTCTGCGCGCTTTGTGAGTATTAATTTTATTATAATATATTATATATATATATATATATATATATATATTCAAAATTGGGGGAGGGGGACATTCAGAGTGTACTTACTATAAGTCGTTTAGACTATAAGCGACGGCGCTTACTTATCTTTTGATGAGACATATAGCTGCGGGAAAATGTGTCCTGCATCGCGGCAGTGAATTCAGTCAAGGGTGCAGTGTTTCGGTCCCAGAGGATGATCGTTATCATAGCATGCCTTGCTCCCATTCATCTATACGTACTCACACACCTTGCTTCCATCATGGCCCGCTCCTCGCTAAGCCGGAGATGGCTCACTCCTGGCAGGAACAGAATTATGATTGGGGTTCCTTCCTCGTAGGAGGAGGCAGTGCACCTGATCGACGAGTGGAAGAGAAAGAAAACGGTGGACAAAAGTTTGCGGCGTGTGTGTGTGTGTGTGTTTGCCCTCACTTCAACCGTGTCCCCCTTTTCGCGCAAGTTTTTGTAATTATGGCGCATCAGCGTTCTCAGAATGCTACCCATATCAGGTGATATGATATGACATATGATACGACACTGCTATGACAAGCGATTTGCATTCTGTTGTTCCCGGGGCAGCGGCATGCCATCCACCGGACTGAGTCAGTGAATAAGTGAGTGAGTGAGAGGGAGGGAAAGAGGGAGGGAGGGAGTGAGCGAGGGAGCGGGTTAGTTGCACGTGAGTTTGTATGCGAGTTGAGTTTGAGCATGAGCCGGAGCGTGTGCGTGTAGGTGTGCACTTACCGTAGTCTACGTTCCTACCAGTTTTTTCCAATAGACATGAGCACTTACCCCTTCAGTGTTTGTGACCGCTTGAGAGCCGTGCCATGCGGTCTGCTTTTGCGCAGACGGCCTTTCTGCGCTACGACCAGTGCGTGGAGGCCCTCGCACGCGGGGCGCTGAACGCGAGGCTGGAGCGGTCCAACGAGAGCCAGGCGCCCGAGTACTACTTCTGGCTGCAGGGCGCCCGCACGGCGCACGATGCGCTGAGCGCCGCGTACGCGTCCAAGCGCGGGGCCTCCAACTGGGACACGTACTGGAAGTCGGCGCAGCGCACTTTCTTCCGCCGACTTTGCCTGCTGTCGTGCGGAGCCAAGGAGCGGCAGGACCATGCCGCGCCGCACGGCAAGCTGGGCACCGCCATCAGCGGCTGCCTGCTTCCCGTGCTTAACATGCCCGAATTCTCGGCCGCCTTCGGATGCTCGCAGCCGGCGGCCAACTGCACGCTACACTGACTTCGGCGTCGAGAAGTTGGAGGCGAACTCAGTTCTCACTAACATTCCTCGCGCAATTTTTTCTGAATTTAGTGGCTCCTTGTAGCGGTGAATTGAACTGTACTATTAATCGCCCAGAATTGTATGCGTATTTTTGTGCCAAATCTAATTTACGCTAGTTCGTTTGTTTTTCGTATGTCTGTAAAAGGTGCTTTGCTTTTTTCGCAACACCACCGCTATTTGTTGCGTATATTACGAGCAGTTTGTATTGAGCTCGCATCCCGTTGGAACCTGCTGATAAATTTCCCATCACGCGCCGAATTCATCTATTTGCCGCAATGAAGCTTCTGTAGCATTCTTGTATACGAACCTATGCGGTGAATTATAAAAGTGTTCGGCCATTCAACCAGACAGTCTTCTTAATCGCGGCGAAGCCCTCGAAAATGCAATGCTTCAACGCACCGTGAATTTAGCAGTCAAATACTAAGCTAAGACCCATATTACTGCGACAGTTTCATCTCATATTTTTATGATCGCGAACCCTGAGTGCGTTGCCCGTCCCGCGGTGGCCAGCATTATATTCGCTTTGAAGGATGCAGGGGTGTGTAGTCGGTGGTCTGAAGGCAGTTCTTCGGCCCATGCGACGCATTCGAAGCCAGCCTGTGGCTACCTTTTGTGGTGCCTTTTTTGTTCCGGTATCAAGGCAGCCGACGCTGGTTCCTGCGATGTGAGCTTTCAGGCACCAGCAAAGCAAGAACCTCGTCTGCACTCGTTACAACTGGTAACAAACGCTTTAAAGACAGTCATGCCACCGGTCCGATCAATGATTACACGGAACTATGCTTGCGCATGTCCACTGCGAAGGTGGCACTTACTTCCCGCTTGCGTCCTGCCATTTGGGGGCGTGATCAGTTATACGAAAGTCTTTTGTGTAAGCGAAGGCCCCAGGACTCTCGTGAGTTGCAAAGCTGCACCCCTGTCTGAAATTCATTGCGTAGTCCACAGAGACTACTCAACTTGTGCATCGATTCAAAATTCAACGTTGAATGCTCTTGGGGCACATTAAAGTAGTCTCGTTACATGATTCATGCTCAATTACCAAATACCGTAAATCATGCTTCCAAGTGCGACACTATCGTAGTATCAACGACATATCAAGTCCCAAGACATCTGGAAGGTTTTTATTACAGAGACATCTTTGGCAAAGTACAAGTACACATATAATGCACAAACGGCAATTTAACTTTCCCGTAAGCTTGACTAACAGTTAAAAATATCCGCTTACAAATGTATGCACACGATGGGAGAACACCTTGAGGACAACTGATACGTGATATTACGCTATGTAAAAGTTTGAAATATAACTCTGGGCGAAAGGATAGATCAATTCACAAAAAAAAAAGTTTGGAGAAGCATAAGCTACAGGTTTATACACAGAGGTAGGCGGCCCAGCCGCATGGCTACTAACAGAGCATACAATATCAAAAAACATTTTGCGGGCGTGTCCAGCACTGACCCCGGCTAAGATCTTCAGAACAATACAACCCTAAATATATCGTAGGCAAGTTGAACTGCCCTTCAAGGAGGTTTGCAGTCCTGTCACAGAGGCTAAGTTGACAGTCGTGGATCGTCGTTGCAGAGGTTCTTGAAACCGCATCGGGCTTCGCGCGTAACCCCACGTGAAACAGTAATTACTGATTGATTCGTGTGACAATGTAATGATTGCCACTAAAAGCAATGTGGTTATCCTAGCGGCTGCCAACAAAGTTCAGAGAGAATCGCTGTAAGGTGGAAGGTGGCATAACTGAATGGTATCGGCACACATCAATATCCTTAGGCTGGGCTAAGACAAACCATCCGCATTGTAATCCCATTGACGCTAAAACGTTCCCCCACTCCGCACTTGCCCTGGGACGAGAGAGCACTGACCAATTTTAGCGCTCAGTTTTTCACTGTCCAGCCGAATTTCGACACAGATCTTTGACTTTGTGTATGTAACTCCGATAAAATACATGCAATACGAGCAGTTACATTTGCCACCCGACAGGGCTTGGTGTTGCTGAAACTTATGCCATCAGAAATTACGCCGTAAGGTTCCATGGCCGCCTCGCATCTGGCATGTATAACCTGCATTCACAACGCGCCTGGCCGCAGCGTGGGCGCCACTTTTGCTTAGGTTCCCCCTGCCCCCATTTCCGGCGCATTTGCACAGTCCGGCAGCTGCAACCATTCCGGCGCTAGTTCAAGTACATTTGCAAAGCTATATTAGCAAATGCCTCAATATTCTTCTCGTTCAGCATTTCAATCTGAGGAGCTTCAGCACTCGGACAATCTATTTGAGCAACTTGTTTAATTGGAATTCCCTGCGGCTCCTCAAATGGCTTCAATTCTATAATTAGATCAAAGGACGCCTCGTAAATTACCTTGTTCGCCAAAGTGACCGGTGAATCCCGTCGCGCCAACAATGATTGCTACTTCTTGATCTCTTTGATTTGGGTTAGATATCTACCTTACGCATCTGGGATGACTGTACAGATCGAAAGCCCACTAGCAGTCCCGCACATCTCCCCTTATCGGTTTCTGCCCTCCGCCTGTGAACACCGTAGACTGTCGCTTTACAGATCTGTGACGCGTCCTACGAACAGCAGCAGTCCCGTAGGTCGGTGCTTGATGGCGAACACGAACGGCCTGTCGGCCGAGAATCTGGGCGTACCGATGCGGCTCACTATGATGGCGACAGTGGAGCCACTCGCCTCGGTGCCTTTCTCGTCCACCTCGAGCGCCGCGCGGTGGTGAACGTCCTCAACGTAGAGGCCGCCCTCAGCCTGGATGCCCCTCAGGTCAGCGTAGCGCTCCGAGAAGAGCGCCTTGACGCCCAGCCTCTTGAGCGGCTCCTTGAGGTCGACGCTGGTGCGCACCGTCATCCTGGGAATCTCGATCTCGATGGGCCGCAGCTCGGGCCTCGCAGACAGGAGGATCTGCTCGAGCCGGTTCTCGATGTCGCTGAGGTCCTTCACAGAACGACGCCTGGGCAGCGCCAGCAGGAGGCTGCTCTCTCCGGTGTAGGGCAGCTCGAGCACGTAGGCGCTGCCCTCGTAGGCCAGCGGGAACCTGCCCTTGCCGATCATCATGCGCACGGGCGTGTTGCGCGATAGGCCGCGGAAGACGCCGTCGAAGGAGTCGTTCGGGTTGAACGCCTTCTGCCAGATGCCCCGGAAGTGGATGGCGTTGAGGAGCAGCAGCTTGCTCATCGGGTCTGGCGACCTGCATGTGCGCCGATGGTTCGGTTATTCACACACCTGTGTGTAGCTAACTCAGGTTCGTAAACCCTACGTTGGGGTATACCTGCACGCATGGTGCAGCGTTACCAAAAAGAACATTAGCTACAAATTGTGGTAATTGTCACAAAGGGATTAATTCGGTATATCCTATGGCTAATTGTAATTATTGCTCAGTACTTCGTTTACTTTTATACATGGGCCAAAATAGTCGTAATAAAAATATTTGTAGTTCTTCAGTTTCCTAATTCGTGTCTATATTCTTATGGGCGGATTTAATCTATGTACTTGCTCACAAGGTATTTTTCCCAAACGTTGTTGACGTTATTTTTTATAAAAGCAACACAGAGAGCGTTTAATTCTCAATTGTTCCCGTGGTGTCTTCTTACATAGATCACTCGCTATAAAAACATTTTATCGTCTTCCATCGCGATGTTTCGTCTTCTATGTTCTATCGCGTCTTGTATCGCGATATCGCGATGCTTTTGCAGTTCGGTTGCCAAGTGGTCCTGCAGAACATCATGAAAAACGTCACATCGAACGGAAATGTGCCTAATGTGACGAGGGCTACACTCTAGCGTCTTCCTGATGCAATAAAGGCTACACAAAACCCAGGCGCCTTTGGTGAAAGCATTAATTAATGTCCGATTAAACCGCTTACAATGCTCCTTTGGTAAATGGACGTCGCAAGCAATGGAAATTAGTAAATAAGTCGTGAGCCGCTGAAAGCAGCTCTCATCGTAACTGGCCAATCCCCCTGAGTGGGCATGCTTGTAATGAGGGGTTGGTTATATTGACGTCGCAGCCAAATGAGAACTGGCGAGCGTTTCAAGACAGCTGCCATCGTCACTGGCCAGTCCCAATGAGTGGGAATGGTTCTATTGAATGGGTTAGTTATATTGACGTAGTGTTCCAATCAGAACAGCTTTGCTTTTGACAACAGCCGTCATTGACGCTGGCCGATCCCGCTTAGTGGATATGCTGCCGTCGAAGCTAAATGGGACTTCATGCTTCAAGATTCTGAAAATGTTTTGAGTAACAGCACCAACACCTTCTCTATAGTTCCCTAATTATTGTTTTCTCTTACAGAGTGACAGCGGTGATGATAGACTCTTGAAAAAAGAATACCTATGCTTCATGCTAGATTGGGGCACAGGCCTCCCCAGTTTTCAAGTTTGCTTATGCGGCGTCAACACCTGCCGGAACAAGCGCCAAAGTTTTGCTTGATTACGGCAAGAAGGGCGAAACGGCTACAACGACGCAATCGCTTCTTACAGCATAAAAAGGCGCAGAATGCTTGAACCAATACTGGACAGGCTGTATCAGCCTTTACCAACATACGGTACGTCACTTCTACGCAAATGGGGCGTATATAGTGGTCAGATAAGTGCAGCCACCAGAGCCAAATGTCCACAGCCCTTCCTCGAAGCTTCGTTCATGAGATGTCATAAACGGGCAGCGCAGCCTTACATTCCGTACACCGTTCTGTAATCAGGTTCACATGTTCCGCACTTTAATGTAAGGAGCGGTAAACTCAGAAATACTGGTTCCACGGCTGCCTTGGGCCAATTTTTATAATGTGTACTCACCCACAAGCCCGTGTTCTAAAATGCCCTCCGCTTTACTATGCCTAGCCATGTGTGCCGTTAACTGAACTATTAAAAAAAATACGTTGGTTCATTGAAAAGGATTGTTTTGTCCTGATACCAATGATACCAAGTTTATCGCAAGCTTCAAACAAACATACAGATAATAAGGAAGACATATGAAGCAGTGGCAAGTTCCCGCCCACGTTCTGGCAACTTTTCTATGGTGTCGCAGAAACTTGTAGTGCAATTGACGGTCGCCAACCTAAGCCAACGCCAAGAAACATGACTGGGCAATTGTAGTCGGGGCTTCTAGCCCCGTTTGATCGTGTCCCTTCAATTCTAACGTGCAGTTTAAGCGCTAAAAAGTATGTGTTTATTGCTGGGTCATTCTACGCCACTTCTGTCCATAAAAGGTCACTGTTGCGTGAAATTTGAATGCTTTCTAACACTTTTTTCATTTATTTTTTGCGGTTATAAAACGTCTTCCGTGGGCGGAATGGCGCTGTGTGAGTCACCATAGGAAGGTCCTTTCGAATTAAACAGGGTTGTATTTTGTCTTTAAGGCCCCTAAACAGGGAATTTATGGGGTAAGAACGCGTAATGACCTCACCTGTGCAGAGCGTTCTGTATGCGTCCCTCGGTGACCCGGGACACCTCTCCGTTGACGCGGCTGAGCAGGTCTTCGGGGCGCGAGAAGTCCACCTCCATGACGCCGCCGTCCCCCAGGTACTGGTCAAGGTTGGCTCTGTACTCGGCGGACACGGGGTCGCCCACCCGAGTCAGCGCGATGGTGCTCGAGGCCAACTCGCTCGAGTTGGTCAGAAGGTGCCGCGCGAGCTTTTGCTGCGCGGCCAGCGCGGCCATCGGGTCGTCTAAGTTGTCCATGGCCAGCGCACGTGACAGCTCGGCGGCCGTCTCGTTGCGGGCTCCCAGCAGTACCATCGCGAGCACGCGACTCAGGCTCCAGGGAGAAAAGAAGATGTTCCCGCTCGAGCTCGAGTTTACCAAGGTGCGATACAGGGCCAGCCCGAACTCGTTGCTTGCCTTCGCCACACCTTCGGGCACGATGTCCGGCGGGCCCGGTGCCACGCTGTCGACGAGGTTGTTGGTCTGGCCCCCGGACGGTGCCGCCGAAGAGCCGAGCACGAGGTAGGAGCATAAGATGGCGGTGGCGAGACAGCCCATTCGTAAGGTGGGCGCGCTTGGGTGGGGCATGGCCGTCTTGTGAGATCCCAAAGAACTCGGCGGTTCGAAGTCGATCTCCTGCTCTCCTGCTCCGGAGAATACACGCAGCAGGGCTCTCTCTAAGTCGCCGCGAAATGAGCAGACAACCTCTCTTCGGCCCGAATGGTTCCTTCTCGTGCGGGGCCCTCTCTGTCGAGAAAAGAGAAGCAGACACGCCACAGGAACGGTGTCAAGAGAGGCACGGTAGTCGCCGAGGTCTGACAGCCGCCGTAAACTGGCCAGTCCGTTAATACGGCAGGCGCAAAGCAGGGGGAGGGAAGTGTGTGGGAGCGCCAAACCGGTCACGTGAGACCTCCCCCCCTTGCGACGGAGCGCGTAGCACTCGCTTGTTGCACGCCGTGCCGCCACGCTGGACAGACAAAACTAGTATTTCCCAATGGTAGCTGACGCCAACGGCGCGCAGGGGACGGGCGACGCTTTGGTGACGTCGAAGGCGTATCAGGGCGGGCCCTGAGCGTCACGCGTCCACATACGCATTCCAGCGACGTCAGTGGAGTTACTTTCTCCTATCGCGTATGCCTGAAACTTGTCTGTCAGGCGCGATACGGACTCTACAAATAACGAGCTCGGCTGTTTGCAGGGCTTATAGATACGGACAGGCACAGACGGGGGAAAACCAAAATTCTCTTTGTGCTTTTCGCGTTCCACGGCAATAACGGTGTTGGGCCGTTGACACAAGGGCTGAAGCAACGCGCTCCTATCGGTCCAACCTCTACGCTCGTTCGTGACTTCCTGGCTTACTTTCTGCACCAACAGTGAGGTCAAAAGGGAAGAACGGTTTTCAAACCGAAGCTCTGATGAAAGATTCTCGTTTCGCTGTGGTTGGCAGAGCTCCCGCTCACATTTAACCAGCGCGATAAAAATCGCAGTATACTGCCTTCTCAGAGCGTTGTCCTCCTCGAAAACTTTCCTCGTTCGACAAACGCGGCTATACGTATGTATGGACTGCGCCGCCCGAAGAGTTTTTTTCTCTGTGCACACAATAGCGAACTTCCGCGGCATGCGCGGATGGGCCCTGTCAATCGAAGACAAGGAATGGTTGCAGCATCAGGCATTCGTATTAAGCTAATTTTTTCCTCCGGATGGTGAGTTCCGCGGCAGGGGAATACTCCATACGCCGGCGCAGTGTTTAAGGCCCTGAAAAGTTATCAAAGGTGATACTCTTTCCTGGGATACCTAAACACTAAAAAATTTGGTCTGTCTGTCTTTCTGTCTGTGCCTCCAGTCAGCCGCTCGGCCAAGCGTTAAAAGAACACTTCAACTAAAGGCATGTACAGGCAAAACCTTCCCAAACTACAAAATCTGGTAGCATACTTCATGCTTGTGAACATTTTTCTGCAAAAAGAACTCATTAAGCATATTACGGGCAGAACATAAATACTAATTAGTAGTCGCAGGGTGTTTTAATTAAAAATACACGTTAGCTTAATTTTTCGCCAAAAAAAGGAAAAGAACTCGACCGAAACAACATTTTCGCAAAACGGACAAAGAAAGCTCGCGCCGCAGGCGGCACCCCAAGCCCAACAGTAACAAAAGATCTCAACAGATTGCGCGTGAACAGTGAGATCACGGGAAAAGTGAATTGAATTGAGCAAACCTCTATCGCCTTTATCATGGAAGTAGGGACGACGGAAGGAGAATGTCGCAAAGGGTGGGTAGCGGAGAGAGCAGCGGCAGTTGCAGTGGTCAAAATAAGTTTCGTTACGAATTGACAGACATTTAGCCTTCGCCTGTTGATGAATATCGCCCGAAAGCAGCATACATTCGTGATTGTAATGAGCCGTTCAATCAACCACCGCGGTTGTTTGCTACTCTGGAGGTAAGGCTTCGCTAGGGCTTCCGAGTGTGCAAACATTTCTCTTGTCACCGACTATTTAGTGCTTACCCTCCGAACGGTTGATTGATTGAATTGATTATTTGAATGATTAATTAATGATTAATTAATTAATTAATTAACTTAATTATTGATTTCATTTCTTATCTTACAAAAGTGATAGTTGTTTATTAACTGTTTCATAGAGCACAAAGTGGTCCCATGTACCACTGAACCAGCCGTGGTGGCTCAGTGGCTAAGGCGTTGCGCTGCTGAGCACGAAGTCGCGGGTTCGATTCCCGGCCGCGGCGGCCGCTTTTCTGATGGAGGCGAAAAGCAAAAAACGCCCGTGTGTACGACATTTCGGCGCACTTTAAATAACCCCAGGCGGTCAAAATTAATCCCGAGCCCTCCACTACGGCCCCCTCATCGCCTGCGTTGCGGCGGCGCGTTAAACCCTACAATCAATCAATCAACCAATGTACCACTGATCGTTGTGCCACTGATTGATTGACTGTAGGGTTTAACGCGCCGACGCAACGCAGGCGATGAGGGGGCCGTAGTGGAGGGCTCGGGATTAATTTTGGCCACCTGGGGATTCTTTAAAGTGCGCCGAAATCTCGCACGCACGGGCGCTTTTGCTTTTTCGCCTCCATCAGAAAAGCCGCCACCGCAGCCGGTAATCGAACCCGCGTCCTCGTGCTCAGCAGCACAACGCCTTAGCCACTGAGCCACCGCGGCGGGTGTTTTATCACTGTCGGCGGCTTGATTGGGGTTGCTCAGGACATGTAGGCCTGCGTAGCCTAAGATGACGATGTGGAAGCGTCATCATCGCCTTTTTCCCTTCTGCGTATTTTCCTCCGTTGCTACTACCAAGACCCTTTATCAACTGTCCTTGTTAGGCCCATGTATAGGCGTACCATTTGGCACCCCTAACGTTAGGCTTAACGACTTGCCAACTGACTTCAAGCTCACTATACGTCAAACTGCGGTACCGTTTGACGACGATAGAGCTCACAGCGTAGCGACAGGGTAACCGTCCGGCCGTCCATACCCGCGGCACAACTGCCTTCTATCCCGTCCCGCTGCAGGCAGTAGTACGGACGGCTGTTGAGCAACTATGACGCCGTTGGTAAGGCTTCGCCTAATACACGCCAAATTTAGCAAGGTGTGCTATGAGTGCTTTCGCACTACAAAACGCTAAAAGGGGCAATAGTAGCTTCAAAAGACTCTTGATTGAGCTACGCACCCCCAAGCTTACAAACAAGTAACGAAATGTGCAATTCTAGTATACTAATGAAATCATTTTGCAACACCCGAAATAATCATACAAGTAACAAAAAATATCCGTAATACAAGACAGGTTTTACGAACGACACATTTGGACAACGGCATCTTCTCGTGGTGCCAAAAAAAAATATACATACCTGTTAGATGTTCGCGTTTTGAGAGGAGCGCACGTATCACGTCACTCAATTCAAGTTAAACCTAAAAATGGAGCTATGGATTAAGCCTAAAGCCTAAACTATGACATTCATACCCCGCCACTATGCACCCGATCTCCAGCCAAATCAGCCGAGGTGTTAAAGGCGATTAGGCGCCAGTACAGCGCCATCTAGGCAGAGAGAGTTTGTGGACGCTCGTTGCCTAAAAGAAGACGCGCCTTCTGACTCACAGGGGGAATGACACGAGTGAGGGCGTCGGCTCGTTCACCATGGCGTGTGCACTTTGAAAAGCGCGAACGTAGTCGTCAACGCGCTATCGTAACCTTGACTGCCCGGTTCTACTGGCGCTGTCAGTCGCCGCTCGTCCTATCTAGTTTCAGTGCCGGGGTGACAAGCTCGAGATCTTTGCAGTGTGCGACAGGCAGTACGAAAGCCATCGTGTACCCTCTGTTCTTTCAAGGCGCCGATTTCTCAAGCAAACAGCTCTTGAAATCAGCGCCTCGAAGCGATGGCATGTCACTTCAAGGATCTCTGCAACAAGGGCTGCATTCGCTGCATCAATGGTGTGTTGTCGTGACGATTCACTTGGAGGAACTATTTGCCCCCATGCATTCAGGGCAGAGGGAGAGCGGTTGGAACGGCGTAGGTCTTCAGGCGGCAATTGCGACATAGTTTCGTCGTTTGCAGCCCCGACTGTAGCCCGCAAAGCGTTGTACCGCAATCAAATTCTGCTGTGCGAGCTACTTTATATGCTGACACGCATTTCTACGTGTTTGTGCGTGTGCGCATATCTGTTGGCAGCTGTCCCACGGTGATAACACAACGCTCTGCCAGCACTTACGAAATTAAAACTGACGCCATTACGCAACTGTTGCTTATAAGATAGCGCCGTAGCGCGCGATACGGTTTTCAAAACAAAATGGAAGCAGCAGCGCTTGCAAGGTTTTGCTTTCTCTGACCGCCTCTACGTTTACTAAACCTAGCAAGCTTCTCAGCTGACTTTTTCACGACTCTTTTTTTTTTAATATTCACCCTCACGCTCCATATTAGCCCTCACTGTATTTTCACAAATGACATGGTTTCGTGCAAGCTAGGTGGCGCGAAACGCCAACGCTGAGTAGCATTCTTCACTTGCATGCGAACGGAACGCTTGCGTGCGGACTGAGGGAGTGGTATGAACCGCACAACCGCGGTACAACCGTCTCCTTGCCGTAACGCATTACGAATGTCCAGACCAGTGTTTCAAAGGATGAAACATCGTAATATTATACGGCGCATCCGCTAATAGACTATCTTCAAGTTGCAAGCCAACAGAGAGCCAACGCACACCCGAGAACAGCGACGGCTCCCGTAGGCTCCAATAACACGACTGTCACGCAACGTTATCCGAGGTAACTTACATACGTCTCCGGTCACTCACGTACCTTTATAAATGTGCCTCAGCCGGTTGTCGCTTCTTCCTACAATCTACGGATGGTCTTCAGAAGTAGCCGAAGCAGAACGTTGCTATACGAAGACGGCAGAAGCAGCTTGCAAAACGAGGAAGCAACGACGGACTACACCTCTGCTGAGATCTGCCGTGCAGGACGCGTCGCCAGGCCGCCGCCGCGCACGCAATACGACGACTACGGCGGTCAACCCGCGGGGAGGGATGGAGGGAGGGGAGGCCTGCAACGGCACAGGTGGAGTACGCCTGATGGCAGCAGCGTCGCCGAGAGCGTGCGTACGTACTACACCGACGAGTGAGCTGAGCTGGTGGCGTGCCTATGCCAGCGGGCGACCTCGGTGCCGCTGGGTTTTTCTTTCTCGGCGGCGGCCGCTTTTGGGACGAGGAGAGAAGGAACAAGTTTCCGTCCGTGCGCCACCGCTAGCAGCCGGCGCAGTCTTGTGCGTGCCAGCCCGAGGGCATGGCCGAAACGCTCGATTGTTTACCACTCCTCCCGTGAGGCAGCAGCTTAGCAGACACCTTTCTCATTCTTTCTCTCTTTGTTAGTTGCTCCCCGCGTAGTGTGCGTACAGGTGAGTGTATGTGATAAAGAGTGGGAGAGAGAAATATCCTGGTGTAATTTTTACGCCCCTAGCGACGAGTAAACTGTGCAAGCACCCGTTGTACACGGCTGAGACAGGCGCTTTTTATAGGTTAGGAAGCGGATTGCCAAATCGGCGTTCTGGCAAAAAGAAAGGCCTGGGAAAGTTTCCTGAAATTATGCTGCGAGCAAACAATCAAGCTGGCTAGAAACATGTACGCGGTGCACGTTTAATGACGGCACGAAAGACACGGATCCGCTGCCCCGCGCTGTTTAGTGCATGAAAGCGGATGGGAAAGGGGGATGCAAAGATAGCATCAAATCAATTAGTGGTTTTCCTCGCTGAAACGGCACCTACTTCGAGGCGCGTGAAATCGGATGTTCCCGAATCGATTTAGAATGCCTATATTTAACATGCGCTGAGATTTCCTTACACGGGCGCTTTAGGTTTTCGCCTCCGTCACGAAAACGGCCATCGCGGAATGACTCTACGAAAACGTACTGAAACTACTGAAACGAATGAATCTACGAAAATGCTAATCAGGAAGCTTCTTACGCAAAGAGAGAGAGAGAGAGAGAGAGATTGGGGAAGCTTACTACTAAGAACGCGTGTGTGAGTTCAGGAACAATTTGCAGCTCATTTAAGCAAGTAAGTAACTTTTGTAATGGCTTTATTGCCTAGACAGGGAATATTATACCATAACAAGTATACAACGTATGCGGTGTGCTTAGCGGATACTAGATGAATACAGACTCGAAAAGTGTTGCCCTCAGAAAAAAATCGTGAATAAAAAATAGAAACTGCTGAAATTAGTCAACGCTTCTGATGTCTTACGTACAGTGTGGTCCCACGACTTGCCGCCAAATAAGGAGAGAACGTTCAGCACTTAAAACGCCGTATAAAAATGCAGGAAGCCCACACTAACGCGTAAGACTTGAAGGTGGCGAAGCTGTACGCGACCTTCAAGACCACCGTATCGGTTGAAATCCACGATTGCAGCCGATTTGCTTCTTTTTCGCTACCTCAACTGACCTTCACTCCATCTTTGTTTCTATAAAGGCGAAGAAGAAGCAAATCGGCTGCAATCGTGACGACGTGGGGAGGGGTCGTCTTCCACGAATGAACGACACGAGCGTGCAAGAGCGCTGGCATTTTCTTGGTATTTTTTAACTGCGGACACCATACCAAAATATTTCCTCAACAGCCTAGCTGTTGAAAAAATTCGCGATCAAGTGAATACTTAACTGGCCGGCGCGATGTGAGATAGGCACGGTACATTTAGTTGCTGGAATCTCATCAAGTCTGCACGGGGCCTCAAGCGTACAGTCGGGATCAATTTGAAGGTTATCGCGAGAGCGGCCGACCGACCGCGACGACAGCGTCTTTGCGACACTTTTTAGCATCAGCCACAGCGAGATTATGCTAGGTTTGCTTCTCCCTTGGCTGTTCCATGCAGCGCGCGCACTTCCCTCAGAAACGATAAATGCCACGCTCGTTTCTTTTTTCTTTATTCTTTTCTCCCGTCATCGATATACTACACACTGATACGCAGCCATCTTAGGGTAACTATGTCGGCATACCGGGGCATTGTAGTATAAAAAAAGCTCGTAATTTGCTTCCGCAAATGCCGCAATGTCGAGGTATCTTCGTTGTTATCAAATTGTCGAGGAACGAAACGCGGATACGTCACCCCAAAAGGAATGAAGAAAAAAACTGCGGCAGTAGGCCTTTGCAGAAGGGGGTGAGCGAATTCTATGCAAGAGCCAAGTGGTGAGGGAGGGTAGCATAATCTCATCTTCTCGAATGAAAAAATGTGCCACGGAATGGCGCTGAAGTCTTGCTCGTTCGGTGCTCTATCGATAACCTTCAAATCGATCCTGACTGTACATGGAACGACGAAGAACCCTCTGTGACGCATATTTGGTGTGATCGTACAGCTCACAGACCCGTCAAAAATATCAACGGTTCAGCTCTTAACCATCTAGGGGGGTTTAGAATCTACGGCTCCCAAAGGAGTGCTGCAAGTGCGACCTAATCACAGGCTCATTCTCTTGATGACCGACACTCATAACCCTGATTCTGCGCAGCTTTTGCAGGGAATCTCAGCGAGGAGGGGATCCCATCAGCTGCTTATGAGCAGCGCCAAGGACTCCGCAGTTGCCGACATTCTTCAACCACTGCGTAAAAAAAAAAACCAGCAACACCTTTCCGCAAGACTGGGGAAACCAACCTAAAGCGTGCTGTTACTCGTATTTGCCACAGGATCGACCCCCGAACACTACCATCTAAATATGAGTTCGTCACCGAGGCCGCCATGGTAGGCCATTATTAATTTCCATTTTCCCATCTAGCTTCGAGACGTTCATTATTAAGGCTATTTTTCTGCACTACCAAATACCACGGGCGACTCGTGTTACCATGCGTATGAGTATGTTTAAACGCCCGAGCCGTGTACCAAATGGTTGCGGTTCGGGCGTGTGGCACAATTTAGCCAAACCCCACCGTTCGGTGTGTTGGTTGCCTCTACTGTGCAGTGTGCCCCACCGGGAACCTCCGTTGCGCGAACTCCTGGAAGGGACCTCGAGGCGATGTCGGGAAACAGCGCCCGCAGTAGCTTATAGCTAGAAAGCCGTCCAGCGTTTCTGGAAATAAAATTTGATTTGATTTGATTTGATTTGACTTGACTTGACTTGACTTGACTTGACTTGACTTGACTTCACTTCACTTCACTTGATTTGATTTGATTTGATTTGAAGGAAAAGGCGTCCTCTTAAAGGAGCCATGAAGAGAAAACACAAGTTTGGTTCATTCAAAAGATTGCCTCATTAGACTCATACTGACACCACTTTTAACGTAAACTTCGCTCAATAAGCTACATAATTAGGAAAAAATGGAATGGCCATGCGACCCACTAGCTCATTTCCCGCAACTGAACCTATGATGTCATACCAGACAGCTCTGCGGTTGGCGGAGGCCGGAAAAAGCAAACGCAAATTTGCGCTTAAATTTAGGGCACATTCTTTTTATATCAGTAAGAATGGTGGGAGAAACAGTGGACGAAAGCACACATAAACATAGAACTACCGATGCGTACTGCTGTTGTTACTGCGCGCACTATACTTGGTTTAGCTGCACAGGACTGCGGGGCTTTGGGGTTGTTTCAAACGACACTGGCCGATTGACTCAAGCGACGACGTCTTACGTGACCGTATTTGTCGAGCGAGCACCATGTTTCGCGAAACGATTGTCTCCATGAACAAAACAAGCCAGGTACAAATACGTTCACAAACAAACCAAAGGCAGAAAACGGCCTGCCACGGGTGTCGTGGCGCCATCTAGGTTCTCTAACGGTAAACACGGCCCTGTCATGTCATTGCGGACCACGAAAATCACGATTTGGCGGGAAAATCAAAATTTTAACTTAAATTAATTAATTTCTCAGTGAATAAACCATCGTTTGCATTCGGGAAGCGCTGGGGGCACTATAAAACTATCGAAATCTTTCGAATAACACAAACTTGTGTTTTGTCTTCATGGCTCCTTTAAGGCTGACTATACCACATCTAGGACAGCACTAGAAGCAGCTTCACTCTGGTCGTCAGAATTAAGACACCAAAAAGGCGAGCACAGAACGGAGACGAACCCATCTATATTGATAGCCTTAAAATTACTAAACCTATGAAATAGCAAAAGCAGCCTGTAGCGTGCTTGCGGCGGCACCTGCTTCCGCAATTACACTTCTGCCGGCATTATCAGGCGCCCTATGCCAGCTCCAATAAATAACTATTGAGCTGGCGTCGTCTCCTGTTCGCACTCGCACACCCGTGCTGCTCGGTCATCCAGGGCTACCTCTCGCGCTTCACTGACAGAACAGCGTGAGTCGAAAGCGGAACGCTAGGATGGATGCATCGAATTTGCCTTTCTATTTTCTGGTGGACGCTCCATACGCCACTTTCTCTATCATGACCAGTTCCCGACTCCTTGCGGATGCTCTTGACTCTGACTCGCCTGTCGTAACACGATGGCGGTTACCATTTCGCTACAATTTCGCAACGGAATGCTTGCAGACTTGGCAAGCGGCTGTCAGGCTACCGCCAGCTTGTCTAGAAACACGTACAGTCGGGAGGACATAATTCACTGCCCACCGCCTCCAAGTTTATGACAGGGTATTTCAATGCACACCCTCCTCTTCCCCCCATCATGGGGATGGACGAAAAGGATGAACAAAAGGCATTTTCGACTCTTGGCCATTGCTGAATTTCAATGCTTGCGTGCCACTAACACCGGAAGACGAACGTCCATTTGTGAAGGGCTGTCAAGCTGGTTTTCAGGCACGGGAGGGAGACGGACAGCCCCATATTCGTCTGCCGGGATAAAGCTCTTGTCCTTCAAAAATCATGAAGTAGTCGCAAAGCTGCAGTCACTACCATTAACAACTGGGAAGAAAAATAAAAGTAGAGGCTTGTTTCAGCCCTTGATAACATTCGTTTCCCGCAGAGCTGGATCTGCGCTATACATCGTCTTGCTGAGTGCTCCTGTTAGAGCGGCACTCGCATAAAGTTGAAGGGGAAAAAAAGAGTGAAAATGGCCACTGTGTCGCATTGTGGAAGAAATGCCTAAAGGCAACTAAAGGCAAACAATTTTTTTTCGTCACAGAACACAATTTTGCGCCGACTGTATATATAAAAGAACATCCCTACATATGTGCCAAAACATCGCCATTGACAGAGTCCTTTTCATCCCGCTCCTTACGTGAATCAAGAGCGCGACGATTCGAGGGATATTTATCCCGTTCTTTCATGAAACACAGAAGAGCCGAATGACATGCCATTTGTTCCTCTTGAGGCATCTCCCGATGACCTTTCTCGTCATAAAGAACAGAAACTTGTAATCAGTGGACGCATCAGTTGTCGACTCATTACATACAATGTTCTCAACGCTTCTTCGGGAAACTCATTCACGCCGAATTTCTTATCATGTCGGGTCCATTTTTTGTGCACCGTTGGGAACACTTTACATACAAACAGGGTTGATATTAGACAGTAACAAAAAGCCCAGCACTAGTCGAAGGGAGTCAGAAGGAGCCTTTACATTTCCAACACCGAGTTGGAAACAAAACTGATAAATACAAAAAAATGGCAAACCAAATAGGCCATAAGTGACAAACCTTTGGAACAGCGCTGATAACAAAATAAAGAGCTGGAAATGTGGGCCCTCGTGCCTGAACTGCAACGGGGCAGTATAGTAAAGAATGAATAACATTCGGTCAGTGGGTGTGCACATTTAAATATCGGGGATATGTGCTGTTATGGCCAGAACAACATTCGCACTTTCTCCTCGACAGCCGACGAGGCACATAAAGGCTGAGTTTTTTCTCGAAGCCGTAGCCGAAACTTTATTCGTAGGATTCCTAGAAGACTATGGCTTCTTTTTGCTTCGGAACTCATTTACTATCAACTACACGCGACAAAAAACCGCCCGGAATATGCATCTAAAGCAGTAACCCTAAAGATATGCAACGTGCCTTGATCCAGGTGAACAAAAAGGTCCTTGTAGACAGCCGTTGTGTGCCTGAAGTTCCAGCGCGACGACAGATCAACTCCCTCCGCACAGCTGAAACTGTTAGATTCGTGATACCAGGCTTGATGGCGGAACATCCGTAAAAATAAAGCTGCTTGCTGTTAGAGCGTATCATCGCCGCAATTCTTCCTTGGCGTTGTTCCAGTCTTTATAAAACGGAGCCTTCGCAATGAGGACCAGGCATTTCGCAGCCTTTGTTGAAGATTTATTGCTATTTGCATCAAAAACGTGAAACGACGCTCCCGAAAACGCGCCTCCAGAGCCTGTCAAGCATGCACAAGCTTCTCGTTGAAGACGTCACTGGGGTCAGCTGGGCCTGTTTGCAGGGACATTCATTTAGGTTGTGTGAGGCGGGGCCTGCCCCTTCTGCTCGGCTGATGCCTTCTCACCGCGAATTCTGTCATGTCTACTCCTGGCCCAAACTGATTGCACCAAACAACCTCCCTTCCCGCATCCACCGTCCCTCTTTCTCCTTAACACCTATAAGCATTCCTTCTATCGGTACAGGCTGTTCATAAACACCATATTCAATGAGTCTATCGGCAACTACTTTGTTGTTGCATGATGCCTCACGCTCAGGGCTGCAAACGGCATTATGGCACGGACAAAATAACACCCTTAGAACACAGCTGTAGAACCAGCACAAAGCAAAGTTTGAAAACGCCAAGCGGTGTTCTTGAAGACGAGTTGCCGTGTCAGCAGTTACATAGCGCTTAGGAGCGCACGAAACTATGGGTTAAAACCAGCCATTACTGTCGTAAATGGCGCTTTGGTGGCCCCGCGAGGTTGTAAATAGTTTGGCACAAAGTAGTCTCTAACAGCCACCCTGAAAACCGGTATAAACTGGGCCCGGCCGCGTGTGTTTCAAGTGGAACCAATTTATTCTTAGCGTGACAGAAGAATGGCTGTCCCAGGGGTGCCGAGTTTTCCGTTTCTTGAAGTGGTTAGTTTCGCTACGTAGCGTCAGAAAGAACAGGACAGATATTTTTCCGCGTCTTGCAGCCCCTGTAGCAAGGTAGATTGTGTTTTATTGTTCCTTTAACTATACAAAGGAAATATTTTCTTGGAATTTCTACCCCTTATGCTCCAAGACGGCGCCTTAAATAAAAGATGTTCTGCTTGGTACGATTGCTAAGCAGTAATTACCGTCATATTAGGACATTTAAAACGGCAATACTGGCTCAGAGGTTATTTGTTTGGTTGTTTTTGTTGTTCAACAATCCACCCAAAATTATTCTGATAATTCAGTTCTGCGCAGGTGGCATCTCATGCGGACGCCGCTGTCAAATTCGGGGCTAGCTGCTCAAAATGGCATTATACCACGACTGCTACTGCCGATAACGCTTGCAGTACGCTTGTCTCAGGGGAAAAGGTTGTTTAGAACAACGCGTTCACCAGCCAAATTATTAGCAGCGCAGGAGCAATTGAGAAGTTTCACACCCAGCTGAAAGGCAAAACAGATGTTTTTAAAGACGATAGTCTTTCTTGGGCTACTTAAACCCAGAAATTTTGGTCTGTCTGTATGTCTGTCTGTCTGTGACTCGATCCAGCCACCCATTCAAAGTAAAATTGATATTGCGCAATAGTCTTATATACTCACAGCCAAATGTAAACGTCTAAGCCCGGTTTATATGTTCATACTTGTCAACTTTGTTGAACAAGAACAAGATATTACGCAAATATAAAACAGGAAATTAGTACACAAGGGATATTTACAGTGTTCCTTTATTAAAAAATTCATGGATGCTCGGTTTTTCGATAGCAAATGATATTCTACATCTACTGCAGAAAACCGCAGCCTCCTAGCGGCATATGCAAAATCACGCGTCAAGAGCAACGAAAGGTTCCACTAGCTAGGTTCCACGTTCTGCTTGGAACGCACGTGGAGCACGGCCACGCGGTTCTATAAACCTTGTAGTCGGCCGCCTCCATTCACGCGCGTCTCCGCCGTACTGCAGCGCTGGCATCGAGGAACACGGCCTGTAGCAGTGGAGCGCGGTAAATTAAAATCGCCTTGCGCAAACCTATTTACCTTGGGATGAGCGCGACGGTACAGGAACAGCATGACAGGTGAGCGGGAAAGCAAAGGGGGGCATTTCCTTGGCAAATGTCTACAAAGACTATCGTCTTTTGACAACATTTGCAACGAAAGGAGCAGATGCGCGGCCATTTTTTTTTTTTTTTTGCTCACTCCTCGCAAACATTTATACATCGCGCGCTTGTTTATTACCCCCAATAAAATAGTTCCCGTAGATTGGTCGTAAACCGACTGCTCCTTCTAAGAAACACATTCTTGTTCGCGTAATCGCACCTTGCCATGAGTGCGCGTCAGCGGTAGGCTACGTTTCAAGGCCACCGACTGCTGCGGCGCGAAGCACTCTTTCCTCCATTACAGCATTATGTGGCGTGGCTGAGCCCCTTCTTGCCTTCAGTTTTCTTTTCGAATCATCAATCGCGCTCAAGCGAATCCGCGTTCACTTTCACTCAATACTGATTTATGGAAACAAAGAGCTGATGTGTTTTCCGCGGCGGACGGCATAATTGTGCGTTTCATTTTTTTTTAATTTGCTGAGATGAGAAATAATTTTCTGCAAATAATTTAAAATCGGCGTAATTTCCCGGGCATAATCAACAAACACCCTCAAGCCGCATTCTGACCTCCCAGTGACTTGTGCTGCAGGAAAACGTTCAATTGACCACTGAACGCTCGCTTACAACTGCGCCCTATGTGTTTACAACGGTGCGCTCGATAGACACTTGGTTCAACGGCTTTCAGAAGGCCTTTGAAATGGCCGTCTAGCAGAGGCATAGGTCGTCACGAATAATTTCTAAAAGCAGAGCCTCAACCGACAGACTACAAGGCCATTATGTTACAACCTCCCGAGGCACGATGGTGCTCCTGATAACGAGAGGGCCCGCCAGCTCACGCCGCTGGAGGCAATGTGACCGGCGACGAAGGAAGTAGTTATTAGACCCATTGAATCATAGCAAGAAGACCGCTCCGCCCAGAGCGCTGTTTCGTGTTTTCGTGGTCCTCTGTGAGCCACCTATCAAGTCTATGCGGCGCCTTGAAATTGATTTATGACCCGTCCGAATAGCACCAATACTAAACACCGAAAATTACCGTTCGCAGCCTTTCTACTACAAGACGTGTGCCCTGTACCCAAGTGTCTAGCTGGTTGGGAGAGGGCCGTCCTTTTACGAATTCGTACTTGTTCGGCATTTCCATTGTAATGCATCTCCCGTGGCGCCACCACTCCATGCAAACGCTGCAGTAGTAAAAATTGGCAAGCGGCTATAAACACTCTCTTGCGTTGTCCCATTTTGCAAGACTGAATGAGGCAAGGCATGGTGAACTATGCAGCAACCAAGGAGAACAGTGACACTACAGATGTTTGGGCGCATCATTCCAGACCCATTCAACACCGCCAAGCAGGTCCCGCGGTCGCTCCCATACTGTGCCTTCTGTCGGCGTGCCCACAGAACTGCCTCTTGCCCCCACGCTTTTTACCTCTCCCTCCCTCCCATATCATCCTATTTCCTTCGTCACGACGGGCCGATCGCATGCGCAAAAAGTTGATAAAAATAGACGCTTTCAATAGCGACAACAATACTGCCAGCAGGATATTGTCACCTACCGTATTTACTCGCGCAATGATCGCACTTTCTTTCCAAAAATTTTGATGCATATTTAGGGGTGCGTTCATTGCGCGGGGTAAATTTTTCTCGAAAGACTTTTGAGCACAGAAAACACGAGCAAGTTGCGGGTCAGAAATTTTACGATAGGTCTCATAAACATAATAAGAATAATAAAAACAATAAAAACTCCGCACACCGCCACCAGCCGCCTTGCAAAGTGACCCAAAATGCAGTGTTTTCATGAACTACGGAATGCGGCGGAACGAGTTTGCTGCGAAGTGACAACAGGGCGACCTATATGTGGCTGCCTCTGTCACAGTGCGGGACATCAAAACAGATATGGGGGCCGACACAGCAAGCTGAGCGCATTTTTCTCTTTGTCTTGTGAGTACAGTATGTGCATTTAGTGAGAGTTTCTTCCTCATCAATATTGAACGCAGGCTTGCCGATATCGCTGATATCGGCAAGTCTACGGCAATAACGTAGCCATGTCCGCTTTGAAAGGGAAAGAAACATAGGTAAGCACGATCATCATCAGCAGATTTGGCACACATAGGACATATTGCTGCGGCAAGTTCAGGGTGCCTGCTTTGCGCGGGAAATTAAAAACATCGAATTTCGACGACAAACTTTAAAGGTGTGATCATTACGCGAGTTCGATCATTCTGCGAGTAAATACGGTATGTATATCTGAATCCCTTCAACCCTTTAGCTCCGTCGTCGAATGCTGAGATATTTGCGAGATTATTTTTCATTGGCATCTTTTTCGCTTAAGCTAACTCTTTGCAGAACCCTGGTGCGTTCTAAATTAGTGTGCATGAGCCATCTGGAATCCTTCCAAATCCACCCTCATCCTCACCCTTGAATCGACTCAAAACTGCGCTGCTCGTTTTGTAATATCTGACTGCTTCCGCCATTCTTATCTAACTGCATGCCATGAAGGATGTACCTAACCTACCTGACCTGTCATTGCGGCGAAATGTTCACGACATGCACTCATTTTTAAAATCTTTCAGCCACAACTTCAATAAAACACGTTTTCCAGAATTCACTTCCACATTTCGTCCCGTCTGGATCATGGTTTTAAAAGTTGGTGCGCCATCGAGTCAAATAATCTGCAACATGACTCTTCCATTCCCCGAATACGCAAACAATGGGGATGGAGACCCAATTCTCTCTCTCTCTCTCTCTTCTCGACAAGAATGGCAAGGTAGCGGTGGTATTTCCTTGACTATACCCATGAAGAGGATGTCACCGGGAACCTCGCGTACTTTGTCTATAACAATGCACACTCTAACAGCATTCATGAAGGCAGCAAAATGGTCACTGTGCTTTACAGTATTAGTACAGGTTTCTGATAGGAAAGATGAGACAGAATTACCTAGTCATATTTACGATGCTTTATTTATACCGCACTCTGCTCACGACTGTCCAGGATATCGGCGTGATTGTCTTGAAGTAAATTTTCTTTATTATTTAAACACGAAAGTAATTTGCAGATACCTTGCTATCTAAATCAATTTATTCAGAATGAAGCCCATTCCAAGCAAATTTCTCGTGATTTAAATGCTACTGAACATAATACTGTGTGAACTGTTACTGGGATGGAGGGGTTTCGCAACTGCCACCGTTATAAAGAAACATTTCCGCTGCACAGCCATTTCATCTCGCTCGAGCATCCATCGGAATTAGTGAGCCCAATATGGTAATGGAGTAGGTATGCTTGCGGTTTTATGTATCCGCACGCGTGCCGTGTATCCGTGTCGTGTCCGCTCTATTTGCGGGCACTGCATCGTGGCTGCACAGTGAAATGAGTCTGCGTTGCCACCGACAGCGTAAGTGCGAAATAAGGCTGATGTCGCCCCCGTAACCCGGTTGCCTGCATAATGTGCGCAAGCTGGGTTTAGCCATCCTTGTGTGGCCGAGGCTGCTTATTTTAGCACAGACACTTTGTACATCGGGCTCGAAGGGCAATTGGGCCCGCGAACTTGTCGCGCCCGTATACAACCGCTGCCCAAAGTGCCACTCAGGAGGTAGTTTAACGGTTTGTGACGGGCTAGTGCTTTTAAAGGGAAGTTGCGCTGGGTATACTCACTCACCTTTCACCTCTCTCCGCTAATGTTGTTTCATTCTCTTTGTAGTGCATATGTTTTCGCCTTGTTTAGAATAAATCGGTTGTTAGGGCGCCGTCTTCACGTGTAAGTGTGCGTTTTTTTTTTTTTTGGACGTCCGTCTTTGTGAGCATACCAAGCGCCGGTTCTCTTCAAAAGAAGGTAAATTGAGTTTGTTTGAGTTTGCTCTTTTAGTTTGTAGCTCTGTAAACATCAAAAGGACTTGGGCTGGTCACGTAATAAGACGAGCCGAAAACCAGTGAACAATTATGGTAACAGAGTGGATACCAAACGATGGGTCTAGAAGAAGGGGAACGCCATTAACCCGATGGAGGAATGAAATAAAGAAATTTGGGGGCAAACAGTGGACTCGAGCAGCGCACGACAGGAGCGGTTGGAGGTCCATGCATGGGAGAGGACTTTGGCCTTCAGTGGACCTGCGTAGGCTGATGGTGATGATGGGGGGATGATGTTGATGATGAACATAAAATAAGAAAGTGGAAGGCGCCGCCGATGCAGAATCAAAGAGGGCAGTGAGCCATCACTGAAAAACAGAACATTCACAATGAGCGCGTAGAAATAGTATGAGTAAGCACTCGAACAGATGGGAAAAACAATAACAAGGATGTTTACTCGCGTACCGGCAATAACATCCCTTCACCAGAGTCAGGTTTACACCAAGTTACTGCCATCAAGATTTAGATCACATTCTTTACGGCAAACTGTTGGAAAGAGAGAAAGATGTTTCAAAAAGGGGGTGTGTACATTGTTGCCGATTGTATACGTACACCGAAACATATTTCTCTCTTTCCGACCATTTACCGTAACGGTAAATAGGACATCTGAGCTAAATTTGCATGCCAGTATTGTGATGTAAACCTTACACTGATGAAGGCAAGTCCCTTGCCCATACATGAGTAACCATCCTCGCTATAGCTCTTGATCTGTGTTCGACTATTTACGTGTATACACGCAGGTAGCTGTCAACCCTGCCACGGCAACCAATCACAGAGATATGACGTTTGACGTGGTGAAGCTACACCTGGGCTATCAGGCACGCCGTAGTGTAGCACTCCTGATTAATTTTGTCCAACTAGCGACCTTTAACGTTGATTGATTGTAGGGTTTAAAGCGCCGACGCAACGCAGGCGATGAGGGGCGTCGTAGTGGAGGGCTCCGGATTAATTTTGACCACCTGGGGATCTTTAACGCACTCCGAAATCTCGTACACACGGGCAGTTTTTGCTTTTTCGCCTTCATCTGAAAAGCGGCCGCCGCTGCATGGGAATCGAACCCGCGACCTCGTGCTCAGCAGCGCAACGCCTTAGCCACTGAGCCACTGCGGCGGGTGGATCTTTAACGTGCGCTGAAACTTCGACACATGGGCGTTTCCGCTTTTCGCCTCCTTTAAAAAGTGGCCACTACGACCGGGATCGAACCCGTGTCCTTGGGCTCAGCAGCGCAACGCCTTAGCCACTGAGCCACCGTGGCGGGTACAGCAATAAGTGTCCATCATAAGTAGCGAACATTGCAGGAGAATGAAGTAATAAAAAACCCTGAGCAATTACATCGGACGACATTTGAAGTTATTTGTGTTTATCAATGACGAGGAACGCTCATCCAAAAGCAACACAGTTACAAAACACTTTCCTGCGGTCAGTTTGCTTGTGCTAGTCAGTAGTCAGCGATGGCTCAGCCCGTCAAGACGCCCAGACGCCGGTTAAGTCAATCGCCCGTTCAGCAAATGGCCAGTCATATTCTTTCATGGTTATTTTAACCCGAAGCTTTCTATGCCTTACGGCGCATGTAGCGTCGAAAGCGCACCTTTCTCCGACGAGGATGATGGCCGTGGGTAAAGTGAAAGAAAAAAAAGAACGCTTCCCTTGCTTTGAATCGAACCTGGGTCTCTCGCCTTAAGAAGCCGACGTCTATCCTATTGCGCCGTTGCTACATGGTCGAAGCAGCTTGATTTGGAGAGGGGCGCACGGAAGTGCAAAATTAGCCATAAAAATCATGCGCCCCTTCGTTTAACGACGAAGATAGTTGAACGCGAAGCTTTCCTCACGCCAAATTAAATGGCGAAGGGTCAAAGTCAAAGCCGCTGCGATCAAAAGACCAAACTGCGTGACAGTCAAAGTCAAAGCCAATTGCCTGTCAATGTTCACACAGTCTACGAGTCAAAGTCCAAACTCAAACGGCAACCAAGGAATCCCTCACGAGAAAGCTTCGCGTTCAACCACCGCCGTCGTTAGGGGGGGAGGGAAGGTGCATGCAGTTTTTAACACGCTGGTGTGCGGGAAAAGACTACAAAACCGCCGCCTGTATCAGCGACTGTTACGCAAATAACATAACAATAGTTCGCGAGGCTTAAAGGAGGCATGAAGAGAAAATAAAATTCGTTTAATTTGGAAAAAAAACTAGATTCAGTATCTCACTCAGCTCCATTACAGTCACAAAAGATGTTTTTAAAAGAAAAAAAAGCAAGAAGTATTTAAAAAATTTCAAATTTTGCGTAACAGTGACGTGTATGAGCAAGAATGACGTCATACGGGCCTACAATAAGACATAATTTTCAGTGTGTTAACTACACGTTAGCATTCAAGTGATGCGGTCAAATCGAACTAGAGGCCCTATTACAGACGTCCAGTCGTGTGCCGTCGCGACAGGTCAGTTAGGCGGCCGCCAATCGCACAAACAAGGTTCCGGGACGTCATAAAAAAGTTGGCGGGAAATTGGCTAGGGGGTCACGACTGCTTCACACGTTTTATTTAATATCTCCGTTATTTGTTGGAAGATTGCGATGATATTGGTGTCATTGTTATCGGGACTAGGCAGTCTTTCTAATAAATCCAACTTGTATTTCGTCTTCATGGCTCCTTTAAGACTGGATGCCAGGGTTGCCCGTAAATTGAGAATGTTTTAATACCTCGTTGATATGCGTACAGAGCAAGTAAATGTACAATAGAGATTTGGAAGCGCGCAAATCAGTTTAAAGAAGGTATCGTCCCAGCGGTTGTGAAGTGAGATTAAATTGAAGCGTGCACCACTGCTGTCGGGCCTACTAATGAATGATACGTCTGGGTTCCCGGGTGGCTTTTTATGCAGTTGAAAAATATGAAATATGCGTGGATGTTATTGACAACGATGCAAAGTCCTACCGTTTTTGCTTACCTTGTGCATGTTATCACTTTCTGTCCGAAAATATATCTAAAACCTATCTAAAATTGCACGAATACAGCAGCAGATTCGTGCCATTTACAGCTAGCGGCGCTTAGAAACAATAAAGATGCCGTGCAAAAAAAACAATTTTTTAACTCGTGATCACATAGACAACAACCTAAGTGAATGCTTTCCTGAATGAATTAAGAGATGTACACTGGTTACTCGTGTACAGTTATATTTTCAGTTTCATTAAGAGTAAGCACCGGGCACTTCGAACTTTGTAAGCCTCAATTTGTTCTTAATTGCTGTAACTATACAGGCATTTGTAGTGGCTGTTTCCTTTATTTCACAGTTTTGATTGTTATAAAATTGCGGAAACGGGACAACAAGAGGCAATAGCGCTTCAAACAGGACTTCTTAGGAGGCGAAATATTTTAATTCCCCCGTCCACTGTACGCGCGATCAAGTTCTGTCTCCAGTTAGCCCGCTTCGCAGCGCTTGTTAGATCCAAATAGAACAAACAGAACGTCCGTGCACCCATTTCGGACAGCCAGTTCAACAATGACGCATCTTTCAGCGTTCCTCAAGGCTTCTAAACTGGCACGAGACCACAGCCTTCCCGTGCTAGCGGAAGTTGTTTCCTTTCTTTCAGTCTACTTTCGCTGCTGAGGTTAACCCCGGGAGAACAGCATGAAATATGAGTCACAGAGGCTCACCCCACCCACCCTTCAACCCTCCCAGCCACCGCTCAGCTTCGCCAAACAAGAAATTGATGCACGAGCACACCACTGGCGCCCTTCAACGCTGTTCGCGAGGTCACCGGTATTGGAGCCTGCCTTTTTGAGGAACGTGCACGTTCTCTCTGCCGTGACACCTGGACCAACACGTACTTGGTTTCAATTTGTGGCAGGTGCGTACAAAGCGGCTTCCTGTCCCGTCAGCGCGTCCTTATATAAGTCACGGCTCCCAAGGCGCGGTCGACCTCTCTTTTTCGCACGTTCGCCGCACGCCACAGTGCGCACGGGAAGCCGCAACCGCCGACAAGGGTTTTCCCCTTCAGCGGGTCGACACCCTCGGCATAGAGCGCTGTTTCGGGTGTGGCGGAGGTCACCGTTGTCTCTGTGGTTGCACCCCGATGTCACCCGAAAGCGAAGGAAACGCCGAACCGTCGGGCTCCTCTAGAACTATCATGGTTTTTGTCTGATTGATTGTAGGGTTTTACGCGCCGGCGCAACGCTGGCGATGAGGTGCGCCATATAGTGGAGGGCTCCGGATTAATTTAGACCACCTGGGGATCTTTAACGTGCACCGAAACCTCGTGCACATGGGCGTTTTTGCTTTTCGCCTCCATCAGAAAAGCGGCCGCCGCGGCCGGGAATCGAACCCGCGACCTCGTGCTCAGCAGCGCAATGCCTTAGCTATTGAGCCACCGCGGCGGGTGCCCATGGTTGGTGACAGTTCCTTCCGGCTAAAGTCTCCCACTGGTTCAGCGGGTGTACCTTTATTTGACGCGCGGAACAGCAGCTAAAAAGAATGAACTCGATCACAGTCATCTAAAAGACGGAACAGACAGACGCAGGCTGTTTGCCGGCTGATCCTTCATGGTCAGGCCGCCAGGCAATAACCCATAAAGAGAGCAAGGTATTGAGGAGGGGGAGAGGAGGGAGGGCGGGGTCGAAGGCATTTCCTGTCACCAAGTCGTGTTATATAGACAACAGATTATATGCAGTGAATTATTCATTTGCAGTTACTCTTGAAATGCCGAAGTGGCACCACTCTCACTACAACGTCGCAGAGGTGGATTGCTACGGCGTGGGGCGCTGCCCTCGTGCATACATTTAGAGCAAAACGAGCACAGGAACAGCGAACGTATCACATTTGAAGTGCCCTGTCTGTTAATCTTCCAGGCTAATTTCTAGTTTCTCTAGGACTAATCAGGCCTCGACAGTGCCGCGAATGTCTTGACCCCACCGGTCACGGTGACGCGAGGCAGAGGGAACACTGCGTCCCATTCGTCGCTCTGGTTCTTCTTCACGGCGGCTCGCACCAGACCATTCCTGCACCGCGCCGCTTCTATAGACTATGCTTTAAGTCAATTATCAAGTAGTGAAACCTAAATAAATTATTACTCGCGATCAATTACCCCCCTCCCCCCTCCCGTAAGAGTTCGGCAAATCCACTTCTGTACCCCTAAAAATTGCCAGGTCTTCAGGGTACGCAGTGCCAGAGACAATACACGCTGCCCAAGTAGAGAAGCACTTCCGTTCCGTCCATCTTTCCTTGAGGAGTGGGGGATGCGCATGTTTAGTAAGAAGTGCCGTAAAGATTGGATCTCGTGCGGAATGAACACGCCCATGTAAAGGTGTATCACACATATTCAACAAGAACGAAGTATTTCTTCTAGAATGGAAACTTACGCATTCCTCAGAATTAAAATCACTCATTTGCAGCGTTATGAGTCCCTCATGTCCTAAAAACCGTCAGCACACGGTGGACAGGAACCTTGAGGATTCCCAAATACTTCAAGAGCGGACATCCGGCAGCCGGCAGCCTTGTCGGTTAAGCAACGATCCGTAATTAGTAAAAAAGAAACGTGAGAAAATATTTGAAATCGGCATTATAAGCATTGCTGGCCTTTATTATAAAACTTTTTTGGTTATAGCAAATTCTTTTTTTAAATGACTTCTGCATATTCTTGCCGTTCTCTCCAGTTTCAATCAAAAGATCCTGCTCCAAATTATTAACAATGTATAGTAGGCGGGAAGTAAGTACAAGTGCGTACGAAACCTCGAAACTTGGAACAGCCGCCGCGATCAGTTAAGAAAACCTTCGGTCGGCTCAACAAGCAACGCAAAAAGAATGAGATCAGTAACGCTTAGTAACAGGAAGCGGACGTCCCATTTAAGAGAATAAACTCGAGTGTGTGCGCCTGGTACCGTAACGCAGCTTGGTTGCTTCGTGTTTTGTAGCGAAATACAATTCAACAATTCAATATGCAAAAATATACAACCTATGGAAATTACCGGCGGGTTTCTGAGAAACGCGCCATCGGTGAGAAACTTCTCTCAGGTACCATTCTTTGGATTGTGAACTGTCGGTAATGCAGTCATTATTTCCTTTTTATGTTTGGGCGCGGCCGACTTCTCTTCCACGGACACAGCTCACGACAAAGGTCACACGGGAAACCGTTACCATTCTGTTGCCCGAACAGTTGTTGCTGTGTTCGCTGCTTGTATGTCACAGAGCTCTTTTATCAACTGCGATGAATATCTTCTTTTTCCTTCATTGTTCGCATACACCCGCCGCGGTGGCTCAGTGGCTAAGGCGTTGTGATACTGTGCGCAAGGACGCACGTTCTATCAGATCGCGCGCGGTGGCCGCTTTCGAAATCGCGGCGAGAAGTGAAAACGCCCTTGTGTCGAGAATATGGCGCACGTTAAATATTCCCAGGTGGCCAGAGTTAATCCGAAGCCCTTTACTACGTCGCGCTTCATAGCTCATGTGTTGCTTCAGCGGATGATACACCAAAAATTTGAAAACATTGTTCTCAGGGTACTGTTCCCTTAAAATAGTCACCCTCGTGCGTGACGAACTCTTCACCTCCCCTTTCACGCACACGTCTCTTGAATCATTTAGTTCATTTCAAATACTCCATAATACTTCGTTACAAGATGCTACCGCGTGCAGTCCACACAGGATGCGTTCGCGAAATGCTTGTAGTCAGCGTCAACCTACGATGGGAGCCACACCCATGCATGGCCGCGCTGCACATTCCTCCCGGCCCACCGGAAAACCCTCCCGCGATCAGGAGAACTACCACTCGGTCATTTCGAGAGCTGACAACTGGCACGCTTTTCTACGATAAAATTGAAGCTGTCAACAGAGTCATACCTCTCCGCAAAAAAAAAAAAAAAAAAGCGCAAAGGGCTTCCTGGAAGCCTGGCGGATATTGCAGAACTGGGGTTGTACAACGCGTGAATATTCGCAGCGGTACAGCCATCCGGACCACGCGAATATATGGCGCCGGGAGAAATCCGCAGTTGTAATTTGGTAATTATACGATCTAAGCCGTTTCCTTAATCGTTGGGTTGGGCTAGTTGAAGTACGGCAAAGGTCATTTCACAAACCTATAGGGACTATCGGCATTGGAATGGAATGGATGACTTTATTATAGCAGGAGGGCAATAGGCCCTGTTGTGGGACATAGGGAAAAAGGGTAGGGGAAGATTGTTCATGTAAAGTCTTCACTGCACTGTGAGCGTTCACTTAGCGCGATATGCACAGTTGAAGTTGTGGCCAGGACACTCTAATACGACCATCATCGGGGTATCCAAAAGGAGCCGTTCAAGAGCCACAAAGGGTGTGTGTTTGGGGGCTACATCTAGATGGCGGTGAACGATCCGCCATCACACTACTTTATAGAGACCTGTTTTGAGACCGAATTCTGTAAAAAATACCTCGATATGTAATCTCCTTTACTTCAACAAACACACCCCTCCAAACAGTGGATATGCTGGACGAGATGATCTCGTTGGCTAAGCTGCTCAGGTAGAGTTTAATCGTTGCATACTTAAGGCCGGCAGATCTAAAAATTCCCTTTCAAACGTTTTAGGGCCCTATCAGGAAAACCATTACGGCTCAAGGTACTTTAGTGATGCCCTCTTTTATTTGAGGTGTAAAACCTGTAATCCACAAAAATCGGTTGGATGTCCCTCAAGGATGCTGCCGACGACGTGCTGCTTGGGCTGTGGTCCTTCGTAAAAAGGCCCACTTCACCAATAGAACCTGATTTGCCGACCCTTTACTCTAACTACTTACCTCTTTCCCCAATAATCTAGACTGTAATCCTAGTGCAATAAATTCATACTCTAACAACTCATCGGGCGTTCCCTGTCGATATTTTCTAGGTAATAAACTGTGGGAATGCTTTTAAGCAGTGTGCGTACTGTGTAAACAGCAACTCGAGCGTTTTGAGACTGATCCTGAGTGATTTACAGATGTTAGCGCTTTTTATGACGTTTTTCTGTTAGACCATCTTTCCCGTGGGAACCCTTAGCGTTATTCACCGCTTATCACAACTATTATTCGTATACCCGACTTGACTATACCCGACTATGAATAATACGATACGCAGTCTCTTAAAGGGGCCCTGTAACACTTTTTTCAGCCTTTTTCGAAATGTCCCATGCTTGCAGAGCGCAGTCAACTAACACATCCAGTACATACATAGATTAGGGGGCCGCAAAGTAGTAGCTAAGGCAAAACTTACTGTTCTATGCCCACCAGATAGCTCAGAATCTTGATCGAATCATTTTTCTCTCTTTCCCGGTCTTGGCGCACTCCGACCGCTGGAATTACGTCATTATAGTGGTTCCGCGGCTGTTGGCCGGCTTTCCCTCAGTCGCAACAATGAATTCATTCAATAGCCGCCGAAAAAGAAAGCCGCACAAGCAAAGCAGAAATTGAAGGTGTATCTGCTGCGACGAGCAAATCATGAAGTGCCGCTCCGTGCTCCCGACGGCTATAGTTCTCGCAGTGCTTCGAGACGCGAAGAAAATAGTGAAAGCGTTTATTGGGTGTGTTGTTAATGTCCATTTAAGACAGATAGCATTCGCCCGTATCTAAAACTTCGATAATGTTACGATAGGTTACTATCACTACTACGTTATCAATATTCAATCACATGAATGCAGTCAGCTGGTGTAATACATTTCGGCCGACCACGCGGCGCGCCACCTAAGCGCTTGTACTACGAACAGTGTCTCAACAGCTATCCTTCATGTAGCGGTTTGATAGGAAACGGAGCGACGGTTTAGCGGTGAAGTTTTAAACACCCTATTCAAGGCTGCTATATCCACGAGAGCTCAAATGAATGCACGGTGGATTACACGCACTAAGTTACTTAGGCTAACCCATGCTTACTTCAGGCACGACGCCGCTTTTCTGACTATGTTAACTAACTCTTTATTTTTTGTAACTAAATAACCTTACCTTTAATCAACTAACGTAACGTTAACTGAATAAATTTCAGTGGCTAAATAAAGCTGTGAGTAGCGAACTAGCCTAGTTTGAACTATGGTTGGCCTTAACTGCAATTAACTAATCTAACGTTTACTAATTTAGCCATGTCAATTTACAAACAAGGACAAACAGTTTACCGAAGTTAACTTCGGCCTCGGAACCATTTCACGATATTTTGAGCGCGTACTGAGTACCGGGAACAGGTTTACGAATTTATCTCACGTTCTCAACATGATCCCTATGATACATTTTCAAAGTTTACTCGTACGGTAGTTAAAGCAAGACTCTTAGCAATTTCCGTTTGAATAACGTCTCGTTAAATATCTCGGATTCAATGCTGTTGACGTTTTATGTCCTCTTGTTATGCTGCATCGTAATTTATAAGTAGTTTATTGCTTCTCCAGGGCGCTTCCCAACATGCCCTCCTAAGACTTTGTCAGGCCCGCATTTGTATTTTAAATCAAAATGTATTGGTTGTTTCTTTAGCATACCGCCAGGAGGTCTTTGATGTGCGCTTAATCCTGGTACACGTGGTAAATTTTGTTTCTCGCCTCCATCAGAAGACCAACCGTTGTTGCCGGGAACTGAAACCGTGAACTCGTCTAGACAACCGTGCCGTGTTGGCCACTCATCCACCTCAACGGTTAACTAACATTCGCAATATTTCCATTAAATGGTAGTGTATTATACACAACCATACTTCCACGCAAAAAAGCGTGGCAATACGTTAGTGGGTTCAGCTCAAGCGCGACTATTGTAGCGCCACTTGTGTAGTTCATTTTTGCTCAATCGTTCCGCTACCCGCTACATAAGATTACATTGGTTGGTGGTGTCGCACTTTTTCAGTGTGGTGTAGCATCTAGCCTCCTCATTATAGCGACTGACGAAGATTACGATTTTTGTGTGAACTGCGACATTGGTTCAAGGTCCTTTAATGAATTTCGCGTGGGACTGTCAGGAAAGCGCGGCCAAATGAAGCCGCAGAATGGTGCCAGAAATGTCGTCGTGG
Organism: Haemaphysalis longicornis; assembly: GCA_013339765.2. Lineage (NCBI taxonomy): Eukaryota > Metazoa > Arthropoda > Arachnida > Ixodida > Ixodidae > Haemaphysalis > Haemaphysalis longicornis. The sequence goes on from CM023450.1 coordinate 143,965,154, forward strand.
CAGGCTCATTCAGCATAGTCCTATTTCACTGATCGCTGTAATCGCTTCTGCGCGTTTAGGAGGCATCCGGCGTGCGCCCTGAGCGAAAGCTAGACATTCACCTTAAGTGGATGCGCGTCAGCACTGAAAGCAACTCCTGCGGCTTCCCCCAAAGAAATATACATCCGCGTACCGCTGCGATAACCAATCCGCAGGCCTCGCCAGCAGGAAGCGTGGATAACCGCGCGAGCTGTCAATCACTGCCGTCGCCCCATTTTATTGCACCAAGGTTTGGCAACCAAGGGCCACCGCAGCATCACGCGAGCGTAGGCGTTTCCTTGTAACTCGAGTCCCGTTGCCCCGGACGTTCGGACACATAAAGCTTTTGCGCGCTGACAGTTATTCGCCGCTTGCCTCGCTTATACAACTTTCTTTGTTGTTTTTACTTTTCTCATTGAGTGGCTTTCAGCATGTCAGACGCGGCGCCTCCGACCACCGCCTTGCGCTGGGGTCTGCAAAAGAATCGTCCTGCCGAGGGGACTCATGTGATCTGTTAGTGACGTGTGTTGCGTGCTGAATTGGCGGGTTTTTCCAACCGAACCTGTTTCCGTCCATGCAGCTTTGCGTGTAAACGGTGGACTCCTTCCTGCGTGTACTGTTAACCTTTAACGAGGCCACAAAGACTAATACAAGCATGTACCCAGTCGAAAATGACAAGAAAAATTTCTCTAGTATTGTCGTATTTTCGCGTGTCGTACTGTCGTCTTGTCGTATTCTTGTCGTGTCGCGATTCCGATATTCTGTCGTGTGTCGTATTCCTTCCCTTATTTTGACGTTCTACCGTGCCGGATTCCTGTCTTGCGTGATCCTGATGTTCCATCAGCAGCTTCACATGGTCTGAATGTTATTGCCTATTGTTAAGAGTAGTGTGAATAGCCGTTCTGTTGTGACTACAAGAATGTTTGTCGTTGAGAAAACTGACTTTGTCGTTACGACAGAAATGTGTGCCGTAACAACACATGGCTTTGTCGTAACAACAGGACTTCTGTGTCCCAAAAAAGCTTTTTGTCGTACGACAGGAATTATTGTTCCGTTTTTGCAGTATTCCTGTTGTGATTTTAGACTGGGCACGGCTTATTAAAAAAACGGTTTCGGTAAATCACTCGCCTCCTTTCCAGCCCCGAATACGTTTTCAACCGAAAAAACAAAATACATATTGAAAAAAAAATTTAGGTCTTCCTCTACACAACGTAAGCACTGACATAGCAAGAGGAATACCAGAAACAATGTTTTCATTCTCTTAACCGTACGTTACCATTCAAGTGTTACGATGAAATGAGACTAGAGGGATCATAACAATCACAAAGTCCTGTTGCTTGGGGTTGGCTTTGCTCCGCGGCCGCCAATCGCGAAAACAAGTCCATGTAACGTCATAAGGTCCTGGTTTTAAAGGGGCTGGTGAATCGAGAATGCTTCATCTGTTTCCTTGACACCTTGAGATTTTATGATCTGAAGTTTGTAGTTAAAATTGATATCATTGTTATTGGGACAAAGCAGTCTCTTTGATTTAAGTGTAATGTGATCTGGAAGCAGTCCTTGTCCGTCTGACTTCAAATTTGATCAACCCCACCTCCTTAGCAAAACACAACAGCACAAGGTTTGCATCAAATAGAAACTCTCTACTACCACGTGTACAAACTAATTACGGCAACATGACTTCAACTTTCCCTGCAATATCAATTTGGAATAGCTTACCCCCTGCTGTGAAATTATTTATGTGCGTGTCGTCACTTAAATTGTCCCTACGAGATCATCTTTTGCCCTGTTAATTGGTCTTCGCTTCACTTTTTGCTGATTCATTCCTGATGGAAATTGGATATTGCAATCTTGTTTTGTTGTGTTTTGTCGATTGCGAACTTTTTCCTGTTTTGATTGTTTACTTGAAATGAAATCACCTTTTTTATTTCATTTTTAGAGCGTCTTATATCGTTGCAGTGTTGCTGCCAATGTTTTTTTTTGTAATTATTACCTCTGTATTGACTCCATAGAGGGCCCCGGTACAGTCACAGATTTTGGGACCCTTGTCTGTACTGCTTTTACTTATGTGCTTTTCTTACGTCCCTAAATAAACTCTTCTTCTTCTTCTTCTTCTTCTTCTTCTTTAATGAATGAATGAATGAGAATGAATGAATCAAAAGTGTATTTTGTCTTAACGGCCAATTTTACGAAGAGGGCGGCCTTCTCTCTAATAATGACACTTTATTTCTATGTCTACTTTGCTACGAAGTAATAAAACCTCTAAGTTTGTCAAGAGGTGCACTATGCGTTTTTGTGTGCGTCTCTGAAAGCCACTTCATGCGGCTTTCATAACGAATTAAGGTTCTCGAATAGTACACACAACAATACGTGCCGACGTATATGGGTGCAGCCAATCGGCTCAGTCTATACAAACTTCATTTTTAACATGCCTAAGAGATATCGGGGAAGGTTTTTCGGAATGATATTTGGCGTGTTTCCTGAAGTTGATTTTGTGGAGCCAAATTTGTTAGCCACCCTCAACTCGCGTTTTGGCACGCGCATATTAAATACGTTTTACCGCCTCAGTAACGGTAACATGCTTCCCATATTTCCGGTTGCAGTACCAATATCCCTCGAAAATTCTGGCGCGTCATTACTCAAAGAAGCCACCATGATATTGCCACGGTGACATTTTAAGCAGGACCATTCGAGCAGCACATGCTCTCTAATTACAATGGCGATGTGGTCAATTCCGCTAACGTTAGCGCGAGAGGAGGTCAGGGTTATGCGTACACTCTAATAAAATGTGGACGAGTGTGCCAGGCTTAGAGCAAAAAGTGCATTGGGCGGGAAATTGAGTGGGAAACATGTGGTGTAAGCGAATTGGATGGACGAAGGTATTCGTTTGGATGCGACGAAGAGTCGTTTCTTCTGATTTGGACAGCTCGAGTGAGGTTGAGGGAATTGTTGCCTGTCGAGTCGATAGTACTGTGTAATGTCTTGAAAGTAACCAGTGGTGTGGACTCCGCTTGTCTTCTGGGGCCTGGGAGGAGAGTTCGCAATCTTGATGATGGGCAAAATTATTGCCTGTTGATGTACAGTGGGCGGGTGTCCAGACGAGGGCGACGTTTCTTTGTGGCTGATGTTGCGAGAGGAGGCGGAAAGTTGGTGGGGCCACCCTCCCCGCCAAGAAGCTCCGACAGGCAGCTTGGGAGTCGGTTAAGATGACCGCGCTCTTGGTGTGAATAAGTGCGAGTGCGATCGCCAGTTCCAAGACAATGAAGAGAAGGACGAAGGCCCTTATGCCGGTTCTTTCGCCTAAGCTGTGTGGCCAGTTAGTATCTAGCCGCTACCAATTCAACGTATTGGCCTTCCTGTGTCGATTCCGGTGCTTCTTTCGTTCGGGGGCCACATCCCTGGAACTTTTGTCATAGAGGGCTTATTGCGGTCATTCACGCGTACGATACAGAGACCAGACGCATGTCCTGCTAACCAGGTCAAATTTTTTTAGCCTTTTCTCCCAAAAATGACATGATTTACTGATTCTTCTTTAGATCTATTATATAATTCGGTAACCATTTCCCAATTCCTACAGGCTGAATATATAGGGCCATGAGGTGGGCGTTTTAGCTTGGCCAATCCCCACGTGGGTATGTGCCTATTGTACCAATAGAAGAGGAACAACAACAACAACAACAACAACGACTCTTCGTGTACTCAGTAGAGCGTAGTCATTAAAAGAGCTTTCAAGTTTTACCATCACACTACAATATCATCTTTAAGTCATTCTAACGGTGCCGCACTTTCCGAATTTCAGTGGGCTCAGCCCATAACGTATTCGCATCAGTTTTTACTCACAAAGATGTCTGCCATCCCCCCCCCCCTCCATTATAACTCGCTGTGGCAGTTATACGAGGGAAAGGAGACACAGGCGCGTCAGTATATAACTAAAAGAATGGGAGAAACCACCGAATGGTTTCTTGCGTTCTTTGGGTTTCCGGTTATTTATGAGCTGGGATATGCGATGCGACTGAACGAAAAATACTTGGTTGGTCGTGCTGTATCATATTCTTTGAGGTCTGGGCGCAGGTGAGTGATGCGTTTGATGAGATGAGCGGCAGCGGCTCCTATAGCTAAGGAGTGATTGCGGGGTCGCAGCCGTCTTGGAAGAATTTACCCAGAGTATGTGAAGAAATGGGTAAAGACTGGCTTATTGGTTCCACGTAGTGTGTGATGACTGGACGTCGCCGACAAATGCTGGAGTGGAGAATAGGAGCGATGACTTGCTGATGCCGGTCACGAGGCCTCTACGATATTGATATGCGAGCATGGTGTGGATACCTTGTTGAAGTGTACCTTGTGAACGGGAGATGTAGCAGCTGTACAAGTGCTTAAATTGTCGGCGTATAAAGCATGATAGATGCCAGGAATGGTTTGAAAGATAGGCGGAAGCTTGAGTAGAGGGATAGTTAACAGCCGCGGTGAGATAACTGAGCCTTGAGAAGCAGCCACGCATTGTCTTCGATGCATTGCCATTCAGTATAGAGAATATTATGCGAGAAGGTAAGGACGAGGTTCGTATCTTCTGATATAGTATTTCTCAGGCGGATAGGGGTTGTAAGGTCGTTGAAGAGTGTGAGAACGTGCTGCTGAGTGTCCGAGTAAAGTGGTCCATTTTTGCTTGCCTGGTGATAACGCCATGGAGGGTGGAGAGCATGGATAACTTTTAGGTCAATGAGGGGAGTGGGGCGGGAAGTGCGAATAGTGATGAGAATGAGGTGATGATGGAAGTGAGGGTGTGGGTCGGGGTACTACAAAAGTTGAGTATGAAAAAAGTTGGCCGCGTATCTGCTCCTTCGTTGCAAATGTCGTCAAAAGACGATAGTCTTTGTAGACATTTACGAAGGAAATGCCCCCCTTTGCTTTCCCGCTCACCTCTCATGCTGTTCCTGTACCGTCGCGCTCATTCCAAGGTAAACACACTAAAGGTTTGCGCAAGGCGATTTGAATTTACCGCGTTCCACTGCTACAGGCCGGGTTCCTCGATGCCAGCGCTGCAGTATGGCGGAGACGCGCGTGAATGGAGGCGGCCGACTAGAAGGTTTATAGAGCCGCGTGGCCGTGCTCCACGTGCGTTCCAAGCAGAACATGGAACCTATCTAGTAGAACCTTTCGTTGCTGTTGCCGCGTGATTTTTCATATGCCGCCAGGAGGCGGCGGTTTTCTGCAGTAGATGTAGAATATCATTTGCTATCGAAAACAACCAAGCATCCATGAATTTTTTAATAAAGGAACACTGTAAATATCCCTTGTGTACTAATTTCCTGTCTTATATTTGCGTAATGTCTTGTTCTTGTTCAACAAAGTTGACAAGTATGAACATATAAACCGGGCTTAGACGTTTACATGTGGCTGTGAGTATATAAGACTATTGCGCAATATTAATTTTACTTTTGCCGGGTGGCTGAATCGAGTCACGGACAGACAGACTGACATACAGACAGACAAACATACATACAGACAGACCAAAATTTCCGGGTTTAAGTAGCCCAAGAAAAGACTATCGTCTTTAAAACTTGCGTTTCTCGTGTCCTACATGGACATAACAAATCACTACTGTCTAGAACGGGCCGTTCCCCCCCCCCCCTCCTCCAGCCGCTCACCGGTCGGTAATAAGAGGCAATCTGTCGTATGGCGACTTCTTCAGACGAATTTGTATCCAAAACCGTTACGTACAGCTACGGATACCCAGGGCAATATTTTGGACAAATGCCACTAATTTAAGGAGAGGGCAGACCTAGCACATACGCTATGGACTTGCCCGCAGTGCACCGGCGCGCAGAATCACTCAGGGCGTAGCGATGAGAGACCGTGTTGCTGAGCTCCGACCCAGCAGATCACGTCTGGGACTTCCAAGAACGCTGCTAGAGCCCGAAGACTCTTGGCCGACGCCTAGTATCACCAGGCTTCTCCCAATAAAGTTATTTTTCTCCCCTCGCTCTCTCTCTCTCTCCTGAGGTGGGAGGGCAGAATTTGCATGGAGGCGTAGGCGATGGCTGTAGCTATATCGTGTAGTTGGGCGGCAGGAGTCTTGGATACGAGTACGGCGGTGTCGGTTAGTCATATCTTGTGTGTATGCTTTTAAGCCTCTAAGTTTTGGGGAGGAATGCCAGATCCTTGCAGGACCAAAATATCGATCGGCGTTTCTGGGTGCCAGTGTGGTAAGCGTTGTGTATCTTCGTCATGTGCTTAGCCATGTAGGAAAGAATATCAAGGAGAGGCCCTGGCGTCACTTTTTCTGATTCCGCTTCGCTATCTTTAGATATCCTTTAGCCTGTGCTGCGCCTCGCCTTGGCGGCCACGACTATCCTTGCCAATGGGGAACGCGAGAGCCTAAGAAACGAGCGGACGCCGCGAAATCTGTCGCAAATTAGCCGTAGCACCAAAGCTATACTGACGCCACTTCATTGACATCCTTGGGGGCGCTGGATGGCTAAAGAAGTTTACGCTACTTCTGGCACAATCTTTGCAATGCATTAGGGATACTTAACCGGGCCTCTTGAGCATTATTTGCTCCATGCGCTTGGTTGCATTTGCTTGCTGAATTTTCGTTAGATAGTATTGTTTGATGAAGTTATGTTGCGGCTGTTATAATTTGCTGCATTTTCTTTTACTGAATTACTGATAAATTAATAAAAAATATACAAGAGGCACGCATTTTTTACGTAGTTATAGATGCTGCAGTAAGGACATTGATATGTTAAAATGTTTTTTCCACTACTTGACTAGTAACGACGAATATACCGCACCTGGTTCAGCGTGTGTTTTGTATGCCCTTTCGGCCAAACGTTCATCTCAACACGGCGAATCTATGTGCACCGTTACCTTAAACACCCTCATTTGAATTCTTTCACACTGTTTAATAATATTAGAGTCTGGTCGGCCTCCACTGCGTTTACTCAGGCTCACTTCTGTCGTCGGCTAAGCCGTCCAAAATATCGCAAAAATACGCAAGGTGGATTTTACACCACTTTCTTCGAATCTGTATTTCTATACGCAACTCAGATTAGGTACCTTTTCGCCAGTCTCCGTGGTGTAGAGGCTATCAAGAGATTAACAGAGCGCCAAACCTCGACCGTTTCTGTGTATAGTTCTCACGAACGAGTCACCCGTGGAGAATGCGAGAACAAGAAACATAATTATTGCGTGCGGATTCACGCTCTTCTGACGAAGCGAAGTGCCGCAGACGGTGAAGTAAACTCTTGCGTTACAACTCATGCGATGAAGGAAAGCTCTCGTGCTACGCTGTGTTTTGTTCCACGAGGTGGGCGTTTTATTGTGTGCGCACATTTGAATGCCCGGTCTGGCTCGCTACCACGGAGCTCGCTACTTTCGCTGCGAACGCGAAGGTCACCGGCTCAATAGCCACGCGTGTTCAGAGAGGTAGAACCGGCTATTATGGTTCTGTGCACACGGACTAAGCCGTCTGTGTCATCAAAGGATTTTAGTTACTTTGTGTTCATTCTTCGTTTGGTTCACGTTCTAAAACGTGAAAAAGAGGGAAGCAGGATTTCCGGAAAACTAAAATGACGGGGACCTATTGGAGTGGCAGCATAAACGTCGGGCTTTTTGAGCGTGGTTCAGGTTTTCGCCTCGTCGCGTTTTCACGCTTAGTGAGGCGTCCGAAGGAATCAACGCAAAAAACAAGACAGAAAAAAAAACACGTACTCAAGAGCTAGCTAACAAATGTATATTTCATTAAAAAGGGCAGAATATACAGAAAAAGGTTATCGAAGTGCCCTCGTGCACACGAGCAGTGATAAATATAATAATGCAAAATGTATCTGGCAACGCACGGAATGTTAACCATAACGAAAGAGGCTATCTGACAAGTATGTAATTTATTGTGAGGCCTGAAGCACAAGAAAATATGAGGCGGTGATAATGGAACATAGCAAACGTGGCATTTCATGCAGCGTTGCTGGCTTCCACGTTAATCTCAAGCGCCCAAAAATAACATGAACAAAGAAGGCAAGGACAAAAGCGCTAACTTCCAGGTGACTTTTATTCCGCCAGGGTGAAATATATTATAGTTCTGACTCGACCCACGCCACTCGACTTCGCAGAAGTCAAGACCTTGCTACACAGGCTGCAACTTGAAGTAGCACTGACCCGAAAGTATCTGCACAGAATCGGACGCGAGGAGAGCCCGGACTGCCTTTTGTGTAGTTGTTCAGAGACTATCCTCAACGGCATTGCTACGCTTGGACACTCGCCCTGTGTCCATACAAAAGGTTTCGGACACGTGTGCTAACACCAAAAAGCAAAGTCGTGCCGTCAAAACGCTACTTATATACCTTAGCAAATCCTGTCCGCATTATCGGCTCGAGATTGCGAAATTCCACAGACTGCGAAATAATTTGTCATATTTTTTTTGTTTTTTGCACATAGTTATTACGAGATATAAATTGGACTTTGATAGCCTGTTTCTGCGCCCCATTTTGTGTTAGACGTGCCTTAAGGGTTCACTGGTTGAATTCGCTGTCATTTCTCATATCCTATGCATTCATTCCTTTTCCTCTTTGACCCCCGTATGGTCTTGCCCCAGTGGGATGTAGCGCGCCTAAAATCTGTCTCGCAGGATGACCTCTTCTCCTTTCAACAAATTTTTACTCTCTCTCTCTCTCTCTCTTCTCTCTCTCACCGTCGCTGCTGCTTTCTTACAGCGTCCGCTGCTGAATTTATCTTACACCAGATAAGGCTTGCCTTCGTGTTTCGTGCCCGCGCGGTTCGAAGGCGACTGGCGCTGGGGGAGCAGCCTGAGTTCAAGCTTGTATCACGTTCTCCGCGCTTGGAGCTGGTGACGTATGAACAGCGCGCTGCCCAGCAGGAGCGTCTTAGCTGTGCAAGCCGCGAATGAAGACGGTAGGGGTGTGCCATGTGGTTACGAGCCTTCCACGCCACGTTTCCGACTACGAGGATATCTACATCAATCCTAAAGACATTCAGCTGATGATGTCAGCGTACACCACAAGTGTAAAGCTTCCTTGGGACTGCGCAAAGGGACGAGGACGACGAGTCGACGGGACACCGCGCAGACTAGCAACATGTGTTTATTGCACAAACAGGTGTTTATTGAACAATGCAAGCCAGTATTCGTGGGCAGGCGGCTCGGCTGACGGCCGCCGGCTATCCGCTACAATTACAGACTTCGGTAGCTGAGAATGTTTTGAAACGGGTGAAGGATGAACGAAACAGGCAAGATGCTCCGAAAGACATAGATAATAGGAAAATCACTACTATCACATACATTCACACGCTTTCGCATAATCTGAAGAAGATTGGAAAACGCGCTAAGGTCAACGTGCTATTCTCCGCTCCTAAGAAGCTATGCAAGTCTTGCAGCAAAGTTAATGAGGGCCACGTCAAATCTGATACGTGTAGCGCCAAACTACGCACGCCGTTCGTGGCTTGCTAGGATGACATGGTTTATTCAATACCGCTGAACAAGTGTAAGGAAAAGTATATCGGAGAAAAAGGAAAATGTGTTGATGACAGATTGAGAGAGCATGGCAATAACGTGGAAAAGGAAGATAACGGACATGTAGGCATACATCGTAAAGATTGTGGTTGCTATCCTGACCTCAGAAAATGCTTCTTAATTTATAAAGGTAACAATGAAATGACACGGGAGATCGTTCAAGCGTACGAGATATATTCTAGCAAAGACACGTGTGTCAGCTACCCTTCGGTGTTGTTAACAGACAAAGAAATTGCCTTTTTATCTGGTGACAGCACGTGAGCAGCAGTGAGGGCTTGAAATGTTTGTTTCTTTCTACTTCTCTCTTTGTCTCATTTGTTACAACAGAATTATGTATTTAAGTCATTTTGTGCAATATACACCTGTTGTTATTTTGCGCCGTGTCTCATCTAAGCCCCGTCCTCGTCCCTTTGCGCTGTTCCAAGACTGCTATACCAACACGCCCAAGCTTATACCTTAGTTATGTAAAGCTTCGCTTTAAGTAGATTTCCCCCTGTGTGTGGTATCCGCCAGAGCGAGAAAAATAAATTCTATATTAAGAATCAAAAGGAATGGGGAAACGGGGGTGGCGGGAACGGCTAAGAGCCGCCTCATCCCGTCCATATCCCGGTGGCCCCATTATGATGAGGCAGCCCGGCTACTCTGCTCCTCCAACTTGCTTGCGGTAGTCAGCCACTCTGTAGCGGGGTGTCCTCTAAATGGTTTGATGTTTGGCCAATCTTATCACAGCACAGGATGTGGATTTGACCCTGCGTGACAGTTTGGGAAAGATGTGTCTGTCTTTATTGGTTATGTGGAGGTGGTAACCTGCTCCTTGCGGGTTAGCACTCAATGTCCTGGGCGAGAGAAGAAGCGGCCCGAGTGCAATGGTTGGAGCTGCAGGTGCTGAAATCTCGTGTCAGCTCATCTTCAGCGATAGGCCCAACATTAGGCCTAACGTTAGGTCGGCCCATACTCGCGTCTAGGCAGCGTAGACTAAGGACGCCTCCTTAAAGCTTCTATACAAGCCGACCTCTTCACTTCAGTCAACGTTTATTCTCCCTCTCCGCCGCCAGCAGACCGGCTGGCCCCTCTGCAAGGATTCCGCCCCTACGCGCAATGCTTTGCTTGGTGCATTGTTTTCAATTCCGAAGCGCAGCGCCAGCTTTAATCTCCTGAAGCATTGCAGCCAACGCTAATATTTCAGGCCGCCACACACTTTTTTGTGCCTCCGGACGCCGGTGCCGTTTATTCGCTCAATGAGTGGCGCACGTTTATTCTCGTAGAGTCGTTTCTTAAATCGGGCACGGAAATGCGTGCGCACTCATTTCAGCGTGTCGAGTATGGCTTAAAGTCTGCCTTAGGCTGCGCGTTCCATTAGTTCCGCCAGCCGCTGCACCAATGCCAGTGGTAATGGCATCCTTACGTTAAGTGACATCGCTTCGGGTATGTGAAGTTCCTGTAATGCCATCTCTTGTTCGTTAATTAGCACCACTAAGACCATGCCCTTGTAACTCATGCCTCCGTCCACCATCTTACTCCGTCCTCCTCACAAATACTCACACTCCCCTTCTTTACTCCTCCGCGTGCGCCCACGCTGAATTACATTACAATGAAAGAAGAAGTTGCGATGTGTAAGCCATGTTTCGATTGTTTTCTGAGAGGGAAGACATTTACGCAGATTTTAAATTCAGAAAAGTATGCTCGGAACTCCGCAACGGATAATTTCTGCGATTCCTACCGTATTTAAAAAAGAGCCAAAATAACCCAGTAAGTGGGCAAAAACCCAGTGGAGCCCCTGGGTTTTACGGTTTTACGACGGACTAGTCAGCCCCCCCCCCCCTTCCTCCAACTCCCTTCTCCCATCTCCCCCTCCGGCGATGACAAAGGTCAAGGCACGGAGTGTAATTAGGATTAATAAATACATATTACAACAACAAGTCCCGGCAGAGTCCTCGTAGAAACAATGCATTGAAAACCTCAGTTATCTGACACGTTTTCATACCTGACCCGCGTTATCCGACGACCCATGCGAAGCGCGCGACTGACCGGCAAATGAAATGAAAGGGCCGCGGGCCTTGAGCCCGCTCAAGCGGTTCTCTCCCGCACAGCTTTCTTCATCTAATCTTTCGTTTCTCTTCTCTCTAGCTCCTCTGTCCAGTCGCTTTCCCGCTCTCCTCACTGGCGTCTCCTCTTGTTGCGCGGTGGTCGCAGGGGCAGTGCGCAGTCGTTCATTTGTCCTAATCAGCATTGATTCGCCAACCAGGTGACGCTGACAGGCTTAGGCTTCTCATGTGTTTGTCGTGATCCTGTGTGCCATGTGTGAAAGTTCACTCATTGGCGGGAATCAGGGCAGTGGACTTTGGTACAAGGATTGTTTTAATACAGCAGTGATTGCCACCTGCACTGGATTAGTCTTTTCGCGTTACTCTATCAGTGATTTGGATTTCCGAGCCCTCCAAAGAATATGTTTAGTTTACATTCAAGTTTCTTGCGAAATCGGTCGCGCAAAACTGTATTTATAGGCGTGATTGTTGTTGTTCGGATGCTACGACGCCTGCATTTTACAACGCTTTTTCACGGTCCGAGAAATTCCAATAATCGGGTTCTGCTGTAATCGTAATTTTGGGCGACGAGCAGTACTCAACCAGATTAGAAAGTAATGTAACGTCAATGGGATAACGGGTGCAGCGGCCGCGAGGGGCCCATTCCGCTTTGTGCTCTTCCAAACTTTACTAATAAACAAAGGCTATAAACTACTTCAGTGCATGCGTGTTGTGAAATAACTAGCAGTTCGGGAGTTGCCCCACACAATGCAGTCACAAGGTTGAGCATCTTGAAGTCGGCAGGACAGCGTTGTCGGCTTCTTAACACGTTCATGATGAAGAAACAACCAGCGCAAGAAAGACGAGCACCAGGAAGGCTACAAGCACAGCGCTGCACTCACAAGTGAATTTTTTATTGTAAAAGTAAACATATATACTCAAAACACCGCGTATGTCAAAACAGTTCAATTCAAGAAGGGATCAGTACACAAGCCTGCAACCCATCAAGTCACACGTTCTGCAAGATAACAAACTTCGCTTTTGTGCAAGGTCACAGAAGGTTGGCTTACGCAAGTTTCACAATTTTTAGATATGTAAAAAGCTACTGACACCTCTCTTGTATGCTGATTAGGGTGTTTGAGCAACACGGTTGTGTCAGACAAAGCCGCTGTACACATGTCGCAATGAGAAGCGAAGTTAGAAAGGGAAGAGTTTTTGGGGGGGACACATAATGATCCCGCAGTCTTTTATTGACGCAACGACCTGCTTTGACCTATGTAACAAAAGCCACAAGACAACGGGATGCGATACCAGCACACGCAACATACTCGTACTTGGGGTTGACCGTGCACTTATTAAAAACGGACTTTTTATTGGTATCTGTTTTTTGGCAACCAGTGGACAAATTTTTGATAATTTATTTGGAGCTTTAAACACCACGTTAACGCGATAACGGGAACCTACATTTTTAAGCCCCTGGGCAATCGTGTGCGTGTAAGGAATGACTACAAATTTCTTTTCCTTCTGCAAAGGATCACCATTCGAGTTGTGTTTAGGTGATCCTTTGCTTGGAACAGCTTGGAACACACGACCCGCGCGCTCGTGCCTGGCCAGTCTAGGCCTCGTCCCCGAACCTTGGCCCGGAACGCCAACGGGAACAGACACCCCAGTGGCAGCAGCGGGACCTCCGGAACAGCTCCTGGTGGGGTTCTCGGTGCTCGCGCAAGCACGCCCTTGGCACAATCCGGAACCACCTCCCGAGCGCGATCTTTTCGCCCGTTCGCTGTCTCGCCACCAGCTCTGCCGGCACACCCCCCTCTCGTGCTTCACGCCCTGCGTTCCGGTTACCACCACCACCACCGGTGGTCTTCCTCTTTCTCCTCTTCCACCGCCGGTTCGTCGCCGTCGTCTGCTAGCCCGTTTTGTAGCGTAAGCTACTGGCCGAGGTTGAGCAGTTTCGCGTGTGCCGTGAAGGCCGTCTGCGCAAGCGCGAGGGGAATTAGATTGGATTGGATTTGCTTGGATTAGCTTGGCTTGGCTTGGCTTGGATTGGATTGGATTTGGATAGGATTGAATTGAAGTGGATTGTGTTGGATTGTGTTGCGTCACAGCCGCGACAGACGCACTGGCGTCGGCGCGTGCCCAGGTGTGCGCCTCAATTACGTACTAGCCAAGTCTGACGCTACGCCGGAGCCGCTTGATAGCCGTTTCGCGTGGCGCGTGAATAGCCGTGCTGAGCATGCGCGAGGAGCAGTGACTGCGGACTGCTGGATGGACTGGACTGGCTGGACTGAATTGGACTGGACTGGACTGTGATTGGACTGGATTGCTGACCTTAGCTCACGCTACGTATATCTGGCATAGCAGAGCTAAGCCACTACTAATTTTTTTCCGGGGCATGGGGATGTCAGTCATCACGTATCTTTTAAAACGAATTCAGCTTCCTTTCCCGACGACGATGTCACAACGACGGTTTACTGTAAATGCAGCAGCGGATCCAAGGGGGCGGATAATTGCATTTATGCCCCAAAGGGCGTTCGAAATTTGTACGAAGCCAGCGGTGCACGTATCCCTCCTCCTTGCCCGACACGCTCGCCTTTGAGTTAAGGATACGGGCACCGAGCATCCCCTTGGGACAGATCCAATGATTATGGCATCACGGATATACTACGAGATCTGCAACTGAATGGAAGGAATAACCTCCGCCTCACCCTAGCCCCCACAGGCAGCAATAAGTATTGCATGCGAAGACAAGCGCAGACTAACTGCATGCAACCCTCAGACACCGACGCAGCTGCCATGTCCCATTGACCCAACCTGGCTGACTCTCGCTCCTTCGTTTGAAGGAACAGCTACCTCAAGTGCGGTGCATCAAAATGCACTACAGCAGAGTATAGCAGTCAATGGAGGCGACCCGTAGTATTGTAGCGACTGGTTTTGGCCTGCCACTACGATAGCATGTTCGGTACCACGACGAAGTACACACTGGCTCTGAAGATTCTGGGGTTAACCATTTTTAATCTAATGACGACGACATTCGGTTACAGTTAAATACATTCTAATTAACAAATATATACAACTTACATGAAAAGAGAAATACCTAAATGCACTCAGCTAAGCATATTGTTACGTGGAGGGAAGTATGGCGATGAAGACCGCACCCTCCACCAAACATGTTACGTGGCGGCAAGGCAAAGATGAGACAAATATTGAACGATGGTGCAGCGGTGCATTTACAAGATTTATCTATGTACAAGCGGCCATGAAACAGCTCGCGCCAGCCACACCCTCCTCGTCGTCGTCGGTCATGGGTCATAGCGCCATTAGGCATTGTCCACCTATGTGCTCCGTTACAATATTTAACTCACGAGGCCTAGTTCGGTTAACCAACCCTCGTCTCTATCTTCTCTAGATCGCCTTCGAAAAATCCCAAACACTTCACTTTTATTACCCATAAACCCCGCCTCCAAAGGCATGTCCCAACAGAAAGTGAGGAGGGCCTGCTAGCTAACGCACTCTAGGCCTCTGATTGTCCATAACAAGAAACACCAAATGTTTGCACGCAAACAATCACGTGATCCACACCGTCACTCATCCACAACAAGGTATTCATCCAAATACAAGCGCACCACTAACACAACCCAACCAACTAAAAGCGACTGAGAGTGCTGGCCGCCGTCCTTCGGGCGACATCTCTAAAGTGCTGTCCATACGACGCGCACCGCAATTAGGCAATTATTCCTCTCCTTGCCAACCGCGCTAACAAAAGGAGCTATCAGTCCTTCTTCACCCGTCTCCGCTGTCATGGCGCCATGTAATCGGAAACTCGCTGCGCACCTTGGTCTCTACATCCTCTCAAGTCGTGGGGGCACGCTTTCCTCTATTCGTAGTGGGCGACCCTTCGGATAACCTCACAGTGAGTGCACCAGAGCACTCCCGCGCCCCGCATGCACGAACGTGGTAATTACCCCTGACAATTAGACTCCGCTGTCACAGGCACCCTAGGCGCCGCTCGGACTCAAGCAACAAAGGTGGCGGTCTCCTCCGCGTCGCGCACAAATACGCGACATCTCGGTTATCCCAGAAAGCGATGAAAAGCGGAAAGTGTTCCCACGGCTGCTCCTAGCGCTCCTCAAACACGTCAGCCCCGCCGGCATGACCCCAAGCAGGCTATACAACTATAACGCAGACTCTTGCGGTCTTCATTGATTAACTGAGTTGCACTCAGCACCCCTTGTCCCCGGCAAGACGTTTTCAACCGAATGAAATGTGCCCTGCTTGCAAAGCGGGGAAACAGCAAACTGACTACGACTTAGCGACAATAAATTTCCTAACCGTGGTTGGTTCTCAATAAAGCTCTCTCTCTCTCTTTCCCTCTGTCTCTGCCTCCTTGCCCCGATTCCCGTCCCCTTCCCTCCACCAAGCGTCCCTCGAGATCCACGTTTGGGTAAACGCCACGCATATTTTTCTCGACAGAAAAGAAAAAAAAAATGTAAATTATGGGACAGCTGTTTCAGCGCCCAGCCACAGGCGTTGTATTTCACATCACGTGGACGTTGCATATCACACACATTTATAAGCGCAAATCGTACATGTAGTCCTCGTAACTCCGGCGTCAATCACCGAGGGGCGAAAGTGTTGTTGAGAGTCGTGGCAGCAGACACCTCGTTTCTTCCCGGAGCGTTTAGCACATTGGACGACGCCCTTTCAAAAGCTGGAAAATAAGTAACAACAGTGAGATGAAGAGACAGCTGATAAATAATCGCGAGTTTTGGACAGTTGCTCATTTTACTCACTCGCAGCGGCGCTTGGAGCGGTCACAAGCCTTGGTATGCCTGCACGGGGCCAGTATTGCGTGGTAAACAAGCCGAGATATATGGTTAAAGCGCGTGGCATATAAGTGAAAAACACACTTCGTTAGTAATACTTACGCACTAATTGGCTGCCTTGAAAAAGAAACGGAAAATTTGCGTCTAAGTATGACGTAGCATGTGTCAAAATGCTGATGAGTACGCGAAATGTATAACTAAGTCAAAATTGCATGCCTAAAAGGACGAAGATTGCTTACTGGCCTTTCCCCGGTCAACTTTGGTTCACATCTCCTCAACTACCTCCACCTCCCCTCCACTTGTCGCTTTTTCTTCCCCGTCAGCATCACTATCATCATGAAAAGCCTACTCAGGTCTACTGCAGGACGAAGGCCTCTCCCATCGACCTCCAAACGCTCCTGTCCTGAGCTGCTCGAGTCTATTCTTTGCCCCGAATTTCCTTATTTTCCCCTTCTTCTATACCCGTCTCTCGGTATCCCCTCCCTTGCCTTCAAAGTCCACCGGTCGAGATTTTTCTCACTGCATGCCCAGACTCAGTCCATTTGTTTCTCTTTAAGTCAATTTATCTCTTTATTCGAATCATAATATCATCTTGAATTTGCTCCCTAATCCAGGAAGCTCGTTTCTTGTCCCTAAGTGTTGCTCCCTTCATAGCTTCGTTCCATGACCCGTTGAGCCTTGAGCCGACCTAAGTTGGTTTTCCAGTTGTTTAGTAATGCGCCAAGTTTCAGCTCCATAATATCATCACCGGCAGTATGCAGTTGGTTGTATATCCTTCTTATGAGTGATAGAGGCAACTTACCTTTCATGGTAAAACAAAGACCTTTTTTTGCGACAAACACGTCTTCATATGAATTACGTACCATGGCCGTGCCCTTAATTTCAGATCCCCATATAGACCTGAATACACTTTTTCCCCTTTTTCTTAACGACGAAACCAAATGCCCTTCAAGAAGCCTTCGACATTGCATATGTAAGACTAAGCTCGACTTCGTGCGTAAGCTGTTCCGTACAAAGTTTATTCTTGCTACTAAACATACCCACAACTATCCGCAAATAAACTTCGCCTCTGGCGAGACGGCGACCGCTATCCCAAAAATCGAGGTCCGCATTCTCAGGTTCACGTTGCCAAACAACGGAAGTCCACGGAACAACCGCTGCTCACCTCATCTAATAAGGATAGCAAACTATGCACAGCTCCACAATATCACAGAGTACCGTATTTGCACGATTCTAACGCACCCACGATTGCAACGCGCATGTGAGTTACTGCAAAATTTTGAAAATATAATTTGCCGCCGATTCCACCGCACAGATTGTAAATCAAGACACCCCGTACCTGGCAGAAGGCACTTTATTTGATGCACGCAACTGTGGCAGCAAACACCTCTTGCAGTTCATAAACTTGCTTATCCAGCTCCTGTGCGCCCTAAAGGGACCCTGCAACACTTTTTCAACTTTTTTTATAACGCTTGCAGAAGGTAGTCAAGCAACACATCCAGAACTTAGATGAGGGTGTCGCAAAGTACCTCAGTTAAAAATTACCGCTCCATGCCAACCAGATAGCTTAAAGGAGTACTGACACGAAAATTTTATGTTCCACTTTTATTGCTTTCATCGATGCTTAATGGTCTGGCGAACCAGAAGCAGCACTTTAAATACGTCAGCGAGCGATAATTAATTACATTGAACGCCCAGAAAATCGACTGTTTCAAATTCCCGCGCTTTCATCCCGAAAGGCGCATATGACAGAATCCCGGCATGACCTCACCGCTTTGTGCGGACGTCAAAACAGTGCGGAGGCCGGTGTGGGCGTTGTTTCGACCGCGCCGCTGCCGGAGCTGCAGTGTTTTAGAAGTGTTCTCCTCCTAGTACACTGTACCGGAGCTGAACGGTTGAGCTGCCTAAGGTTCTAGGCCTACCATTGCGGCGGAAATTCGATGACCGCTTTCAATAAAAAGTCCTGATAGTGACTTCTATTGCGATTCCGGGCTATATTATCGACTCCCTTCTCATGTGTGGAACTTTATTTTTGACAACAGTGCCTTTCGGGGCAGCGGTTATGCCTGTAGCTCTGGCTACGTGCGCCCGTTTGTGAATGCGCCGGCGCCCGCTCGCCGCTCGCGGGGCCGCGCGCGTGAAGCGACGTCACGAGTTTTTGACGAGCGCTGTCCGCCTCACTTCTTGTGCCTACCACAGGATGATATCACGCTGATGTCCATTTGCTGAGTGCGGCTCCGCGTGCTGTTCCGTCGGCGCGATAAATGAGATCCAATTAAAGTATGCTCTTCGTGTCGCAGGCCGCTCATATTTCAGCCAGGGTATTCTGTTGAGCAAAGGAAGCGAAGCTGTGCAATAATATTGATGCCGAAAATTGGTGTGAGTACTTCTTTAAACACTAGCTCAAAAAATATATCTCTCTTTCCCGGTCTTGGCGTTCGTCGACCGCTGGAATTACGTCATTACAGCGGTGTAGCGGCTATTGGCCGGTCTTGCTTCCTTTGCAGCGACGAACGCATTCGACAGCCACTTTAAACAGAAAGACACAAAAACAAAGCACATACGGAAGACGATCTGCTGCGACGAGCAAATCACGCAGCTGCCGCTTCCAGCTGCCGATAACTATAGCTTTCGAAGTGCTTCCATGACGCGAAGGAAAGAGTGAAAGCGTTTACCAAAAGTTTTGCAGAGTCTCTTTAAAACTGAAGGGCGAACATTGAAAGCTTTTGCTGTTACTTAGCGCCTTCACCTTCGTAATTTCAGACGTGTGACCGTCAATTCATTCGTTGCTTCCTTATGAATTCGGCCAGGGAGACATCGGGTTATCGAAAATGTCCGTGCTTGGGGCCGGTGAATCCTTTGGTGGAAGCTTTGCTGAAAATATCGCTGTGATTTGTTTAAACCAATCGCGAAGTTATGTCTCCAGGACGGTCAGTGCGCGATGCCGCTTAATTCCCCCGCTCTCGGCGAGTAAAATTACGTTGCGCTTGAAGCAACTGCTCCAGCCGTAATGGTCTAAACGAGGTGCCACTTCCAACATGAACAATATGTGCAACAATGGCTAAGTTGCGCTCATTGATATATATATATATATATACTTTATTTTGAATCCTGCGCCCAAAGGACTGCTCGGCTTCTTGGTTGTGTTACAGAGACAATAGTCCTGGCTATAGTCCTGGTCGTCTAGAAATCTTTTCTTTTCACGCGACGTTGGCGGATTGTTTTGGATTGCACTGAGTTGGATTTTTGGGAGGAGGCACTGTGTATGGCGATTCTTCCAGCCGCTTTATAGCCGATTTCTCGTTTGAGTGAGAATGTAACAAGCACACAAATTGGAAGTGTACGTTTAGCGGAAACATGTGCGCGTTACAGTCGTGCAAATAGGCTAACTGGCTTAAAGGCAGTAAAACCGTTAAGGCCTTCTCTCCTCTCGTTTCAGTTATTACCTATCCTACCGTCACATCGTAAAGCGCTCATGCGAAAAGCCACGAAAGTTGTCTGAGGCGTTACTGCGGGTCTCAGCACTGACGCACTTGTGAAGTCAGGCACGTATATTACGTCATATGAGCCCATCACTGGGCATAAGAGGAACAAGCTTCAACGCATTCGTCGTACCCTCCAGCAGGTCGAATCCTTGACACCCTTGGCTACAGGACATCGACAACCCTCAGATTTCTCTACCAGCCATCACTTTCACCTGAAGGAGACCCCTACAACGCACCTTCGTACAGCACCCTTTCCCAGAAACATGGATTCCGTCTCTGACCCCGAGCTGCGACACCAACGTGTTTCCTTCTTTCAAAAACATGTAGACAAGACATGCCCAACCAAGCATGTATCGTTATGACAGCGTGGATGAATATTGCGGCAGCTTCGTTGTAACTACGCATCTGGGTACCATTATGACCGTGGCAATTGAAATCGATGGGCGCACTACGGTAGCCGACATGGAGCTCCTCACCATCACTCGTGCCATTCAGTGCCATCGCAACTCCGTTCCTCCTCAGATTTCAAGAAGCTTGTCAACAGCGCATCCGCAACATCCTTCGGCAAGACATAGCGCATCTACTCAACACTTCCATCCATGCACATTATGAAGTAATTTGGATTCATAGACATGTTGGAATGTTCGTCAGTAACCACGTTGATGCGCTGGCCCGTGCGGCTCGTCTCATGTGAGCCAGTCCTCGCTCGTACGGAGCGTCCTCTCACCCAAAACAGCTACGCCTCAACTGGCAGTATACCTTTCTCCTCTTCCTATGGCGTATCGTGGGAGCAGCCAGTACTCTTTCTCTAAGCACAGAAAAACACACTCGAAGCTCGAGCACGCATCCACCTTTTCTACTAAAGTGTCTCCAATCCTTCTCCTATTTGTTTACGTAGCGGCAAATATCCCGATATACAACATAGTATACGTGAATGTACAACTCCCAACTCAACTGCACACCCTGCTTGGACCGGCATGACGGACTCAGGCTGCTTGTTTTGACGAACACGTGATACTGGCCGCTCACAATCATAGTTCGCTTAAAAAGAGCGACCATCGTTAGAGATTATAGACTACGTTGCCTAAGGATGCGCAAAAATTGGTTACTTACCTCACCTTCTGATCATATAAAACCTCCCTATTCTATCAAAAACGGCCTTGTATTACAGGACACTGTAAGCCGGCAAGACCTCAGTTCTATTGCAAATTGTGCACAGCCTAACTCCCCCCCTTTAAAACCCGATCCCTTAAATGTCCTTCGGTTTTTCTTGTAAAAACAAGGTTCTACCACCCTTAGTTGCCAGATAAAGCCGAGTTAGCTTCCCCTTATCAAGTTGCGAAAGCGGAGCGTGCAACGGAAAGACACATTGATACTGGCAGCAGTGTCCCCTACTGGCACGAGAGTTCAAGCTCAGCTACCCTCAGGGCAGTTGGACCGTGGGTGCTATGGAATAAAGCCGGTTAGGTATACCACCGTGCGGTTCTGTCGAATTTGCTGGAACGCGCTGAGCAACTAATAAAGTGTACGAAGCGCCCTCGCAAGCGGTATCTCATACTTGTCATTCCCAATTACGAAATCTACATGATGTCGCACCAGAAAAGATTGCTCCCACAGTTCCACTGCTATGGTGCAGTGTGGCGCGAAAGTGTGCCGACGAGCGTGTACCTTGCACGTAGACGACGCCCATGGCGAGGGACAGGGTCAGGGCCACCACGAAGAGGATGCAGAAGGCGCAAAAGCAGGCGTCTGGGAGCGACACGAAGGTCGGCACAGGGCTTGTAACGCCAATCCTCTCGCGGTCGGCGTTATCACTCGCCGGCTCAGTTGACGTCGGAACTGGGCGAGCGTTGGTGGCCCGCAGAGGGCTCCTCACGCCAATCCTCTCACGGTCGGCGCCACCGCTCGTCGGCTCAGCTGACGCCGGTACTGGGCGAGTGTTGGTGGCCAGCGGTTCCAGTGACCGCTGTGGCGGGGATGGTTCCTCGACCACTGATTGGCTGCTGGCCATGGTCGGACTCCTGGCACTGGCAATATTCTCTCTACCCCGGCCCGCAACACAAAAAAGCAGGGATTAGTGCTATAGGAGGCACCTCCCGGACGTGATTTCAGTTGCAAAGCTTGATTTCTCCGTGATCTGGATGTTGGGAACGTGCTTTGTGTTTCTGCGTGATTAAATGCGTCTGTGGGAGACGCGAGCTGGTCATATCTTCTATCCAGAGGACCTTTAAACCGGTTTGTGTTGCAGTTATGTTCTATGTGATAAGAATTGCGTGGTTCTTCTCAAGGGTCACAGCATTATTCCCATACTGACGGAGTGTCTTTATCCCTGAGGAAACAAAGATGAATCGTCGGACATGAGACCATGTCCTATAGACTTTTTTACACTGTGAATTACAGCCGATTCCTATGAAACGCGATGCCCGTAGTTTTGTGTCGGAAAGAGGAGGCGGGAATTAAATCATACTTCCGCGTTAATTCTCTTCCTATAGACACATTCCCTCGGTCTTGGGCAAGCCACCACTTGCTCAAGTAGCACTATGGCGTAAAAGATATTCCTCATAATTGGCGAATTTCCATTTCTCAAGCGTCGATCCCGGATATGGGGACAAAGATTGGTGTAGGATGATATAATCCGTTATTTACAATGTATACAACAAAAATGAAGTCGCTGTTGATAGTGCTTGATGCGGCAGATAGTTCTATATATTCGATGTCTATATAAAAAGGTTTCACTCTACATTCATTGGAATTTCTTGATGAGTGCGATATTGCGGTGGAAAGCGCCATCGCGGCTTCCAAGATGGCGACCATGTCAAACAAGTTTGTCGCTGATATTACAGAGATTATCAAGCCTTCAAGTTCACTCTACTTTGGCCGTCTAAAAGTCGCACACTTCAAGTGATACCCTTACCTAAAAGTATTAGCGGTAAGTGATACCTTTTCCTCTGCTGCAGGGCCCATTTCATCATTTTCACCTTTTTATGGGAGGACGCAATACTGCAACAGCGCGATCGAAGTAAGTGAAATATGGTAGAAGCAAGAGCAAACAGTGTCGGAATAATAAAACACTGTACAACGCTAATTTGATTCCTCCGCGATGTCCATGTGTCACTGCATTGCTTACGAATGTAAAAGGTGCCGAAAAATCTTCCTCTCTGATTAGCAGTGCTAGGCCGTCAGTAAACTGAAAGATGCAGAGACAATAGCCGATAGTTAAAGTTTGTTTTAAGCACTCCAAGATCGTGCAACCCGTTTCTGTGGAGCTGACCCTACAATTTTAACGCGTGTATGCATTCACAAACATATAGAGATTACTATAAACGTCGAAGGTCAGTTGGCAAGTCGTAACCATACGAAACAAATCTTCGTTAGGATGGTCACCGCCTTTTTGTCTAATAAATAGCTTGGCTGAGCATTCTCTTAGTGTGGCACGACAAATTCAAGATATGATCGGCGGGCGCGATAAACCTATTTGTTTTACTGCCGCCACTGGAACCTACTCACCCTCAGCGGTTGTGATGGAGGACTGCCTTTTCGCCTGTTGACTGCTTTAACCGACATTTATACTTTCTGTGAACAGCGTTGAGGTGAAAATTTCAGGTGCCTCATAGTGCGAAAAACAATTTTGTATTTTTTTGCTGCCAATGGCCACCACTGTAAAAAGTAATGAACACCTTTGAAATAGTATGGTGATAGACCCTTGTCTCCAAAGTAACAGCCGAAGGCGAAACCTCCGCACTACATCTGTGCACGTTGCTGCAGCGGCGGTAGAAAACCTACAGCCTGCCGCGTGCCAGTTGAACGCAACCGTACGTGAGCATAACAGGTGCACGTCAGCACGGAGAATTATGATTCCGGGATGGCTGCGGCGTAAAGTGCGGTCAGGCTGCCTGTTGAAGTAATTCGTCCGCGTAGACTGCAACTCCCACTGGATACCGGAGGCCAGCGGAAATGCAGTCTGGCAGGGGAGGCAGCACCAAGTTGAACAGGAACTGGCTCAGAACGCTCCCCTGGGGCACCCCAGAGAGGATGACTCGTGCGATACTGGTCGCCCGGCCGACCTTTACCCGAAGGTTACGGCCAGCCAGAAACGCCTGTACATAGCTTCTGAGGTGCCCCACGACGCCCATGCCGTCCAAGAATTCCAGGATGGTGGTGTGAGGGCCATCGAACGCCGAGCTGATGTCAAGGACGACGAGGTAGGGCACCTCCTTGTCGTATTTCATAAGTATTTCATAAGTATTTCATAAGTATCGCAACGCTTTCGCCTTCAAAGCTCGTAACCAGACTTGCCGTCCGAAGACTTTTATTGGATGGTAATATATACGTATTGCGGAGAATGACATCTTAATTTACTGTGCGTCAGCATGTTTGCAATGTCCCGACCTTGCACACAAGAATTCCTTTGCCGAGGTGTGAAACAAGAATAAGGCGTAAACCGCAAAATATGCAACGACAGCAGCAGCCTCGTGCGTCGGCACGGATCAGCCGTAATTCCGTTGTGTGTGCCGACCAATTCGTTCAACACAAGGATCAGCCTTATATTTCATTTATCTATGCTACACACACGACGTCGTGTCATCCTACTTGAATAGCTGTACGCACGACCCGACGCATTCACCAGCAGCGGTTACGAAAGGGCCAGCCTCCTTTATCGTGTCAGAGCACCGCCTCCGACGTCTCTACGAAGGTTTTAGGTTTCATTCCCTATTTATCCGAGATTGTCTTTTTTTCACCGCCTACTTTTTTTTTTTTCAATGTAATCACTGAATTTATTATACTTCACGCGTTATTTTTCTTGACTGGAGTGGTACATAAGTTTCACGCTACTATGGACACGGGACCCTTAAAACACTGCTCTTCACTTCGGGAACTCACTCTTCCAAGGCCGAAACATAATTTATTCCACTTATACGAGTGTTTCGAGAGAATGGGGTGGGGTGGTACCTTTTAGGTCGCTGTCGACGCAGCGCGCATAAAAACCCTGCTCGAAATTCGGAAACACGAAAACGCGGTTATCACCTTTCAGTAACGACTGCACGACGTCCTGCGTATAGCCGCAGCCTAGCTAAACTGCCATGAAACTGAACTGACCAGCGAACAAAAGCACCAAAGGCCTCCCGGGAAAATAATTATTGAGCACTGCATTGCTGCAAATTCGCCCAAAACGCTGCAGTGCCTCGGTGCACCTCGAACGTATCAGAAACGAGTGCCTATGCTTCCGGGCTATTCCTCAAAACATGATGCACTTACCGGACAAGGCTTTGGGGTGCTCACTTCGCCGATGTCTTCTTCTTCTTCGTCTTCACGTGCTCCCGAAAACCGCGTGCGAGATGCTCCGATTTTGTGGGCTACAGACCGCAATTCATTAAAGCTACCTTAGCTAACTACATAGTGGCATAAGGCTCCCAGCCTCCTAATAGAAACGTGTTATCCCATAAAGCTATAATTCCGCTGGTTTCAAAATGTCTTATGAAGCGAAATTCATATACGCATAATTTACATAGCTACATCTGCAACCCAGATTGGATAACGATGATGATGTTGATCAGAAGGTTATATAAAAGTCTTTATTCATTAACGTTAGTTACTGATTATACCAACAATAACTGGAAAGTAAAATTAAAGGCAGTTAATGCTTAACGGTCAAATTCAGGTTGCAACTGTGGATACTGCGCGTCGGCAAAGGTTCCAAATGAACGTTGAGCGAAGGACGTCGGAGAATTCATCTGCAACCCTTCGCTGCTGCGGCCAGGTAAAAAACGTGCTTCCCTGAAAACTGCTCGCGGAGCCCTCGGGACGCTCTTTCATATGGTAGGGGGCTGCGCGCACACCCCACTACATTCGCGAAATCCCTCCATTTCTTCTCGCGAGCTTTGGGAGAGAGCTCTGACCAGCTCCGACCTCAATGACCAGCGCCTGCTGGTGTTGAGGGCTGTTGAGGCGGGGAAAGCTCAAGGGGTCTTGGACTGAGGACTCCTCCCCATTGCTTTTCGCAATAAACACGTTTACTCTCTCTCTCTCTCTCTCTCTCTCTCTCCTCTCTCTCTCTCTCTCTCTCTCTCTCAGCCTCTGGGCAGATTTTTAATAACTTGCTCGGGTCACGCTACCTGCCGAAACGTCCAAAAAGGTTTTGGCGGTTGCAAACCCGCGAATTGCTTCTACCGTGAAGCCCAATTAGAGATTCGTCATGGAGTAAGGGGGAGAAACCCGACAAAGCGACCCACGTCGGACCGAAGGAGGTATAGAAAGGACATTGCGGGAAGTGATAAAAAGGCGGAGGGGACACCCTTGCTGGTTTTATTTTTGGTTGTGTTTGTTTGGCAGACCGTTTTGGCGATGCTTACGAAAGCTTTCGTTGATGGCAAGGAACAGGTGTGGTGTCTCGCGCTGCGTTATTATTCGTGCGCGCAGCGATGATAGTGACAGACAATATTTCCCTGATTTCGGAGAACACTATATCTGTTCTCAGTACTCAGGGAAATATTGTCTGTCCATTGTCTACAGACGGGCACTGCATACAGACGGCTTTGGATGTTTTCTTCGTCCGAGGAACTATATCTTTTTCTTAAGAAAACAAAATATTAAGCGATGGTGTGTTTACCAAATAAAAATAAAAATAAATACCAAGTTAAAAGAAGGTCCGAAGAATGAACGAATAAATATGCTTTATTATAAAGGAGCTCTTTGGGCGGGAAGGAGGTGAGCAGGGAGGCGAGGAGAGAAATACCACTAAAGTTCATTGTGGGATCGCAGGTTCTTTCGTGGGCGTCTTCGTTCTTGTGTGCCGCATAAAAAACATGGTCAGGCCCGCTCTATACTGCTTTGTAGAGACCACTCTCTAGTGCGTATTGGCCTATTGCTCCGAGTAAGGATGCGTTACTCCGGAGCAGCTGTAAGTGCGCGTGAGCGTCAGATGGCAGTGGCCACTTATCAAGCAGGGCGGCTCTGCCCTTGTCGAATGTCGTACAGTGCCAGAATAAATGATACAGGTTAGGCGTTGTAGCCTGCCCACAAAAGGTACACGTGGGTGCCCATGTGAGGGAAGTGGCGCCGTTATACCATTTTCAGGTTACGTCTGGGGTATTTGCCGCGTTTGCGTAGGACGTGTAATAAAAATTTCTTCTGGCCGTCTGAGGGGGATTCCAGCAGGCAGGAAGCCCTGAGGGGTAATCTCTTGGAGTCGCTTACGGACTCCTTCATGCAAGCGTTGCCGGTGCAAATACCATGTCACTGGGGTAGGCGCAGGCGGAGGGTTGGAAATCAGGGGAGGAGGGGTTAGGAGGCACTCCCTTGCAGCGTCGTGGGCTTGCTGATTTCCATCTGCTCCAAACATGTGACCAGGTTTCCACGCAAGTCGAACAATCGTGCCTTGTTGCTGGAGGGTCTGTATTAGTGCTATGATGTGATTGGCAGTTGCATTGTGAGTGTAGGCCTTGTTGAGCTCGTGTAACGCTGTATGAGAGTCCGTAGTTAGTCTCAACTTGGTGACGTTAGTTGGTGCAGAGTGTTGCAGCTGTTGAAGCTCCCCGAGTATTACAAGGAGTTCAGCTTCTTTGGCGATGCCGTAGGTGTGCGCGATTTGCCGGTGGCCATTCAGGACAGGGTGTTCAGAGCATACCCAGGCAAAGGATGCTTGCGCACCGTCAAGTGAGGCATCTGTGAAGATGTCCCATTCGTCAGGACTTTTATCTTGCTTAAGTTGGCGTATATATATTCCCCTTACAGCCGTGTTTCGTCTTGCGATTGGTTTCCGGCGCACGATACCGGCTGTTCGGCGATCGCAGGGTGGGATTGAAGATGAGCTCGTATCTCCGCACTATTTGGTAGCGCGATGGACCTGCTTATACCAGCATGTGCTCAGCCAGCCACATTTCATCTTGCTCGTGTGCTCGTGCGTGGCACGTGCTCGGAATTTCCAATTCGTTCACAGTGTGATCGTATAGATGCTCCTACGCCAAGCAAATGTGCCGCTCTTCGGTGTCCTGAATATCTGTGTTTACGGTGACTGTGTTACGATTAATTCAACATGAAGTCCGGAGGAAACAGTTACCTGCGATACAACGAGAGGAATTTCATCGTATGAAAAACTCCAGGGTGGGTGATCTCCCGACCTAAAGAAGCTGCATGATGAAAGAAATGCAGGACCTTTTTGTCGTCAAAAATACGTTTCCAAAATATTCCAGCGTCACATGGACATTGACAACGTATCCAGAACTGAAGATTTGGCCGCAGTGATGTGGCGAAGATTATTATTTTTTCACGTACTGAGAGAACTTACAAGGAAACAAGGAACTAACTGAGCGGACTTGGAAAATGTTTTTCATTATTGCATTGCATGCGACCGTCTTCATTGTTTGTAGTTTTCCGTATATAGTATAGTTTATAGTATATAGTTTCCCTTTGCGTAACGAATTGGATGAATAAACCGTTTGGTTTTACTTTCTTTGAATGCCTGTGTTTCAGCCTTTGTGAATGAAATTTGACTACGTGTTTCAATCCCCCACGTTGTCCTCCCCCCTTTATTGCTTAAGTGTTCACGGAACATTTATTGCAGAATACAGCTAGGCGCAGAACCGAAGAAGTACTACAGGAGAAGTTCTGGAGATCCATAAGAGTGCATGCCGGCATGGCATGTACTTTTCGACATTTCGACGCTTTGTAAGTTTCGACGCACGGGCTTTGGAGCAGTCAGTCATCGTCACGGCCGGGGCCCACGTTCCCCCGAACCAGCAGCCTAGGCGTACTGTCGGTAACTTGTGGCCGCTGCGGCAAAAGGCGGAATCCATCACAGCCTGGTCCAGCATGACGAAAAACGCGCTTCAATTTCGGCAAACTGGGCCACCTAGGATATGCTTGCCGCAAACCACTCAAGGACGTTACTTCCTCTCCGCAATGCCTTCACCGCTGAATCCGAGGTCAGCGTCGACCATGGGTGCTGGACGTCGACTTTTCAGCCGTCGACGATAACACAGTCGTCACCAGTAAACTCCGCCCACTATCAGCGAACCCACCAACAATGAGATTTTATGAGGCCATAAATGTAAATTAATCTGGTTTTCCTTCAAGTGAACACAAAATGCGTCGTATTGATATTATCACGAGAAATGTTCCAACGTCACTTCACTACACAAGCAAGAATTACTTCTGGACCCCAACGAAGTCTCAGTATCTAACAGGCGGCATCATACCAGTACTTGGATCATTTGCTGTAACTGTTCGGTGTCGGTAGAATGAGGCATCTGTGCGATTTTATCTCGCGAAATCAGGCACATCCCCTCTTGGCATCAATATCACCTATGTTATCCCGTGGTTACTCACAGGCGATCAACTACGCTGCTGCCAGACCAACAGTACTACTCTGGATCCCGAAAGCTGCTCGCGAGCAAGTTATTTGAATGAACCACTATGTCAAGCAAGTCTTTGCTGCAGTTGAGGGCTGTGTTGGCGTGCGCGAATTTGATGATACTGGCGGGTTTTAAATGCAGAGCATTTCTTTAACTCACATGTAGCGTCCGCCGTGCGTCCGCAACAGCTCAGCGCGCAGGCGCGCCCTCTCCCCCACTCCTCCTCTCCCGCATCACGCTACCCTCCTCGCTCTCAACAACAGGTCCGCACCCCTCACCCTACACTATATAAAAAAATAATACTTACCAGCGCCTGGTTTCGATCCCACGACCCTGCGGGCGGAACGCAAGGTACGTGGTGCTCTACCCACTGCGCCACAAAGCCGACACAGAATGGAAGGCTACGAACGCGCCTTATATCCTTGACTCATTCAAACTACGTCAAGAAGCTGCTGATACAACGCATTAACTACCACCAACTCCCCAAACACTAAACGTTAACGCAATACACCCACCCCCTATGCGACGCATTTACTCGAGTCCCCCTCGCGGGGAGATGGGCCCTTTTTATGGCTTTAGCCACCGTCAGGCGGCACAGCAGGTAAGGGGGCTCGTGGAACAGAGAGGGATGTCATGTTCCAGGTTGCTGACTCCCATGAAAGTATGCTCAACGGAGGGATTGTGATGTAAGAACGCTATGGGACACAAGCGCATGCTACGGTAGGCACTGCTGCACAGGTGAGAAAAATACGTGGAAAGTATTCCGAAGTAGCACGCAGCCAAACACAGTATGGATCGCCTGCAGGAGAAAGTTCTACTGAGGTGTATGACTAAAAACGTAAAAGTAACCTGCGCGGATACCACCCACATCTCCAACAAGAGGGAGGAAAAGAACACAACTGGAGTGTTCCGGTGCTTCGTGCGTGTGCTTGCGGTGAGAACAATGTTCAATTTCATGCTTTCAAGTGACCCTTCGGCCATTGAAGTGTTCTTTGATCTGTTGCGTTACCTGGGTTAACGCAACAAGCTAACAACACTGGGTTAACGCAACGAACAAAGAACACTTCATTGCCACAAGTTTCATGTGACTCTTGATGTATTGAAGTGTTGTGCTTGATTTCTTGCGTTACCCGCAGAAACACCACTAGTGTCTAGTTTGTTTTGTACGGCTGCCTGGGATGGCGGTAGTCGTCCACGAGAACGTATATAGAAACGAAAGACCAGTTAAATGTGTATATGTCCCTCTTCGTCACGATGGCTATCGATCAAGACAATTAATGAGTTCGTGCGAATATTAAAAATTCTCTATAACTCCAGCTTCGCCAGTCACTCACCTTCACAAAGTAGAACGGTTCAGGATTTTTACATAATATTATTGTAGAGTGGCGTATCTCGCCGATTTCCACTAATACAAGGGATAAGAATGTTATAGGTACCACTGATGTGCGTGGCGCGGAAACTTCGTAAGTAGTCCTGAGGACGCTGCATGTTAGCATTTCAGTATAGGATTGGGAAAGGTATAGTGTACAAATTGAACAATGCCGTTTCTTGGATATCCCGTAAGCAAGCATGGCTCACAGACTTCATGTAGGGGCAGCCTGTAGTAATTCAATCCGCCTAAGTGCCGACGCACTTCGGAAACTTTACTGCGTTATTAAGAACAGCGTTGAGCGTGATGAGTGGCAATTCCGGAAGCTGTGCGAGCTTGTGGAACAACTTTCCGCGGAATGAAATGTTCGGCCTGCCTTTCGTGCGCGTGGGCGTCGTTAAAAAAACAAAAGAAAAATATGGCAATTATGATATTTACCACTTCGTCGATCTACGTAAGCTTGAGGCTTCTCTAAGGGTACTCAAAATCATTAACAATTAAGTAAATATTAAAATAGTGCTAATATCGCATCACATACCTGTCTGGCTGTAGCAGTCATATAAACCCTCACCTATGCAACTCGGCCAACACCATAGCTGTTTCTAATCATAGCAACGTTTTTCTAATTACCAGTATACTGGAACTATGTCGTTCTCCGTTCACAGCATACTTTCCTTACTGTCTTTGCATCATCTGGTCACTAAATTCCACGAATGGCGGGCACAATACCTCTCGTTATATTCAGGATTTTCTTCAGGGAAGTAAGGCATACATAAAAATCGATGAAACAAATTATGGGCCCGTACAAACTGGAACTCGTGGCACACCTCAAGAAGCGGTGCTTTCCCCCCTTCTGTTCAACCTGGCCATGATGAAACTTCCTGAGAAATTCAAAATGGTAGACGGGGTCCACCACGCTATATACGCGGACGATATTACTTTGTGAGCAACAAGCGGAAGCGTCGGCGAAATTGAGGAAACCTCCAGGTAGCGGCTACCTTAGTGCACACGTACGCTGAGGAATGCGGCCTCCAGCGTCGGCGAAATCCGAGCTGCTTCACATCAACTGGGACAAAGAAGTACCTAAAATTCACATTTCTGTGGGCGGCACTCAGATATTCGAAGTGGAGACCATCCGCGTGCTGGGCCTGCAAAATATTAACAATGGCAATAACACAGTTTCCCTTAACAAACAAACTTAAATCCATTTGTGAACAAATCAGCCGCATGATCAGTCGAGTATCAGGCAAACACGGGGGTCTCCAGGAATGCGAGACGCTCCGCCTAGTACAGGCCTTCGTTATCAGCCGCATAACATATTGCAGTGCCCTATCTCAAGCTACCACCATGCGATTTTAAGAAACTTGACATTATGATCAGGACAGTTAATAGAGCCCTTGGACTCCCTTCTGAAACATCCACTGAATTAACGTTTAACACAGGTTTGGATGCACAATACTATCACTGAGCTCATAGAGGCTCAGTACACGAGCCAAATTATGCGACTGTCTGACAATTATTGGCACGCAGATCCTTGAGGATCTCCGCATCGCTCTACCCCCTACCACTGAAGACAGAGCGGACGTCCCTCCCGCCTGGCGCCGTCAACTAACCGTTAAACCTCTGCCACGTAATATGCATCCTGACCGAAACTTAGGAAGAAAAGCCCGGGCAACATCCATAACAGAACAATATGGCACCCGTAAAAGGCGTGTATTATGTAGACGCAGCGGGGCCCACACCGGAGGGCATCTGTACGGTTGCGGTCCTGCACGAGGAGACACAGGTGGATGGACTATCGGTGAAAACGAGTAAAATTGAGTTTGCTGACGAGACGGCTATAGCACTGGCCGCCACTCACTCTGACGCAACGCACATAAATGTCTGACTACCAACAAGTTTGCCGAAATTTCATCAGGGGTCGAGTAGCACCCCTAGCTGGAAAAAGACTCACAAATGTTAATCCGGAAATATCCGACACCATAAAAAAACTAGTATGGGTACCTGGCCACCAGGGAGTAGAGGGGAACGAGGGTGCACACACAGCCGCCCGAGCGTCTCTCCCCCGGAGTTCCTCTGACTTCCCAGGCTCTGACCGTACGCCCGTACCTTACCCGCTAACAACATTCTCTGAGGTCACAACATGCCCGAGCCTCGTTAGGCAGGCGTTTCCGGTGCCCGCCAAGGGCCTGGATAGAACTGAAGAGCGCCATCTTCGTCGCCTGCAGACGGGCTTATTCTACAGCCCCGCAAGTCTCAAATACATCAACCCGTCCTCGTAGGGCTCGTGTACCATCTGCGGCCAGTGGGCAGATATATATCATATGGCATGGGCCTGCCAATGTAATCCAGGGATAAAAGCCAAAGTGAAGTCAACGAGGGACGGCTAGGAGGCGGCCCTGTCCGGCTGCTCGGACCTGGAGTGTCAGCTGGCTCTCGTCCAGCGGGCACGGGCGGCGACCTCGACCAATGGGATCCCGGACTGAGGAACACCACCCACGCTAGAGAGGCTTAACAGCCCCTCCCTCTCTTTAACCCTGCCCTGTACATTAATAAAGTTTTTCCTCCTCTTCCTACTCCTCTGGTCACCAGGCCGCTAGTCCCTCGGGGGGAACGTGGAGGCGCAGGCCGCTGCCCGGGCTAATTCACAGCAGGGCCATTTCCTTAGAAGAAGAACACCTCGATCGAGTAAACTCAGAGCCAGTACCCCTCCACACTTGCACCGAAACTCTAGCCCACCACTGAAACGACCACTGTCGCTTCCCCCCCCCCCCCCATTCGCAACTAACTCGCGACGAAAGAACCGCTTGGCGGCGCCTACAAGCCTTTTCGCATATACATAACACCCTACTACACCTGATTCCCCTCCTCCTGTAACTTGTGCCCTGTTGCTGGCATGCTATACCATGCGGAATGGGACTGGCAATCAGCCCTTACTTTTACCGTTAATCTCAAAAAAGTTTCGTTTATAAAGACTAGAAATCATGATGTTTTTATTCAGTTTAAAAAAGTGCCGAACAAATTAAATTCCGACATTAAAAACGCGCGTAATGCATACTTTGAAAATAAATTTGCAGCTATTTATAACGACCCCAGGAAAATCTGGAACAATATTAACAACCTCATGGCGAAAGGCGAGAGGCGAGTTATTTCCGAGATTATTATTGACGGAGAACAGTGCACGGGAAGTTTGCTTGCGGATAAGTTTAGCAATATTTTTTTACAATCGGGTGCTACTGCGGTCACACACACACCTAATCCTAGTAAAAAACATTGTATTCCATCCAGTACTGCAGGCTCAATATTTTTGTTTCCCGTTACTGAATCAGACACTCTTAGCTTAATTCAAAAACTAAACAACAGCCGGGCATGTGGGGTTGATGAATTTAAAATACAGCCGATAAAAGCGGTCGCGCAATATATATGTCAGCCACTTTCACATATCTGCAACCCGATACTCAATTCTGGTGATTTTCCTGATGTTTTGAAAATTGCAAAAGTTTCCGTAATTTTCAAAAGTGGGGATCCAAATGACATGAACAATTACCGACCGATTTCAGTTCTACCCATTTTTTCAAAAGTAATAGAACAGGTAATCAATACTCGAATCTTAAGCTTCTGTAAAACTAACCATATCATCGCCGAACAACAGTATGGCTTTCAAAAACAAAAATCAACAGAAATGGCAATACTAAATATAAAAGATAAAATTATTGATAACATTAAACAAAAATTATTTACTATTGGAGTGTTTCTAGATTTTAAAAAGGCTTTCGATTCTATCAAACACGATATTTTGTTTCAGAAACTTGAGACATACGGAATCAGGGGAACCTGTCTTAGTCTAATCAAGAGTTACTTACATAATCGTCTTCAATACACCGAAATTGGTCACGCCAGGTCCAGCTTTGGACAAATTAAGTACGGTGTTCCACAAGGATCTATTCTCGGCCCGCTATTATTTTTATTATATATAAATGACATTGTTAACTTGCCTTTCACCCCGGATATAATATTGTATGCAGATGATACAAACGTGCAGATGATACAAACGAGATATGGCTCTGCTAGAAAGACAAACAAACTTATGGCTTGAAAATTTGTCAAATTGGCTTAGTACAAATAAACTGAATTTAAACACAAGAAAAACAAAATATATGATTTTTCGAGCTTACAACAAACGTTTAGGGCAACAGGTTTTCCTCAATTTCAGAGGCGAATGTATTGAACAAGTTAGTTCACACAAATTCCTTGGCATCGTGTTCAATGAAAATTTAAGTTGGTCTCCACATATTGACAAACTTCGAACGGATATATCCCGGTGCATTGGTATTATTTATAAGATGAAATATTCACTACCAGCTTGGTTAAAAAGGCAACTGTACTACAGTCTAGTACATTCTCGCCTTAACTACTTCCTTCTAGTGTGGGGTTCAACAGGAAAAACAAACATAGAAAACCTATACCGGCTCCAAAAAAAAAGTCTTACGCATAATTGAAAACGCACCCTACATCAGTCACAGTTCTCCATTATTTAAGAAACATCACGTATTGACAATTATGAACATTCTAAATAAAAAACTCTAACTATTTATCACCACATAAGGACAGACCCTAATGACTTTTACAGAAAATACACTTCACGAAGACATGAATACCAGTTTAGGCAGGTAATATACACAAAGCCAAAAACTGCGCACAAACTACGGGCACCAGAAATTGAGCTACCAGATTCCCAACGTTTTAAACAGTCACCCGCAATTTTAACCATGGCACAAGATGCTAAATCTGAACAAGGATTTAAAAAGAAATTAGACATGTACCTTTTGGAATTAACAGTAAAAGACGTATTTTAACTTTTTGTTTCTTTCAGAAACTTAGAGGTATTTTTTTTCCGCTCTATGAAATCTTGTACTGTAATTATTGTTTGTTTATGAAAACTGAGAACTGTTTTTTGTTCTTTCTTGCTGTGAATTCTTGAATTCTACTTATTGTTCCTGAAATCTGAGAGCTGATGTGTGTTTTTTTTTCTTCCTTGTGGAATTTTCATTGTATTCATTGTGTCTTTCTGAACACTGAAAGCTGATTTTCTATGTCTTAATTGTGTGCATTCTTCTGTTATTTTTATTGTCACAAAGTACGTGCCATTTCCCGCAGAGTCGTGCCAAAACGGGAGGGGGGAGGGGGACGTCACCTTGTCAGGCTTTTTTTTTTTCCTGTAGCCTTTCTGACCGTCCTCCTCCACAACTGTATAGCCATTCCTGTACATGTTGTCACAATAAACTTTCAACTTTCAACTTACTTATGCGCCGTGGGAAGAGCAGCTGACGAGCTGCTAGCCCTCGGACCAGCGACAGCTGGTGGAGCGGGCCCGGACGACCAGCCGTGCCCAAGACTTCTGGACTAAAAACGACCCTCACGGGTGGAAGCTCTGACATCCTCCTGCTCACGATTCCTTAAAATATTTCTCTATTCCTATGCCCTTCCTGCTTGATGGTGGTACATAATTTTCCACCAGATAAACATATTAACCATGCATCAAAAGCACGGTGCCATATCGTCAGTCGGTGAGGTCAACAAGTCGGCAGTGTTCGGCAGCGTCCTTTCTCAACCGTACCCACACGGTAACCAATGTAAGCATTCGCTCACAGCGTGCCACTTCCGGTTGCGAAAACAAAACAGATTTTATATGATGAAATCAGGCATTTGCCATCATGGCCAGCAATTCCGAGAAGCTGACCCACTTTGTCTCAGAAATATACTGAATGATGAAAGGATTAAGATGGAAACTAATCAGCTGGACATGAGATAGTTCTCATCCGTTGTAGTCAACGTTATGAAAACGCAGAAGTGGTCTGCCACGAAGTTGGCATATTCAACACAACGATTTATTCAACGTCACTTGCTTTTCAAAACAAAACAAGAACAAAGAAAAGCGAATCTCTCGGGACGCTCAGTATCGCTCGGCGCCCTCCTTGCGCCGGTTGATGACGTAGCAGGCGGCCGTGATGCCGCTCAGCACGAGCAGGACGGCCACGGCCGAGACGCCGATGACGGCCATCTGGAACTCCTGCTCGCCGCTCTCCTCGCACTGGCTGCTGCCCGGCTTGAGCACGTAGCCGGCCTTGCAGACGCACCGGCCGTCCACGCACTCCGCGTTGCCGTCTAGGCACGCGTTGGTCGTCCGGCACGACGACACGTCCGGCACGGACACGCAGCGCCCGGACTCGGCGCCGAAGCCGGCGCGACACCGGCACACGTGCTCCTCGCACTGGGACCCGTTGTCCGCGCTGGCGCACTGCGCGCTGTCCTCGCACCGCTGTTCCAGTCTGGCCGGGGGCAGGCAGCGCGGCTCCTCGAGGCTCGAGTAGACCGGGTGCTCGGCGTCGCACTGGCACACCCCCCCGCTGGCGGCGACGCCAGCGGCGGAGTAGTTGCAGAAGCTGTGCTCCAGGTCGCAGCTCTGCGTGCGGCTGCACGGCTCGCCGATGAGCCGCTTGTTGTCCACGCGCTTCGTGATGGTCATGGGTGTGCTCAGGTGGAAGACCCGGTTCTCGCCGATCCGCACCTTGCAACGCACGATGCTGGTGTAGTTGAACATGGCCTTCTTGATGGTCAGCCGGCTGCTGTAGGTGATCTTCTTGTCGGCCTTTGACCTAGACTCTGGCGGGGTCTCCACGGTCTGCACGGTGGTGAAGACCGCGCTCGTGACGTCCTGCTCGTACATGAACCAGGTCAGATCCCTCGGTTTGGCGTCGGCGCGCACGGTGCAGGTGAAGTTGACGTCGTCGCCCACGTATTTGACGTCTTCCTGCGCCGTGATGTGCACCTCGGCTTCCACCGGCTCGTCTTCGGTCGCGGCAAAGTCCCGCCAACTGACTTCCGCCAGGCAGCCGCTGCAGGAGCACACTAGCAGGAGCAGCAGTCGTGGCACAACGCGCACCCCTGCTTCCGAAGACATCCTGATTATTCGGAGAGCGTTACAATGCTGCAGTCAGTCGCCGTATTCGTTCAACGTCGAACGCCACTGCTTCTTGTTCTTCTTCTTCGTCGTCGCCTTTTCAAACAGCCGGTGATTTTTTTTTGTCAGCACTACCAGGTCGATAATCTCTATCAGAAATTAAATATAGCAATAAACTCTAGAAACATGGAGATATATTTAACCACCCTACTTTCCTGCTGAAATAAGACGCACAAAATTCCTAATTCGAGTACACACGGTTTCATAATTTTGCCCCCATACTAGAGAAGAAAAGGAAAAAAGGAACCAACCGCGCGTGACGTGAACGCGATTTTTCAGGGTTCAATTATGAACCCTTTTATTCGGTTATCGATTTTTACAGCTTTGATTTGACTACAAAACGCTTCCAGAAGCTTCCTCTTATCCTCATGTAATCCCCTTTAGACAAAAAGAATCTTTTCTTCCAACCACTGGAGATTACGCGATCCCGGGATTCGACATGTGTCATCCAAGGCATATCATCATCATCGCCCTCAATTAAACCTAAGACGATTCATCTACAGCATGCAG
Organism: Haemaphysalis longicornis; assembly: GCA_013339765.2. NCBI lineage: Eukaryota > Metazoa > Arthropoda > Arachnida > Ixodida > Ixodidae > Haemaphysalis > Haemaphysalis longicornis. The sequence goes on from CM023450.1 coordinate 144,003,280, forward strand.
TCGAACAGCACGCGCTGCTTAGTGTTCGTGGTGGCGATGGTCATGAAGGATGAAAAATTTCCCCGCATTTCCCCGAGGGGAAGAATGTGAAAGTGCGAATGCACGAGTTGAATTTGCGCGGTTCGGTAATGTTCGCGAAAGAGAGATCACACACACACACACAACTACAAAGAAAGAAAGATGCATTTATTCACAGACACCTATTTGTGTTGTCGTTGTACTTGATTGCTAGAGCGGATCTCAGCTTTGAAATTTCGTGTCAGAACTCCTTTAAGCGGGTGCATTAGCCCTTCTCACGCCCGATTCCTGGCCAATCCCCCACGTGGGTATGTGCCATGCACAGACACCTATTTGTGTTGTCGTTGTACTTCATTGCTAGAGCGGATCTCAGCTTTGAAATTTCGTGTCAGTACTCCTTTAAGCGGGTGCATTAGCCCTTCTCACGCCCGATTCCTGGCCAATCCCCCACGTGGGTATGTGCCATGTCAGCGGCCAGGCAGCGCGCGCCCATCTCCCCCCGTTGCCAAGGAAGACGAGGAGATTCCTGGCAATCCCCCAGTGGTATGTGCCATGTCGGCGGCCAGGCAGCGCGCGCCCATCTCCCCCCGTTGCCAAGGAAGACGAGGAGCGCGCGCACCCGCAGCTGTTGCTATGTGGACGGACGGCGGTCGCCGGAATTCAGGGTCGCTTATAAAGTGCATTCGCACTTAAAAAAGTTAGGAGACGGCGCCACTGTTGAAGCGGGAAGCCTAGTCATGAAAATTAAAATCGAAGTGAGCCCTTGACGTCACTGTGCAACGTGACCCCGCAATGTGAGAGCGTGCCCGCTCCAACCGAACAAACTCCGGCATGAAGCTACAGCAAAAACAGTACCGTCAGTCACGTGCTAGGCTGACTTCGGCGGCTTGGGAAAGGGAAATAGCGAGGCAGCGGCTTCAGCGCAGGCTGGCTTGCTAACGCTGGTTGCATGACGTCATGCCGTTTCCTCTTCTTTTCCTCCATGGCGACTGATTGATTGAAAAACGTTTCTTAAGACAGGAAGACCAAAGGTCCGAGCGTGGTAAGGGAAGAACGGAGGGCAATGAAAGCCAATCACTTAAAGGGAAGGTGAAGCGGTTTTAGAATTAAAAAGAAAAGTTGACTAGCAGCAAGTACACATTGAATAGTTCATGTATACGAAATATTTCGCAATACATGCAATAGAAACGGCGCAATGAGGCAACAAAAGTGCCCGATGCCCCGCCCCCATCTCGCCGCGCGATGGCCGGAAGACCGAAGAGCACGGGCGAAAACCGGCTGAAAACGTCATATACCTGGGCTTCGGCCGGATCGGCCCCTCGGCCTGCTCTTTTTCCCGTGTTTCCTTGTGAATGATACTTGTTGTTGTTGTGGTTGATAGCACTCATTTGTACAATTTTCGTGTTCAAAAAGTATGCACGAACGCCAAACGAGGCATACGTTATCATGCCGTATTCCTAAGCAGAATAATGCCACGCCGGGATGCTTGATAACATACGGAAGCGACAGCCGAGGTGGCTGTGCTTGATGACAGAGAATATACTACACTACGTTAAATACTTCGTAAACCGTTCCAATGCGGTTTTTTTATTTTTGATGCGACGGACGTGAATGTTCACATTAGATTCTAGATTTAGGAAGGATGGGGAATACTGCTGTACTTCTGGCCGGGGATGTTTCGTTCCATTCCAGAAACCAAGGTCACATTTGTTCAAGAAATACTTGTTTCGTTAAACGCGTCGGTTTTCTTTCCCTATGGGCTCAGGACAGTGTTCAGAAAAACAATTTTTTGGCGAAACTAAAACAAGGGGCCAATCCTGATAGAAGTTCTCTCCCGGCTAAGAGGAAAATTATCCTACCAAGAAAAGAACCAGGTACAACCAGATATTACTTTTTTGCAAGTATACTGTCAGATGGTGATGTTTTCTGGAATTAAAAAAAAAACACCACTCCGAACCACACATGCCACATTTGATGGACTGCGGGGGCCTAATTTTTTGCCAAGATTCAGTGTGGCTGCATATAAACCTGGCCAAGCACTGTGTTTCCCATGAACCTAAAGTGTTGCTCCAGAGTGATAGTCGGTGATCATATAATGATGATTACTAAAAAAAATTAGAGGAAGAGTAAATATACGCTCTGTCCGACTGCGCGGTACAGCTTAAAATTAGAAATGCTGAAAAGGGCAAACGATTCATTATCACAACGTTTGGTGATTGTACCCTCTAAGTAAAGTAACTACAAAGTAAATGCCTTGCCGATGGTCTGTAATTATAACGAGGTTGGCCGTAATATGTAGCAGAATCCACAAGCACAAGGAAAATCAAGCCCTACTACAGCCAATAATGCTGAGCAGGCACTAGTATATGCTGCAGTGTTTTCAGAATAAATGCATGTGAAGCAGTAAGACACCACTCATCGAAGTGCAGCTAGCAATCGCGGAGGCGCCGTAGCGCCGCTGCCGAAATGGCGCGCGCGTGTGGGTCTGCGTACGGGGATGAGTAGCGGGGCTGGGGTGGGCGACAACGAACAAAGGAAATGCGGAAGCAGAGTCTGCTTGTTGGTTTATGCGTGTACCGGCAATATGTGTCTCGCATATACGTTTACAGCGCATGAACGCTATTTTTTCGCGTAGTGCACGCACGTGCTTTTCGCTGGTAGATTGTTTATAAAACGCCCATTAACCTTCGGCATAAATGGTTTTGTGTATAATAAGAAACAGTTAAGGCAGTACCTAATATTAACAGAAGGTATAAAATCCCCCGATGCTGGTTGCCTAATTCAAAAATATTTTGATGGAACCCACTGGTCGACGTCACAGTCACTGCTTTGGGGTTCTCTGTCGTGTAAAGCAAATTTAAGCTCCAAGATAATTGAACCAACAGCACGGGAAGTTATAAAACAAACTTCCAGTCATGTGCGAAAATTAGACTGCAAGCTAAATTGCCGCAAAGGCAACCGTGCGATTGTTCGCAATGCTTCCGACAACCCGCGCGGCCGAAGGGTGTCCTCCTTGGACGTCATGACGGGCGCAACCAATCAGGGGCGTCAAAAGACGAAAAGCGCGCGTCTTTCAAACGGGGCCGCGCTTTTTGCAAGATAAATGCCACTTGGACTCATGTACGATAAATTTCAATGTGATATTCCGAATCAGCGCGCAAGAAACTATAGAACTGTTAATCTAACTCAAATTTTTTGGAAACCGCTTCAGCTTCCCTTTAAGCACTTGTTCACATTGATGCCTCGATTAAGTCCATTAGTAAAGACAGTCGTAGGCCGAAGTCTAATTGTGTCCATTGCTAAATAGTCCCAAAACAACAGTCACCGATGGCGCTATCATACCAGTCGTGCTAGCCCACTCTTTAGAGAATACGTCGCTATTTGCGCGAGTAAGGACGTGTCTAGTAGAGTTGGGTCTGGTTGATGGTTCGGGGCGGTGAAGGTACGGTGGCGATTGAAGGCTGGACATGTCCAGACCAAGTGGCGGAGGTCGGCTGGGGGGCTTGACTGACTGAGGACATCGGGGAGGAAGGTGAGGCGTGTACATACCATTTACGAATTCTTTTTCCGGTGTGGAGGCAGTGTTTGTTATAAACTTGTTGATGAAGATCTGACCATGCATGGCGGCAACATGCTTGCTTATGTACAAGTGAGAGGGGGGGGGGAGTCCCCCTTCCCCCCCACCCCTCTCCGTGGCTCAGCACGACCTCAAAGGATCTTCGTATAAGGTAATCGTGCTCCTGCGTTAGCTTCCTGAGGAAGGGTGGGCGTATCTCAGTGGAAACATTCCAAGAACTCCGTCACGCTGCAATATAGATGAAGTGTATCCTCGCTATCCGTCGAGCTATCGCCAGCTGTTTTGTAAAGTCAGTCGGTGGGCATAATGTGCGTGCTGAGAGGCAGGTCCCATTTTTTGGCTGTTCCCTTTCGCCAGGTACTTTTATGTCTTACGTATTTGCAGGAATCATAAGGTGACAAAACTTTAAGGCAAATGAGACGAAGCATGGACGATGTGAGCGATATATTTACATGATGGTGCCGCAGAACGATACGATCTATGTACTAGCGGCCATGATCGCTGTAGCCACGAGTCAGTGCCATCCGCTGTTTCGTCGTCGTCGGTGATGGGTCCCAAGGAGGTATGCGCCAGCGCCTACTTGCGCTTCCAGTATTAATATGTGGGTAGGCAAGTTGCTGATGCAACCAGTTGTGGTGGGGAGAGAGAGAGAGAAAAAAACCTTTTAGTGAGCACAATAGTGCGAGTGGAACAGTAGTCCGGGAATCCATGTTTTGCCGTAGCCGTATTCGCCCGGGTCACCAGAAGGGTTTTGTCCTTCAGACGACCGCTGGTCGAGTCCCCCACAACTAGGAAAGGAATGGGTGGTAGTGCTGGGTTGTGAGCGCATTCCATAATCATATTTCGGAGGTTACCTAGCTGTGGACAAAACTTGCATACAGCAGTGTTATGTGTGAGGGAAAAATTGTCGAAGCTTGCACTAAGTCGCGCCAGGCTTGATCCATAGCGGAGCGTGAACGATTTCTTTCTATGCAAGCACTGAAGGGCACACCACCGCGCATTGCATTAGGTTTAAAATTGTGTATTTACATTTTCGATCGCCGCTTTTCACTGTGGTAGTAGTAGTCATCGCCATATCCATCTAGTATATTGTCGTCTTCCTCATGCGTGACTCTCATGCGTGACTGGCGGGTCCGGATGCGTGTTTCCAAACGCTTCCCTGCACGGCCCGGATCGTTTCATCCGCATGCTTTCACATTCCTCTCAGAGTGGAACGCATTAGCACGCGCTAGAACCGACGGCAACCGGCTTCGCGTACCCGGCCTCTGTAGCGCGAATTGTCCTGTGCTCCCCACTTCAGGCGCGAATGCACGTGAACTGGGAGATGAGCACGGGAGAGATCCCGCCACGGTCGCTGGGCAGAGTGTTCTCAAAGGTCGAGCTGGGCGATACCGAGCGCTCCTCACGAGGAGAACGCTCACCTCAGTCTAAAATCACAACAGGAATACCGCAAAAAACCTAACAGGAATTCTTGTCGTACGACAGAAAACTTTGTTGTGACTACAGAAGTCGTGTTGTTACGACAAGCCCATCTGTTGCCACGACACACATTTCTATCGTAACGACAAAGTCAATTTTCTCAATGACAAACACGTCTGTAGTTACAACAGAACTGCCATTTAGGCTACTCTTCACAATGGGCAATAACAATCAAGACATGTGAAACTACTGATGGAACATCAGGATCACCACAAGATACGAATTAGGCACGACGGAACATGAAATCAGGACAGGAATACGAATCACGACAGAACACCAGAATCCCAACACGACAAGACTACGACAATGCAACAGTACGACACGCGAAAATACGACAAAACTACAGAATTTTTTTTTGTCGAATGGGACGTGCACTCGGTATTTTTCATGGTATTTTTTTCGAGCTCCTCACGTGGCGCAAGCCCACGCGCAAGCCTGGCCGACGCCGGGCGCTACTCACCAAGCGCCCGCTCACGTGCGCTCGCTGCTTTTAACAGAGGAGCTGGTGTTTCTGGCCGTAATGCGTGCGTCGTCATCAGAAATTCCTGCGTCATAGTTACTCCCGCCGTTGCCCTCACGGGTACGCGTTTTACAAGGAGCGCCAGGCGTCGTCCAGGCTTGCGCGTGGGGCTCGAAAAAGTACCAAGAGAACAGTTCACGTGCATGCTCGCCCCAAGGGTGGAGCACGACAGCTCGCGTTACAGACGCTCAGTTCGCGAAGCCGGTTGCCGCCGTCTTTAGCGCGTGCTGACCCGTTCCACTTAGGGAGAAATGTGAAAGCCTGCGGACGATACCATCAGGGACACCGGTCATGCATAAGGAAGCCGGCAATATAGACGGATGTGACGATAAATACTACTACCACGTCGAAAAGCGATGACGTAACATGTAAATAAACAATTTTAAATGCAATGGAATGCAATGCGTGGTATTGTGTCCTTCAGTGCTTACAAAGAAAGAAATCCTCCAGCTCCACTATGTTTCAAGCACTGCGTGATTTAGTGCAAGCTTCGTCAATTTTTTTCCTGGTAATTTTTTAGATGCGGAGTGTCTTATGCTCGGGGGTATGTCCCGCGGCGTCGGCGGTGGTCCGGCGTCCGCACACCACCTGCGCATGCGCCACCGTCGTCATCTTCCCATAGGGGAACCACTGAAGACGAAGAAGGAGAAGAAGACAAAGCTGCGAAGAGGAGGGCGTGTACGTTGCTGTCGCCCCGTCCGCAGCACTTCTGATGACGATTTTGGCAGGATGCCCCTAGGGATTGGTCTAGGGATTGGCCGCATGCTTCGCTTGACTCCGGTTGTGCTTGCGCTTGACTCCGTGATTCTTCAGATGAAGTAGGATGGAAGAAACAGCCCCGTCAGTGAGTGTGCTGACGCAATTAAGTGAGAGCGTCAGCGCAAACACTAACAGACCTTTAGATACCACTTCAATCTCGTCTCACTCGCGTATATACGCATGCAATAGGAAAATTACACCCATCTCCCCGAAGGGAACCATGAGTAGGATATATGAGCATTACGGGGTTCACTACATTTCCACCAAATTTGGCTAACCAACATCACGGAAACGTAAACGGAACCCCCATGACGCTCTGCATCCTACTCATGGTTCCCTTCGGGGAGATGGGTGTAATTTTTTTGTGGAAGCACTCGACGGCGAAACTAACAACCTATAAAGAGCTATGCTATTTATTAGATGCATTCGGAGTGGGTGTACGAACGCTCCTGTTAACAATTGTCGGCGTGTGATTTTCTGATTTTTGATGAGGGCGGGGAGAGGGCAAGGAATTTTCGTCTGGTGTCCCGGTAAAATTTAGGAATGTCTTGATAAGTGAGAAGTGGTGTGGGAGCTGCAGTGATTTCCGAGCCTCGGTGGGTGAGTTCGCGAGCCTGTTCATGGGCGAAGTTGTTGCCCGCTACACAGGAATGTGCAGGTGCCCACACGATGACAACTCGGTGAGTAGGATGTTAGCGTTGAAGAACACGGAGCGTTGTTTGGGCCCCCTCTGCTACAGGAAACTTCGGCAGGCTGGTCTTGAATCTGTATGACTTTCCTGGAGGACTGGGTGAGGGCTGAGGCAATGGCCAGTTCTTCGGCGTCCCGAGGGGACGTTGTCCGAATGAATGCACATGCAATTAAAATGCTCGAAGATGTAGCCACTGAAACCATGCTCCCGTTCGCAGTGTTGCCAGTTGCATCGCTGTAGTATACATAGGAACGATAACTGTACATGCGTTTGTGGGCTTGGCTGCTTGCAGCCCTCCGCTCGGGACGAATGCCCGGATTCATTTTTTGAGGGAGCGGTCTCACTGAAATATGCTTCCGCCACTCGTCTGAGAGAGGGGCGAGGTGAACGGGTCGGCAGAAGTCCAGTTGATGTTTCGGAGGGTGAAGCGCCCTGTTTGAGTTTGCGCAAGGCTGATGCGGTGGCTTGAGAGATGTCCTTCAGTAAGTTCCTCGATAGCGTTGTGAAGGCCCATTTGAAGAAGCCTGGCTGTTGAGGTACACATGGGGAGTCCGAGGGCCTGTGTGCTCTGCGAATGAGCCGGGTGCAGAATCCCTTTGTCGTATGTGGTTAGATCAATGTACGGGTGACGTACGCGAGGCCGGATGGGGTGAACTTGCCCTGCCTTTCACGACCACCGCACCTACAGCCACGCTCAGTGGCCTCGACACGCCAAAGCAAAACGCAGTAGCACTGGGCTGATCCTGAAGGTTCAACGAAGCTACCTTCGACCCTCATTTCCTTTCTCTGGTGTCTTCGACAAGCAAGACTGCAGGAATACGTTTGCCTAACACCCCTTTCCACCCTTCCCTTCTGTCTTCGAGAAGCAAGACCACAAGTCTACTTTTACCTAACACGCTTTCCCATCCTTTCTTTTTTCTTGTTCCACATCCCAACCTGCTTCTTCCCTGGCAATGACCGCAGACAGAAGCAGGATTTCCCCAAACATTTATTTACGAACATTGCATCAATAAAAAACAAAGTTGTAGTACAAAAGAAAAGATAATTTGTGAATTCGTAACGACCAAGAAGGTGGCACCCAGTGGCGGATTTGAAGGGAGTCCGGTAGGGCGGCCGCCGCACCCCCCCCCCCCCCTAGACCCCCTTAAATAGGCCAAGATTAAGGCTCTTGTTTACATGCACCCTTCTTCGCTTCCTGAAGAGAAAAAAATCCACGCGCCTTTTCTGGATAACGTACGGAAGCCGCAAAAAAAAAAAAAACGAGTTTTCGCGATCGGTAGCGGCAGGCATGGCCTTCGGGGATATATGGATGCTCAGGAACGCGGGCGAAGCAAACAGTCATCATTGGGCTTCGAGACATCCTGACATTATAGCTGCGAACATGATGCTCCTATCATGGCGTAGCATTGTACTGCGGTGCGCCACTGCCTTCCAACCAGTGCGGCGTCCCGAGAACTGCGACCTTCCACCCGGCGCTTCCACACTGTAGTTCGGCAGATGATCGCGACTCGCAAGCCGAGCCAAGTAAGTGCGAAAGACGGTGCATTTCTTGCAGCTTGAAAAGGAACACAATTTTGATGTACAATGTAATAGTTCAGATAAAATGTGGCTGCCAATATTTCTTTGCTGGGCGCTATGCGCATGTGTCAAATCATTTTCGCGCATCCTTCCGAAGCGCTTAGGCTTCAGAAAATCTGTGAAAAATAAAAACAAGGACGCTGTTACTTAATTGCTACACCTCTGACGCCATCTCTACAAAGTTGAGTAAGTGAAATGATAAATAGAAGATTCACCTAGTAGCGGCAGTAGTAGTAGTACGAAACTTTAATGATCCATAAAGTAGGAGCGGTTCCCTATTCCTGGAATACAAGTGATGACCGGGCGACCGATGCCCTAGATGCCAGTATATTGCTGAACGTCTATTGGCGGTGAGATGTTTGAGTGGCACCCCTGGCTCTGACGTCGCCTTAGGGACTCGCGCCGCTGTCGTCTGCTACACTCCGCTTGTGAGGGGAGCAGTGTCTGTGCTAGAAATCGCCCGCTTTGCTGCTGAAGTGCGTTAAAAAGCGTATTTCTAGTGACTCGGTTATTTTGCCAGCTTCTGACGCATCTGAATAATTTGAAGCTGTATCCCCCACAAGTTTGCAACACGCGAGGAGATAGAGAACAACTTTCTTCAGAGCATCTGTCAGAAGATCGTGTGTAACTCGTCCTTTCTAGCTTATTCGCGAGGACCAGCGATCAGAGCTTCTCGATAAGTATTCAAAATGCGTAGGCTTCCCTGCAGTATTTTTTAGATGCTCGTATGAAGACTCAACAGTCTAATGCTACGTACCAAGCAGCAGCCCCTACACGCACATCGTACCGCAATAAATAATGCGGTTTTCTACAGTAGAATCTCGATAAACGGAAATCGCTTAAACGGAATTGCCGCTTAAACGGAGACAGTAGCCAGTAAGTTGGTTGGTTTTGTATTCAGATAAACGTAAAAAAAATCTCGGTAATCGAACTAAAGTTTCCACCGTCACCTGTTTAAACGGAACCAGAAGATGTGAACTTCTTGTGAAACCATTGGCATGAGAATCAGGCTTTTTACGGTTCCGGCTGTTTCGTACGTGATTGTTTTTTTTCCTCCCTCCTCGTAAGCCTCGTCTCGTTAGAGGTCAGCCGTGTTAGCGCAGCGAATGCAAACATCGCAGTTCTTGTTCCAGTCGTATGGTCTCGATTTAAGAGCCAGAGATTCACGGGGCTCCTGCTTCCTCTGCCTCGTTCCGTGCCATCATAGGTGATGCCTATTCGTGCTTCATTACAGCGTTGCCGTCGTCACATTTCGGTGGCTCGTAAGCACTCGCGAAGTTGAGGCCTCTAGACCTCCGTGAAGATGCCGTTGCAATAGACTCAACAAAAACATATATGATGCATGTTGATGCTCAGGGACTCATTGTTGCCAAATTAACTTTGTGAGTGCTGTGCCTAAACCTCTTTTAGTTTTCATGCTTTCTGAAAAACTATCAGCTGCATTCACCTTCTGATGCTTCGAGTTCCATGAAATGGTATTGATAGTGTGTACGCACATAAATTTGCGCTTTTATACATCGATCTCGGTAAACGGAACTCCTGTTAAACGGAACTAATTTTTTCGGTCCCTTGAAGTTCCGTTTATCGAGAGTCTACTATATTTATTTCGTTGTTGTTGTTGTCTTGTATCAGATTAATGTTTCTTGCTGTTTTTTTCTGCCCAACGCATTAATTTTTCTGCGCCGTCACAAAAGTCTTATTAGGAGGTTTTGGGGTGTTTGGGAGGCTCACAAAGATGGTGTGGATATTTCCTTCATGTTGTATGGCATACATTCCCTTCTTCATAAATTGGCTTTCATTACGGCCGCGTGCAAGAAGGTGCATATCCGCAGCGTGCTTTGTTTATTCCCATGCAAATACAATTAGAAGGTTTGTGCTACGCCACCGCGAACCCGCCCTAAACAACGTTGTCCACAGTAGTCGAAGGCGGCTTTTGTGCTCCGAATTTCTATCGTAATTATATTGTTATCATTACGAACTGACTGTAAACCCGAACAATGATGACATCATTACGGTGTTGAAGGCATGATATACTCGCTAACTAACGCAATAAATAGTATACCTGCATATATTAGAAGAATCGAAACCGAAGAATAACTCCAAGTAGCCCTTTATTGCTTCCCAACCCTTCCAGGCGCAAACAAATCCTATTCTACTCGGGATGGCGTTCTATGAATTGAAGAAAATTACTTTTACTCTCTTGTCCTGGACTGAGGACCTGGCCCACTAACCAGCTCCTCTTGAGTGCAGTTTTCCTATAACGCATATCCGAATATCGGAAAGATATGGTTGTGGAAAATGTACCGAAATATCCCTCCAGGTCTGAACAAACATAGTGTTACTGTATATTTAACGTAGACGTAGCTCGTTTTGCTCAACAAACCTCCATACTGGTTAGATGCCTGGTATAAAATCAGCACGCGCTATATACACAGTCCGTTAATTGGAACTCAACCTACAGTTTTTGCAGCCCATAGTGCATGTCGGCAAACTTTCATGCCTTGACAACGTAAAGTGACGTGACACAACACGTTCGAGCGTTCGGCAAGGTTGCAAAAACTGTTTTACCTTACCTAAGATTACCGGGAACCGTAATGCCATCTGCCAAAACCAGCAGCCCTGAAGGCCTAGAATTTGTTTTGGTCTTCCATTTTCGCTGTTGTCGGTTATTAGCAGCTGACTGTTCCCTTTGTTCGAAAGATTGCTTAATTGAGAAGCTGACGCCTAGCTCCGACTCCTCGCGCTCCGCACAGGACCGGCTTCACAAGGAATGGGGCGACGCCGGCAATGTTTCTTCCGTAGCGGTATTCAAAATTATACTTTAACTGACACCATGAGCTAGTGTATGCGATTTTAAGCCTATTGTTATGATAAAAAGTTACCCACACGCCAATAAAAGCATCAGACGTTGACCGAGCGCAAAGAAACAGCTGGGAGAGCGAGCGTGAGTGAAGCAGACGACAAATGCGAGAATCCCTAAGCCGACGTCACGGAGGCGCGCTCCGCAGCGCCGCCCGTGTTCGCGCTCACCGCCAATAGGTGGTCGCTGGTAATCAGGTTCTCCCACAGCTCATGGAGGGGGAGGGGCAAGAAAAGGGTGGGAGGTTGGGGTTATGCGCACACTAAAAAAGTATCGACCAGTACATGTGCCAGGCTTATAGGAAAAAGTTCGTTGGGTGGGAAATTGAGTGGGAAACATGTGGTGTACGCGAATTGGATGGACGAAGGTATTCGTTTGGATGCGACGAAGAGTCGTTTCTTCTGATTTGGACAGCTTGGATTGAGGTTGAGGGAATCGTTGTTTGTCAGCGGCAGTGACGCCTTCTTATGGCGCTAAGATTTTCTTGACTTTGCAATTGCAAGCTCTTTGAGCGTATGACTCCTGTGCTTCATTACGCGTACGCGTGGTTCTTTGAGCATGACATGCGAAGTTCAAGCTTGCGCTATTGCGCTCAAACCAAAGTAAGTAATATTTTGAATACAAGTTCACCGATGACATGTTATCCTGGCAGCATCACGGACCCAAAAATATATACTACCAAGTAGTGCTAATTGACACAAACTTTATGCTTGGTAAAGGGTGCGTCTGGGGGAACAAAATTGAATATATTTTCAGCCACTTTTGCCTAACTATCTCCTTGTAGTTTATAATGCCAAGGTTGCAAACAACCAGCTCTTTACTCTTCTTAGGTGCTTCAAGAAATTGTCCGCAGTATGTGCTGTATATATGCCGGTGATTCCACTTCACGGAACGAGTAATGCGCAACGGTTTCTGGCCTCCCTGAAGGTAGCAACCTACTTTTATATTTGGTCCCATATACTACACTGGTATCTTTTGTGATTATATTTGAGTCAATAACGGCTGTGCTACTATTATCTCGCGGTAGTTCAGTAATCGAACTAAGAGTTCTGCAGAGTATCTAATTCCAACCACGAATTCAGGCCCAGCGATTAGAACCAACATATGAAAGGTATTTACATTTGATAGGCCCAGTCTCAAGCAATGAAAGTTCTGGATAGTGAGCCTGAGTTTGATTATGAGTTTGATTATCCTTGCGCATGATCATATCTAGCGTTCGAGCACGAATCAATGCACAGTTCATATTATTCTTGCCTTGCTCGTCCCTATCTGACTGGCAGACGCAATAGGTGCACGAATTCTGACTGAGTTTTAGTTAACACGTTTTCATAGACATATCAATGAATACCAATACAATACAAATAAAATAATGTATTACCATTCAGTACTTTTTGAACGGGGATTAACGTCCAATCGGCTGTCCTTGGCCACGTAAATAACCACGAGTGGTTAATATTATATAGCATTACTATGAAAGTGTAAAGTACGGTGCATCGGATTGAATTGGCCGAGCTGCCAAAATTGATTAACAGAAACAAAACAAAACAAAAGGCGTTCGCGCATATCACATGGCAGTGATTGAGGAAAAGCTGCAAACAGGGGGAAGCTTGAAAGCAACTAAGAGAAAGCTAGCCATCGGCAACGACAGGATGTACGCACTCAGAGATTGGCAGGGAAACATTGCGCGCAACTTGAACTAGATAATTAAGGTAGCAGAACGATTCTACCCAGGGTGTATTCCAGTGACATTAGATCAGGAGAAACTACTGAGAATACAAGCTCAACTTGAGATGTCCTACTAGTAACTGATGAGGAAGGTGGAAAGGCTCTGAAAGGCATGAAAAAAGGAAAATCTGCCGGTGACGACGGCATAACCATAGATATTTTGAAGGAGAGAGTAAATATTGTACTGTAAAAGATTGCCGCACATTTTCGAAATGTTTGAAGACTCAAAAAGTGCCACTTGCCTGGAAAAACGCCAACATTATTCTGATCCATCAGAAGGGAGATGCCAAGGAGCTCAAGAATTACAGACCCATTAGCCTACTCTCAGTTATTTGCAAGCTGTTTACCCAACGTACAGTTAGCCGCATAGGCGACGGCCTGGATACTCATCAACCATGAGAGCAGGCTGGGTTTAGGAAAGGGCACTCAACCATGGATCACATACATGTCGTCAACCAAGTGGTGAAAAATTCCGCGGAGTACACTAAACACCTTTATATGGCATTTATAAATTACGAGAAAGCGTTTGATTTAATATTCCCAGCAGCCGTTTTGGAAGCACTTAAAGGCCATGAAAGAGAGGATACCGACGTACCACTTCTAGAAGACATCATAAAGGATGCACGGGCAGGGTAACCCTCCACACGCAAAGCGATAAATTCCAGATCCGAAAGGGAGTAAGACAGGGCGATACCATCTCCCCAAAACTATTCACAGCATGTCCGGAGGGCACATTTAGAAACCTAGACTGGGAAAACATACGAAGCGCTACCTCGGACAGATGGTTAGTGCTGGCCCCAACCACGAGAAAGAAGTCTGGCGCAGGAAAGGTATTGGCTGGGGAGCACTCGGAAAGCACTCCCAAATAATGAAAAGTGAGCTACCTCTGTCACTCAAAAGAAAACTACAACCAGTCCATACTGCCGGTTACGACATGTGGAGCTGAAACTTCGCGCCTTACTAAATAACTAGAAAGGAAACTTAGGACTGCTTAACCGGCCGTTGAGCGAAAAATGTTAGGAGTAACACTCAGGTACAAAAACGAGCTACCTGGATCAGAGAACAAACTAAAGTTGACGATATGATAGTTTAAATAAAGAAAAAGAAATAAACTTGGGCTGGCCCTGTAGTGAGACGAACCCACAAGAGTAAATACCAAGTGATAGGTCTAGAAGAATGGAAAGGCCAATAACACGATGGAGGGATGAAATACGGAACTTCGGGGGTAAACTGTATATTCGAATGGCGCAGGATAGTGGCGATTGGACGTGCTTTGGAGAGAACTTCCTCCTGCGGTGGACCTGAGCAGGCTGATTATTAATATTATTATTATTATTGAGGTAGGTCCCTCTTGACGTAGGCCTCAAGAGGGGCGAGAAGGTGCTCATTGGTGCATTCTATATATCCCCGGATATTTTACCTGCTGAAATAATCGAAAGCTCATCTATTGAAAATGTTTCCAATTCACACTCCAACCATAAGCTAATTATACTTGGGGACTTCAACACCCCAGGTATTCACTGGAACAGTCTTTCATTTCAGCATAAAAACCATTATGCAGCGCAGAAATGCAGCATGTTATTAGATTTTCAATCATTCACCTCCTTGCAGCAGTTCTGCCACATAGAAAACTCCTGTGGTAATGTCCTAGATGTGTGCTTCTCGAACTTGAAAAACATACAAGTGTGTGCCTCCGAAATATCTCTTGTACACCCCGACAAGTTTCAGCCCGCTCTTATTGTCTCTGTCTCTGTCGCTGCTCAGCATCGCTATGGCGCGGTTGACGATTGTGCAGTCCCGCGATATGCTTTCAAGCGTGGAGATTATGCTGGGCTGTATCACTTTTATTCATCTGCTGAATGGTCTAGTGTTTTTGATGTCAATGATGTTGAAGAACAGGTTCGACGTTTTACCGAAATTGTCAGGAGTGGCATGGAAAAGTACATCCCTTGTTATAAGCCTGTTCATTCCAAATTTCCCCACTGGTTCTCTAAAGAACTTCGAAGTTCGCTTAAACTTAAGGACAGCGCCCACAAAAAGGCCAAGCGTTCTGGGCTTGACAAGTGGAAAGCGGAGTTTAGTCGGTATCGCTCACTTTGCAAAGGCCTCTACCGGCGTGACCACCAGCTCTATAGAGTCGTTAGAGGCTTCTGCGTCTCAGAAACCGGCTGACTTCTGGAGGTATGTACGCGGCCGTTCTAAGGCGTCTAAACAACACATTAGCCTGCTTAATTCCGATGGGGAACAGGTTGAGGATGTTGTCACCAGCTTTGCTCAGTAGTTTCATTCTGTCTTTTAACTGCCAGATGGTCACGACGAACGCCTATCGTTTAATAATATGTCTAATTTTTAATACACTTATGTTCGATGAAAAACTTGTCAATGATAGCCTTAAACGGATGAAAACCCTCATTTTCCTGTGGTGCAGATGGAATTCCAGCAGCCCTCATGAAGGCTACGGCAACATTTTTGTGCCTGTCTTAACTGTCCATTTATAATAACTGTTTACTTTTCGGCAAATTTCCTCGTGCATGGAAGATCGCTCGAATTTTTCCAATATTTAAGTCTGGTGATAAGTCAGCCGTACTAACTATCGCCCAATCCTCACTCCTTTGTGGAGGAAGGAGGAATAAACGTGTATCTGAAGCTCTGAGTCCCTGGGGAAGAGTCCTCATTCCAGGACCCCTTGAGTCCGTCCGGCTTCTTGGGCTCGCTGCACCAGCCAAAGCTGGTCGTCAGGGTCCGAGCTGGACAGTGCTCTCTCCCAGTGCTCAGGGGAGGGGAAAGGCAGGGGAGGTAGGTGGGGGTTCTTATCACAGCCCCACATGATATGGTAGAGGGTGCCCGGAGCCTCGCAGAAGCGGCATTGCGAGGAGTGCAGGGTGGGGTCCAGAATGTGGGCTCTAGTGGGGTGGGGAAATGTGTTTGTCTGAATGCCTCGGAGGTGGCGCGCTTGTTCTTTGGTGAGGCTTTTGTGCGCAGGAGGGTATAGCATTCGTTCCAGACGGTAATGCTGAGTGACTTCGTGGAACGACAAAAGAGGGGAGACATGCGACTGCTCGCCGAACTCCTGGCTTGCCCGGTGGGTCAACTCTCGGGCACGCTGATGGTCAGCTTCGTTGCCAGACACGGCGGAGTGGGCTGGAGCCCAAATAATCCGTACGGGATGTCGAGGAGGATGCTCGAGTAGAATTTTTCGGGCAGGTAGAGATATGCAACCGCTGTAGAAGGTTCTACAGGCTTGTTCGCTGTCTGTGATTATTATTTCTGCCGAAGTTTGTGCAATCGCTAGGGAGATGGCCGCTTCCTCCGCCTGCAGAGAGTGGATGGTGGGGATTGATGCGCATGTAACGAGGTTTTCGATAGTAGAAACCACAGCGGTCATAGCTATTCGCCCGGGATATGAAGCGGCGTCTGTATAGACTGTGGCAGAGTTTCGGCCGTATTGATTAAGAATAGCTTTCGCTCTGGCTTCCCTACGAGCCTCGTGATGTGTCGGATGCATGTTGCGTGGTAGTGGGCCACATCAATGAACTTGCGAACCTCATCGGGAAGCTGAGTCGCATCCGCCTGCGGGTGTTGCAGAGGAGAGAGCAGGTGTAGTTGAGACAGAATGGCTCTACCGGCAGGGGTAGAGCTCAAGCGTAAGAGTTGGCTCAAATTCTGGGCTTCCAATAATTTATCTATGGTATTGTGGACTCCCAACCGCAAACGTTTCTGCGTTGAGGTGCTAACAGGTAGTCCTAATGCTAGTTTGTACGCCTGCGTATCAGGAGCTTCCACCTTGTCCTTTTCGGTCTTGGAGAGTATGGCGTAGGGGAGGGAGGAGTAAGTGACCCTAGACACGACGAAGGCTTGAACCAGCCTGAGTACATCCTCCTCTCGCATACCCCTCGTCTTGGTACTAATCCTGCGGATCATGTGCGATTACTTGCTCTGTGGTGCTCTTAAGTCTATTGAGCAGTTGGGTGTTCGAGCGATCCGCTTGGAAAAGCATGCCTAAATTCTGACCTGTGGAGTCTGAACAATTACATGGCCGTCCATGTGCAGGGAGATGGTTGGCGACCCAGGAGAGAGTTTCTTCTTTCCTGAGACGATCAGCAGCTCCGATTTCTGCGGCGAGCATTCTAGGCCACACTGTCGTGCATATTGAATGACTATGTCAACCGCCTGCTGTAGAGTGTTCTCCATGTCCCCTACTGATCCATGAATGGTCCATACGGTAATATCGTCCGCATATAATCCATGGCGTATGCCTGGTACGGCAGCCAGGAGCGGAGGGAGACCAATCAGGGCTATGTTAAATAGCAAGGGGGACAGAACGGCACCCTGGGGTGTGCCCTTGTTGCCGAGGGAAACGGGATCTGATTTCAGGTCACCCACCTTGAGAATAGCTTTTCGGCGTCTCGAACGTAGGTGTAGGTACGTTGCCCGCAGTTTAGGCCGTTCAGCTGTTTGAGTGTGGCTGTGTGGCTGACATTATCGAATGCCCCTTTTAAATCTAGGGCTAGTATGGCTTTTGGGTGGTCCCGGGAGGCTTTAAGCATGACCTCTTTCTTGAGTTGAAGTATGTCCTGGGTACAGAGGTGACTGCGATATCCACACATGGTATGAGGAAACATGTTGTGCAGTTCGAGATAGTTCTGTAGCCTTTTGTGGATGATGTGTTCCAATAGCTTCCCCAAACACGAGGTTAGGGAGATGGGGCGTAGATTTTCTGTGCTCGGTGGTCTTCCAGGCTTTGGAATAAGGCGTACTTCTGCCATCTTCCATTCTTCCGGGAGTCGACGTGACCTCCACACCGTGTTGAGATGGCCCGTGAGCTCAATAATAGACTCGTTATCTAAGTTAGCCAGCAGCTCCTTTGTTATGTCGTCGCCTCCTGGAGCCGTGTTGCGCCTGATGATCTGAAGGGCTGCTTTGACTTCGTGGATGTAAATGTCCTCATCCAGCTTAACATTGGGCTGCCCTGTATATGGAGGTAGTGGTGTCTTGGGATAGACGGGGAGGTATTTATCCTGGAGAGACTTCATGAGGTGAGCGGAATTCCCTGGGTGGGTGTGAATCACCTTTCGCATGATGTGATTCGATTCTGTTTTGCGTTTGGAAGGGTCGATTAGATATCGGAGCAGTCTCCAGGTTTTTGATGTAGTTAGTGTTCCCTGTAGACTGTCACAAAGGGACAACCAACTTTCTTTGCATAAGTGAGCCGCATAGCGGGCTGCTTCCTCCGTCAGCAGAGCTATCCTTTTTTTTCAGGCGACGATAGAGGCGCTGGCGTTTTCACCGTTTGATTAGGCTCCTTCTTGCTTCCCATAAGTGGAGAAGGTGTGGATCTACACAGGGGGCCGTCGTGGTAAGCTGAATATTGTTTGTAACGCGATTCATGTCTTCGCGAATTTGGGTGGACCATTCCTTTAGCGTGAGGGGCTGGGTGGCTGCACCGTCAAGTCTGGCTTGCTCCCTTTGTTTGCGAAATTTCGGCCAGTCCGTTAACTTGGCTGCACCTAGCGGGGCAGCGTATATATTTCCATGTATTGTGGTGGCAAGGACGAAGTGGTCACTTCCCAAGGTTTCTCCCCTTTAAGACCACATAGCCTTGACGTTCCCTGTGGTAATCGTGAGATCTGGGGGCGTGTCTTTGGAGACACTATTGCCCAAACGTGTGGGAGCATGCGTGTCAGATAGCATAATCAAGTTTTCTTCTTGGAGGAGGTAGTGCAAGGTGGTCCCTCTTTTGTTGGTGTAGCTGTAGCCCCATAAGGGGTGTGCAGCGTTAAAATCTCCCATGATAACCAGTGTGTTAGAGGATGCAATGCGCTTTGCTTGTTTGATTACATGAGAAAGGTTACTTTCTTGGCCTATGGGGCGACAATAAATGTTTAACACGTATAAGCTCTCTGCCACTTTAACCTTACCCGGTACGATTTCAGTGAGTATTCCTATCTTCTCGGATTGCTGGAGTGGGTGCTGTATGGCTGTGAGTATGGCTGTGAGCCGTGGAGAGAGAGCTCGTGGGTCCATCTTTATAGGTGACAAAGCCCGAAAGTTTCGCAGGGGAGTTTGTTTCCTGAAGTGTAATGATATCGGGTGAATCCTCAGTGGTGGCAATGTACTGAGCTAGTGAGCTTGACTTGTTCTTGTAGCCCCCACAGTTCCATTGCCATATGGTAAGCTTTGATTCCTTCTGAGAAGTGCGCCTATTCTTGGAAGGGCCATCTTGAGAGGTGGCGGCGTCGTCTGTCAGGGCTGATGGCCTGCTGTAAGGCTTGAGCTCTCGGCGAGAGTGACGAGCAGTGACTGCCTGCCCCTGTCCTTCTAATTTATCTAACCGTTGCGGGATTTGTTTTAACATGACCATCATTTCCTTTACGGTTTCGGCGATTTGGGATTTCTCTTGCGCCAGCGGGAATTCCGTCGTACGGGGTGGTTGAGAAGTTCAACCTGAAGGGAGTATTTGTGTGGGCTCTGGTGTGGTGGGGTCAGGTTTTCTGCGTTTTTCTGGTGTAGGGTTTATCCCTTGCCTGATTTCTGCCTTGAGTGCAAGGAGCTCATTATGGAGGTGTCGATTTTCCTCCCGTTGTTGTTTAATCTCGGCAAGAAGCTGAGCGTTTAGTCGCTTTAGCTCCGCCAGCTCGTCACGGTAGGGGGGATTAGGGGGTGGAGGAGGGGTCTGAGCACGTGAAGAGAGCATCTGAACCCAGCTCACCTGCACTGCCGTGACGTCTTCAGCAGATCTTCGCTTGGCGGAAGGTGTTCTCCCTCGGGACCTGGACCTGGAATCGGGTCTTGCTTCTCTCCCTGGAGGGCCCTCTGGATATGGAGCGGGATCTTGACTCCCGGCTTGTACGGCGACCCTTGGTGACCTCGCGTTGCTTTTTACTCCGACTGACTGGTGGAAGAAAGCGTTTCGGCCACTCCTTGCTAGACGTGACGTGTTCCCCGGCGCAGAGTGCCCACTTGGGCTGGCAGTGGTGCGGAACGTCCTTTTGTCTCAGCAGGCAGGCAGTGGTCGTCCGTGAAAGCGTTCGGCTTGGAGGAAACATCGGCTCTGTGACCTGTTGAGTGACACAAGTGGCAGAAAGCGTGGGTCCGCTTGTATAGGTAGCATCTGGTCTCAACTCCTCCAATGTACACGAAAAAGGGGACTTTCTTTCCAGCAAATGTGATCAGCATTGTGCCCGTCGCGCCAATTCTTCTGCATGTGAGAGGCTCACAACCAGGGGCAGAGAGAACCGCCATTATATGCTCTGGTGTGGCGTCAAGAGAGATGTTGTGAATGACTCCCTTACAGGAATTGTCGGGTGAGATTCCGTAGGTGTTTACTGGAAAAATAGTGTCTTCAATCTTCAGCTGTTGAATTTTGCTGAGTGCTTTCACCGCCGCGATGTACGGGGTGCTAACGAACAGTATGTTTTGAGCCTCATTAGTTCTGATCTTGAGATCCGCTTCTCGCCACGTGAGCTTTGCTTCGTGCAGAATGCAGCTGCCAAGCGTGTAAGGGCTGACTTTACTCAGTGCTAGGCCATTGCGTGGGCGAATCACAATCTTGTAGTCGTTCTCCGGAAGTGGAGGTGGCCTTGGCTTCCTTGAAAGTAGGCTGGGGTTCCTGGTCGGTTATATCGCCGGCTTGAGGGGGGCTGTAACTGCATCTGGAGTGGTGGAATTCTGCTTCTTGCATTGAGCACGTCGGGTGACTTCTATCCATGGTGCAGTATTGTTTTCGTCGTCTTCTTTAGTGCAGGAAAATGCTTCCGAGGGCTGCTGGTCCATGTCATATACGTCGCAAGGCAATGGTATCAGATGGTATTTGGCTTGGAACGACGAACGGCGAAGCCTCTGGAGCTACCGCAACCGGTGACGTCACATCCATAGGCGACGCTGAGCCCCGCCGGCGGTGTTAGGCGTAGCGATGCACTACCGCCTCGAAGCTTCAGATGACGGTAAAATGGCGAAAATTTGACTTACGGCCTAAAGTAGGATATTGGCGCGATCCAGATGACTTCTAGCGCACGGTGGTAACACTTTTAAGTGATACTAAAGGAACAGTTCACAAATATTCCAGTTTTCTGTATACATGAGAACGGGACAGCTGTCCTCGTCTTCGTCTTCTTCCTCACTCCTTTGTGTCGCCTCAAAACTCTTTGAGTCAGCTCTGCACACCGTTGTTGCTGCCTGCGTGAAGAACGTTCTGATACCAAATCAGCGCGGCTTTTTCTCGGGTCGATCGACGGTTAAAATCTTGCAAGCTTTGACACAGCTTCGGCTGCAGTTTGTGAAAACGGCCAGTTGGACGTCATTTATTTTGACCTCAGTAAGGCGTTTGATGTGGTGAACCATCAATTATTAATTAACAAGCTTACTACGTCCTGTGTAGACGCAAGCCTTGTTGCCTTGTTGTCCACTATCTCCTTGACCGGTCCTTTTACGTAGACGTAAACTTCAAAAGGTCTAGTGTTTACACTGCAACAAGTGGTGACCCTCAGGGTTCTGTGCTGGGTCCGCTATTGTTTCTATCTTTATCAATGATGTGTCAACAGTGTTAACAAAATCTTCTCTATGCTGATGATGTCAAACTATTGAGGCACATTAGCGGTTTTCAGGACTGCTGTGCATTGCAAGGGGATGTGTCGGAAAAACTGTCTAATTTTAAACCCGGCTAAGACAAAGGTTGTCACGTACAGCCGGAAAACCCATCGTCTACTGTTTTCCTACAGTATAGAGGGAGCTCCTTTGCAAAGGGTTGAGGAGATTAGGGACCTCGGGGTTCTTTTCGACAGTACCCTCTCTTTTTCTTCTCATATTAGGCTCATCCCCCGGCGAGCGCTCCGAAGTCTTGGAAATGTATGTCGCATTACAAAGGAATTCTCTTCACCAGATCCATTTCTAATGTTATACAATGCAATATGTATCCCTCAATTAGAATATGCTTTTGTTGCCTGGAACGGCATCTCCAAATCTAGTATTGAATTAATAGAACGTGTGCAGAAGAAGTTTTTATCCATACTTAAGCACCGTCATCACAATCACAGTTTTCATCCTGATTCTGACTTACCCATAGTTCCTTCCATCCCTTCCTTGAACTGCAGACGTATGCGTGCAGATCTTACCTTTCTTCACAAAATTGTCCATGGTGACCTTTCTTGCGCACACCTTTAGTGTTCCACAAAGGCCCACCAGGTCGCATCGCCCTTTCTTGACCGCTGCGCGCAACTCCAATCATTCTCCTGTGCGCAGAATACAGAATTGTTACAACCGCTTCTCTGAACGCCTTGACATCTTTCAAAGTTCCTTTACAGTTTACCGTACTGCGCTGTTGAATACAGTATGTTAAACATCTAGGATATCTCTGTCGTTCTTCTTTTTTTTCTTGCTAGAATTTGGTTTCTCTGCGGTTCTGTTTAACCAATTGATAGTGGCCTATATTTGAAACTGCTTACTTTTATTTGTTCGTCTTATCATTTGTTTGTACACTCATGTCTTTGTTTTTGTTGTATTACTGTCACACTTTGTTGCTCTGCTTGTTGTGTGGTCTTTACAACAAGCAGAGTCACAAAGGCATCTTCTTTTTTTCTTTTTTACCTGTACCCAGGCTCCGCCTGTGCTTTATTTATGTAAATTTCATTACTTCAATTTGTGTGTGCTTTGTCGCTTGTTTGTTTCTTGTAATATGTGTCTTGTATTTTGTTTTTATGTGACTATCCGTGCACCAGCACTCAGGCCTTTTGCTGTTCCTGGGCACGTACATAAACATGATTGATTGATTGATTGATTACTATTATTATTATATTATTATTATCTCGTCACAATAACTCACATGAGCAAATCCGTCTTGTTGATTCCTCTGGGGAAGACGTACGTGATTTTGCCAACCACTTTGCGCAGCAATTTAGTACTACATATGGCCAGCGCGATGACAGTGAAATAAACGTCATGTTGAATAGTGTACAGGGTTCTAGCTTATTACAATTGGACGAGCAGTTGGTGCTTCAGAGTCTAAGGCGCATGAAACCGTCGCTGTCGTGTGGCCCTGACGGAATACCTCCCGCTATTTTAAAAACATACAGCAGCATTTTTGTTCCTGTTTCAACTGCAATATTCAATCACTGTCTAAACACAAACACATTTCCTCGTAAGTGGAAAATTTCTCGAGTGCGCCCCATTTTCAAATCAGGCACCAAATCTGATGCAAAAAACTATAGAGCAGTTTCTCTACTTTGTGCTGCCTCCAAGCTTTTTGAGGCAGCGCTGCACAAGGTATTGTCAAGTTCTGTACAGCAGTTTCTGACACGTAAACAGCTTAGTTTTATGTCAGGGAGGTCGACAACAACTAATCTCGCCTGCTTCATGGAGCAGGCCTCCGCTGCACTTTCTGAGCGAGGCCAGTTGGACGTTGTCTACTGTAACCTGAGCAAAGCATTTGATGTTGTCTGCCACGCGTTGTTACTTGATAAGCTTTTGCAGTCGGGCATTGATACGCCACTCGTGGCTTTGCTGGGTAGCTATCTAAGCAATCGGTTCAGTTTCGTTAGCGTTAATGGGCAGACGTCCTCTATGTATAGATCAACAAGCGGCGTGCCCCAAGGCTCCGTATTGGGCCCTCTCTTGATCTCCATTTTTGTGAATGATGTGTCAGTCGCAATTAAAAGGTCTTCTTTTCTTCTTTATGCTGACGAAATAAAAATATTCAGACGTATAAAATCCATCGAAGACTGTAATGCCCTGCAGCAAGATATATTCTCCTTTGCTAACTGGTGCTCAAATAACAGACTAAATCTTAATCCGGCGAAAACAAAGGTCATGTCTTATACCCGAAAAACGAACCCCATTTTCTTTCGCTACAGTATTGATAACGGTTTTCTGTCTAGAGTCAACGAGATCAAAGACCTCAGACTGCTCTTCGACAGCGCCTTAACTTTCTCGCCTCATGTCACTCAACTGACTCGGCGGGCGCTCCGCTCACTTGGTGCTGTATGCAGGTTTTCAAGAGACTTCCAGTCTCCTCATTCGTTCCTAAAACTTTTTATGGCACTTTGTATTCCCCAACTTGAATATGCCTCTGTCATTTGGAAAACAACCTGCATATCTAATTGTCAACGTGTAGAGCGTGTACAGACCAAATTTTTATGAATATTTATGCATCGCTTTCCCTCTGAGCCTCTCCCGATAACTGTCTCTTTAAGTTACCGGCGAACCCGCTCAGATCTTGTTTTCTTATACAAACTGCTTCATGGTACAATTTCATGCCCGGAACTGATTGCAGCAATCGGTTTTCGTGTTCCGAAAAAAGCAACAAGGCTTAACCACCCTTTCCACACACCTGCACAACTTAGCAGATGTTCTCCTCTTGATAGACTGCAACGCCTATATAACCTTCACTCCGGGGAACTTGATATTTTTTGCCGTCCCCTTGGGGGGTTTTTGGCCTCGCTGTTAGCCGTGGCACGCTAACTTCATTTCGACAGTACTCGTATTCTTCAGTTATTTTCCTCATGTGTGCGTTGTTTTCACTTAGTTTGTTCTCATTTGTTCGAATATGTTGTTGGTGCTGTGGGCGTAATCGTTGTATGTACTATGATACACTTCTGTAGTCAACTCTTCCTCCATATGTTTAAGCGGCCCGGGCAGGGCACAGTAACAAATGTTTTTATAACTTATCACTTTATGTGAATAGTTACAAATATTTCCTGCACTTTGTTTCATTCCTTTTTGTGTAATTGATGCTTCATCCGATTGCTATGGTCATTGTACTGATGTGTTTTTGCAATGTACCATAATTTACTGTCACTGTTAGTCGTATAATGTAGTTTGGATACCATTTTTAATTTTATTCTCTGTGGTAGTCCAGTTTATTGTTTTTTCACTCAACCACCTTTTTTTTGGCTGTTTATGTGTCAGCCGCTGATATATTGCAAGGCGGCCCTTTTATTTTTTTTCACCTCTCAGTGCGCCAGCACGAAGGCTTCGGCTGTTCTGGGGCACTTTAATAAAGATTGATTGATTTGTTGATTGGTTAATATCATTATTTTTATTGTTATTATTATTATTACTATTATTATTATTATTAATATTATTATTATTAAACTTCCTCCGCCCTACGGCGCACCCGCATATATGAAGTAGGCTTCCAGGTGCGCGAGTGTGCGTACGCCCATGGACGAAGAGGAAGATGCTATCGGCCAAGTTCGAGCCCTGAAGCCTCATCCCGTAAGTGGCTTATTGATTGATGAATTATGGCTAATCAGATTCTAGCATGGTCACTAATTACTATGTGTTGCTATTAAAAATTCGGGTTAATTCCTCGGTTAAAGGGATTGGTATGGAAGCAATTGGGACAGCAGGTGTTGGAGGCTAATGCTGGAAGCGCTTTCCCGTCTTCGAGTCACAGTGATTGTCCTATTTATCTCTGTGCATCATGATAAAGAAATGTCGACCAGCTTGGTGGGCGCCTTGAAGATGTAGGTACGCAGACATGCAGCTAAATTTGCTCCCATCTCCTACAAAAGTTATTTTATGGACGACTATATTGGACATAGACAGCACATGTCGGCATAAAACACTATCAATGAGCACACTACGGCAAAAGTATGGTCCCGCCGCGAGTGGTCAGGAAGAGTTGGCTCCGATTAAGGTTCAATAGGTTGAGGTTTACGGAACCCCAGTTGCGATTTGGTTTGGGTTACTGTTCTTCGATCGCACTTAGTGTTTCCATTTTGCCCCACAGAAATGCTCAGCAGATCCATTCTTCAGAAAGAAACCGCGGCGTCAATCCTAAAGCGTTATCTTTTTGAGAGCGAAACCTCTACTGCGCCATCTTTCAAGGTCATTCACAGCGTTGAAGTGACCTTGAGGAGACAACATGCCACGTGATACACTGCGCCCAAGTGTCACAGCTGCGCTACTCGCAGACTCGCCGCTGCAGTATCACTTGAGTAGGCGACGTTTGTATAGCTGCTTCGCCGTCGCGTGGCCGCTCGGGCTCGCAATGGAGGGCGAGCCGGCTTGGCCATCCGTGTGTACGCTTTACCGCAAGCGACAAACGGAATAGTCTTGCAGTAGCCTAATTGTCATAACCTTTCCAAAACCAAGCGTAGCATTTCGCTCGTGATAACTAGTTATACATGTGTTAAATTTATTTCTAACAGCGGAGCTGTTCAAGCAGAAGGACTGGCACATTGGGCTAGATTGGTTCATAGTGATCATATCGAACAAGCAGCGCGAAAGAGACGGGACATGAGAAGGATGAACTGCGATACAGCACGGATGTCATCGTTCATCCGTTCAGCGCTGTGTCATCGCTTATCCTTCTTATGTCCCGTCTCTTTCACGCTGCTTGTTCGATATGACCGGTTTAAGCTTAAGATCTGGCGGTGCCGAACGTTAACAGAAAACTGCACTCGGCCAAGTTCAGAGAGAGAAAATGCTACGCCAGGAAGTGCGAGGGAAAGGGCCGAGGACGCACGGAGCCCGCGAGCATGTGTTCGGAGTGCGACCTCAAAAAGAAAAAAAAAGCGCTTCTCATGGTCAGGCGACACCGCGCACGGCTTCTTACAGCGAGATATGCTACAGACCCTGAAGCATGCTTCACAGACGCCGCGAGCTACCGCTTCCGACACGCAGCATGCGGCTGCGGTATATCAGGGTGAATGGCAGCACGCTGGCAACAGCAACATGTTTTACCGGCTCTACACGTACATTTGAAGATGCGGCCATCGCCTTAGCTGTGGTGCTCACCCCGACCTCCGAAGTTACCTTGCTCACCGACTCACAAACAGCAGCCCCACGGTTTGCAACGGGGGATATCACCGGCCTTGAAGGGAATATCCTCCATCAACGACCACAAGTGCCACAGACACGCATTGTAGGGTCCCAGCCCATGCGTCCCTAACTGGGAATGATGTGCCGCATGCGACTGCCCACGACCTTACCCACCGGGCATTCCCAGAAGGGGGAAGAAGAACCAATTAGCGGCCCTCCGGTCCTGCACCCCCTCTCTCAAAACTACTGCGACATCCTTCATCATCACTACCGGGTTTCCTGCAGAACCCTACTGTCCCCATATCTATCCCTAGGTGTGGGCCGCGGACACATTTGGCAACGACTACAGACTGAGAGTTACCACAACCACACATTCCTCCATTGGATCTCCCCAACCGCATACCTTATCCCCCCCCCCAACTGCCCATACTGCCCCGGAACCCCAAATACAACTACTCATTTGTACTGATTTGGTTTGATGTGCCCTGCCAATTCCCACACACCACAACCAGACACCCTTGAGCAGTGGGAGAGTTCCTGCGCAGTTGCCAGCTCGCTGATCAGGAGTTTTTGCTTCCGCCCGCCCGGGCCGCCGCAGCACAGCGGGGACTACACACTAAACTTTTTTACACCCTTTTTGGCCGAAAGGGTGTGAAAATCTCGTCCCTAGCTAACACCTTTAAGAGATGTTTTGGCAAAAAAAGGGTGTACGGGATAAAAAAAAGGTGTTGAGCTCAACAACCTTAAAAAAGTAGTTGAGGATGCTCAACACCCTAAAAAAAGGGTGTTGAGCCTCACACCCTTTTTTTGGGGTGATGGCATGCGCGGTGGCAATGTGATTCGGTGGAGCGGAGGAAAGGGTGTTGAGATTCAAGAAAAGGGGTGTAAAGGCCTCCCAACACCCTTTTTCCACTTATGCTACACCCTTTTTGGCTAAAAGGGTGTAAAAATGTTTAGTCTGTGCCGTACTAGGACGTCCACTCACCGCCTGCGGTAACACTCAATGCGATAATAAAAACATTTTTCCACCACCCCCACCTCCATGGTCGGAATCGAATCTGGGTCCCTCGTGTTTATCGCAGTTCGGCCGAGCCTGGGTCAACGTATTTGGGGCGCTCAGCATTGTCTGTTGGTTCGCAACGTGGGCGTTAGCTTCCGACTTTGGCTTAGTTGAAGTGTACTTGGGCTCCGGACTTCGGCAGTTTGTATTTTGTAATTTAGGACCTTTGATAGCGTACTTTGATTTAACTCAGTTTGAATGGAGAAAGGTTCGCTTTTTAGCATATTTCCCCTAAAAAAGGGGATAGACCTCAGAAAAGCCAGGTTAAAGCTACTGAAGACGACTAGCGGTTTCCTCAGTCTGCTCTCTCAACTTTGATGGTGGCCGAGTTTTACTTTGGTTTTGTTTTTTTAGCTATGTATTTGCGCACACGTTTTTCTTTTGTCGAAATTATCTCTCTGGTGTAGCCTATATGCACCACATTATATATTTTTTTTAATTTGCAGAGCCAGCCCCACAGAAACTGCTGGACCTTACCGCGGATTGCCCATTATACACCGAAAAGAATACGGCGTTCCCTCCCTCGTCCTACGCCTTGCACTGCCCGCACACCATTTCTACCTTGTGGACCGCAAAAGAAGGCTCTTTCCGGTGCCTTCCTGACTCGTAAGTACTGCCGCGACCCATGCGCCCTGCGTACGAGCCAAACCAGCACTGTGCAATCTAGTTCCGATCAGCTTCAAATGCAGTATACCGATCTGCCATACTGTCACTGACTCACTGTCGCCGCACCATACTGCCCACCATAGCCACCATCATTCTTTGTGAATTGTTTCTTCTTCAGTGCCTTACCTGGCATTGTTTTCTTATTCTGCGCTGAAAGCTGAGAGTTCGATTGTTACTTCTAGCGTTAGATTTCACCCTGCAATTTTGCTTACTACAAAACCAACGTAACCATTCGTCGCTTGCGCAGGCCGTTCCGGTATGAACGACCGTGTTCTCTATTTGACTGAATGTTTATGGAAAGCACTCCTCTCCAAGCTACATGCGTGCAGACCAAATGTCAAGGCATTCGACTCGCCAATTACCGACTCTCTGTGTCCCGTTTTACAGAGAAGCTGTAAATGGCTACCCTGCAAATTTTTCTGCGTCCATGCGTGTGCACAGTCGCGCCGACGAAAAATGTTCGTTTCCGGTGCTTGTGTAAAAAATGCCTCATGAAAACCTATGATTCATGAAAATCTATGTAGATTCGTGAAAACCTATGATGGATGGCCCATTGTTCATACTAGTGCCATTGCTCTCGGCGTGGCGCTCGTTCGCCGCTCTATCAGCAGTGTGCGTCTAAAGGTCGTATAAACTTGCACGTATGCATCGTCCAATCTGTGTTCATCAATAGAAAGACGTCAGCGTCGCCTAGCCACCTTATCGGCAGTTCTTAAGTGGTTCCATAGGGCGGACGCGTATCAATGAGATATGAGTCAAAAGCAAATGCGTCTTTGTCTTGATGCTTGAACTCCATATATATATTAGCACGCATATTAAAAATTTTGTCTCTTTAAAGAACACACAACCACTTCGCTGGTTTTCTTTGTTGCACAGAGTAAAAAGGCTGATTCATTTTGTGACTGCTCTTTTGACTTTTGTTCTGCTTTTTGTACATTGCGAATAAAAGTTCGCTCCAGTAAACTTTAATTACCACTAGAACATCGCTTCGTTTTTGGCACCCTCGAAATATTTCCGATATGTCGATTGGACACTTGAATTTTGTGCAGCTTCTTTCCTAGAAAAAGGCGGATGAAACTAGTCTAATACATAGAAAACTTCAGACGTTTAACTCTTGATTTTGATTAAGGTTAGTTAAAGCTATATGCAGAAACGCAGCTAGTTGCATTCGCTTCAGACGGAAGCCTTAAATCAATGGCATCCGCTGACTCAGATATTTGCAGTAATATCTTGTACCTCGCAGCCTCAACCACTTCCCCCCTTTTTTCCATACATGGTAAATTACTGACAATATTTGCCGACACTTTTTTTGAGTCCACATATCGTTCGACAATGGGGCCGAAACTTGGAGGCTCACGAAAAGAAGGGTTCAACTTACACTGAGGACGACTCAGCGAGCAATGGAATGGAAGATTATAGGTGTAACATTAAGGGACAAGAAGAGAGCGGAGTGGGTCAGGGAACAAACCCGTGTTAAGGGCGTATTAGTAGAAATTAAGAAGAAGAGATGGACGTTGCCAGGGCATGTAATGCAAAGGCAAGATAACCGTTGGTCATTAAGGGTAACAGAGTGGATCCCTAGAGAAGGCAAGCGGGGCAGGGGGCGGCAGAAAGATAGATGGCCAGATGAGATCAATAGGTTGGCGGGGATAAATTGGCCGTGGTTAGCCCAGGACCGGGATGAATGAAGACCTATAGGAGAGGCCTTTGCCCTGTAGTGGGCGTAGAGGCTGCTGCTGCTGATGATGATCATCATCATCATGATGATAACGATGATGATGATAGGTAGCAAAAGATGTTGGATTATTTTGTTTTTGTGGTTTCTTTGGTTTCTTTTCGTCAATGATATGAGTATATATCATTATAGCAATTACGTGCCTCTACTTCGCTAATTGCTTTTTATTCGAAGATGCAAAGCGTACTGCAGAGTTGGTCCGTTTACGCTATCTTTATTCGTATGTCTAACGCTTTTCTTCGGCCTCTTTCCACTTAGTCTGGTTTTGGGGGGAAATGCATAAGATGGATATTTTTTTATTTTGTCAGATCATTTTTGTGAAAATTGTATTTTTTCACTTTTCTTATTTTTTTCGTTTTTCGTCATTCCCTTCAACCAAATATCTCCAGTTACGCTATTATAATTATGAAAAGGGGTTACTTCCGCCAAATCTGCATTTTTGTGTAAATGCACGGCGTTACACGGTTCTGGCTGTGGGGCTACTCGGCGAAGTATGCTACGCATTAGAACAAGTTTTGTAACTGAAGCAAGCTACAAACTTTGTTTTGCCGTCCGCTGTACATTCGCAAAACCCACACCCCAGCTCTAATCTCAGCTTTTCTTCGTCGTGGGTGGGGGTAAACAGAATAATACCAGCGCCGGGACTGAGACCATGGCCAGCAGCCACCAAGCAGCGGTCGACGCACCAGCCCCGTCACAGGGTCGCAGCAGTCGCTGGGGCCGCTGACCTCGCGCGCTCACCACGTTCCGGAGTCAGCTGAGGCGGCGAGCGGCGACGCCCACCGCGAGAGGATTGTCGTTACCAGCCCTGTGCCGACCTTCGTGTCGTTCTCAGACGCCTGCTTCTGCGCCTTCTGCATCCTCTTCGTGGTGGTCTCGAGCCTGGCCTTCGCGCTGGGCGTTGCCTACGTGCAAGGTACGCGCATATCCCTTGTATTGTGGCCGCCAGTCTACACAACTTTGAGACTTCGTGAAGAGTATAGATACGATCAACGCTTGCTATAGTGAAGTCACTTTATTCGAAATTTCGGTTACTCGAACAGTTTCGTGGTCCCTAGTGCAGTGCATTGAAATAAAATCACACTCGGCTATAGCGAAGTATCGGTTTTAACGAAGCAAGCTTCCTGTACCTAGGACTTCGTTATGTGACCTACTGCGGGCCACGGTGCTTCGGACACATTGTATACTGCTGTACAGCGCATTCCACCGAGAAGCCTGGACACGGCCGACTGGTCCAGAGCGCCCAGAGTCAAACTAACCTGAGCCCAGTTGTGATCAACCCTACATCAGGGCTTGCGAGCTCGTGCCTATAGACTACGTCATATTGCTCGCACTATCACTATGGCTTGCAGCTACGCGTACCAGCCATACAGCTTTATAATGGGAAGCTAATTCGGGTTCAGCTGGCAAGCGATAGTTATGAAACTTTGTATTGATAACAGAGCCTAATGGCCATTAAATGAGGTACTGCACAGGTGGGTTCCAGTCTGCCTCAACTTAAGTTACACGTTTAGTGCAATGCCACTTTTAATATAAGAGATATATTTATAAGAGACAGTGCCACTTTCATTATAAGGACATATTTGTCTAACAACAGGTAGAAGTGCGACAGTCTTTCATCATCATCATCATCATCACCAACCTATCTACGCCCACTGCAGGGCAAAGGCCTCTCCCATTATTCTGCAATTACCTCGGTCCTGTGCCAACTGTTACCAATTTATCCCCGCGAACTTCTTGATCTCATCTGCCCATCTAACTTTCTGCCGCCCCCTGCAACGCTTGCCTTCTCTAGGGATCCACTCTTACCCTTAATGACCAGCGTTTATCTTGCCTTCGCATTACATGCCCTGCCCACGTCCATTTCTTCTTAATTTCTGCTAATATGTCTTTAACATCAGTTTGCTCCCTGACCCACTCCGCTCTCTTCTTGTCCCTTAATGTTATACTTATCATTTTCCGCTGTATTGCCCGCTGAGTCGTTCTCAATTTAAGTTGAACCCTCTTAGTCAGCCTCCAAGTTTCTGCCCCGTCGCTGAGTACCGGCAAGATGCAGCTGTCATACACTTTCTTCTTCAGCAACAATGGTAGGCTGCTATTCATTATCTGAGAATGCCTGCCATATGCACCCCACCGAATTCAGATCCTTCTAAATATCTCTGCCTCATGGTTGGGATCTGGGGTCACAACTTGGCCTAAGTAGATATATTCGCTTACCACTTCCACTGTCTCACCACCTCTCTCCAACCGCTGTGCTGTGCCGGGGTTATTGATCATTACTTTAGTTTTCTGTTTATTACTTTTCAGGCCGACGGTTCTACTCTGTTCGCCCAGTGGGGAAAGCATGCCTTGCAATTCGTCCCCCGAGTTAATTAGCAAGGCAACGTCATCAGCAAATCTGATATTACTGAGGTATTCTCCATTAACCCTTACTCCCACCTGTTCCCAATACAACGTTCTGAATACTTCTTGTAATCATTGGAGAGATTGTGTCTCCTTATCTGACACGCTTCCTTATAGGTATTTTACTGCTCTCCCTATGGAGGATGACGGTAGCTGTAGACCCATTGTAGATATCCTCCAGTATTCTTACATAATGCTCATCTACTCCCTGGTTCCGTAATGCCTGAATGACTGCTAGGGTTTCGACAGAGTCAAATGCTTTCTCATAATCTATGAAGGCTATATATACGGGTTCAGTATACTCAGCGCACTTCTCTATCACCTGATTGATCGTGTGAATATGTTCCATTGTTGAATAACCTTTACGGAACCCTGCTTGTTCTTTAGGTTGAATGAAATCTAAGGTTGCAGAAATTCGGTTAGCGATTACCTTGGTAAGTACCTTGTAGACGACTGACAGTAAGCTGATCGGCCTGTAATTTTTCAAGTGCTTCATGTCGCCTTTCTTATGGATTAGGATGATGTTCGCATTCTTCCAAGATTCCGGTACCATTGCGGTCATTAGGCATTGCGTATACAGGTTTGCCAGTTTTTCAAGTACAATTTCTCCGCCATCCTTCAAGAGGTCTGCTGTTATCTGATCTTCACGAGGTGCTTTGCCCCCTTTCATTTCTTTCAAAGCCTTCCTTACTTCTTCGGTCGTTACTGGGGGGATGTCTATCTCCTCTGAACTACTGTCTCGTTCGGCATTATCCTGGATGTCCCGGCTACTGTACAGATCCCTATAGAACTCCTCGGCCACTGTGACTATTTTATCCCTATTTGTGATGACATTGCCTTGCTTATCCTTAAGTGCATACATCTCATTTTTCCCCACGCCAAGACGTCTCTTCACTACTTTCAGGCTACCTCCGTTCTTTACAGCGTATTCGATCTTCTCCATGTTATAATTCCGTGTGTCAGCTGTCTTACGCTTATTGATTAACTTCGAGAGCTCCGCTAGTTCTATTCTGTCAGCTGAGATTCATATTCTGTCAGCTCTGATTCTGTACTCAGAGATTGTCATGGTTTGCCGTTGCCTGATTAGATCTTTCGTCTCCTGTGAAAGTTTGCCAGTATCCTGTCTAGCCATAGTGCCCCCGACTTCTACTGCACACTCCGTGATAACGCGTGTGAGGTTGTCGCTGGCTTCCTGTGTCGTAAGCTGGGCTTCCTCGTTAAGAGCGGAATTTCGGTTCTGCAGCGCGATCCTGAATTCTTCTACTTTACGTCTTACTGTTAGCTCATTTATCGGCTTCTTTCGTACTAGCTTGTTGCGGTCCCTCTTCAAATCTAGCCTAATTCGAGATCTTACCATACGGTGGTCTCTACACCTTACCCCTCCGAGCACTTCCACATCCTGCACGACGCCAGTGTTATCACATAATATGAAGTCTATTTCATTTTTGTGCTCCCCATTCGGGCTCCTCCATGTCCACTTCCGACTCTCCCGTTTACAGAAGAAGGTGTTGATTATGCGTAGGTTATTTCGTTCTGCAAACTCAACTAGTATGTACCCCCTGCTATTTCTACAGCCCAGACCATAGTTTCCAACTGCCTTGTCTCCAGCCTGATTCTTGCCTACTTTAGCATTGAAGTCCCCCATAACTACGGTATACTGTGTTTTTACTTTAGCCATTGCCGATTCCACATCTTCATAGAAGCGTTCCACTACTTGGTCGTCGTGGCTGGATGTGGGTGCGTAGCCCTGCACCACCTTGAGCTTGTACCTCTTATTGAGCCTAATTACAAGACCTGCTGCCCTTTCGTTAATGCTATAGTATTCTTCTATGTTGCCAGCTATGCTTTTATTGACTAGAAATCCCACTCCCAGTTCTCTTCTGTCCTCTAGACCACGGTAACATAGGACGTGTCCATTTTTCAGCACCGTAAAGGCTTCGCCTGCCCTCCTAACCTCGCTAAGCCCTATTACATCCCATTTAATGCCCTCTAATTCCTCGAACAACACCTCGATACTTGCTTCGCTAGATAAGGTTCGCGCGTTAAACGTTGCCAGGTTCAAATTTCATTGGCGGCCTGTCCGGATCCAGGGATTCTTAGCACCCTCTGGTGTGTCACAGGTCTGACCACCGCCGTGGTCAGTTGCTTCGCAGCCGCTGTGGACTGAGGGCCGTGGGTAATTGGCGTATTCATGGGAGTGTGACAGTGTATTGAGGTAAATGCAGTGACTGGCTAACTAAAAATTAAGGTAAGGATTAATATAAACGATGCAGGCGAAAAGGTACGTTCTTAAAAAAAAAAAAACACTTATTATGATAGTGAATAAGAAGAGGGAAATGACCAACCGGAAGCTGGAGGTCGCTTAAGAGGTGGGAACGAAAGCTTCCAAGGGGAATACCAGATAATATTCCTCAACACTTCAAATATATTTCTTCTTCTCTATGCAAGATCGAAGTATTGTGTGTTTCGCATGTCCATTTTCGCACACATGTGGCGTTACCTCGAAACGTACGTTTCCTTTTTTGTTTCAAGGACGGAAACTTGCGCGTAAGTAAAAAAGAACTAATTTTGTCTTTCACTTACATGCCACGTGCGTTGATTGTTTTGACTTTGATTTTGAAGCACAATTCTGGTCCTGTGCAGGCATACCAGGGCATTCGACCGCTCCAAGTGCCCGTGCGAGCGAGTCAAGTGAGCGACTATTCAAGTGCATGGTTGTTTTATCAACTGCCCTTTCATTTTATTTCTATTCCCCGTTCGTTTCCAGATATTGGAAGCACGTCGTCAAGTGTACCAAACGAGACGGGAAGAGCGGTGTCTGGTGCCGCGACTGTCAACAGCACTGTCCATATCCGATGACTACAGCCGTATCACGGGAGCACATCATCTGCGATTTGCGTTTGTAATTGTGCCATACACAGCCCCCAAGCGGTGCGGATTGTAAAGTCTGTGTTGGGGAATATAATCCATGTAGCTTGTTTGGCGCCCTTCCTTTTTTTCTGCATGTCTATGAGGCGACATTTCTGGGCAAAGGCAAACTTTTGGTGGCCATCTGAAGCCCAAAAAAGGGGATAATTAATAAAATATTAAAGCCGTTCCACTCAATGTGAAAGCCGGTCACCTATTGCTGTTATGTGATTTTGCGTCCATCAGTTCTTGAGAGGACTGGCAAAACACGGGAATTGAATGGGAATTGAGTTGGTGGCGGGCTGACGCGACCTCCGTACGAACGGCAACGTACCTGGTTTCGATCACGGCAAAGTTTGCGCTGTAGTCATGGGCGTGAAATAGATTATGGCTGCCCACAGGGCCGTTTACGGCGCGTTCGAGCTTTTAATCGAGGCAGGAAGAGAAATTACGCCGGCATGCGGTGCATAACATGCGGTTAATATGGTGTTGATCAACATATCGTACGTTGGGTCGGGCCGGTCGCGTCATTTTTTGTTTATTTTATTTTTGAGTTTTGTGTAATCCAGTATGTGTAGCCCGAAGCTGTTCATTCCTGGGTATTACCAACTCACTAAATAATATCCCACGGCGGCTTTATTCGCTTTAATAAGAATTCTCAGGCGCCAGATTGCTCAGATCTCGCATGGTCTCTCATGGCTGCAGGGGGTGCAATGTCTCGGGTTCGATTCCCGGCAGCCAAGGCTGTGTTGAATTTACGATGAAGGCGAAAAATTACTGTGCGTACCCGATGTTCCGATGAACACTAAAGATCCCTGAGTGAGATGTCTACAACGCTGCCCCGTGCCTCTTAGCGCGTTGTGGTTTCGGCGGCGCACAAAACACCAGTTTTAATTGACTACGCAGCAGTTAACTAAAGCATGTTCTACATGAACTCCTGTGTACAAACGGGAGAACGTGCACCTGTGCTCATGTGTTTGTACACCTTGCCTCGAGCTGTTAAATTTGCTTTTCCGCATGGCGGTTAAGCTGTGCAAGAAAGTCACCGGGGCAAATGTGATAGTAAGAAACGCTTCTGATGTAAAGCAGCTCATCCATAGTGTTTAAGAAACGCTTAGGACACATTCTTTTGCAGAGTGACCTTTAAACCTTTCACACCCCTCGTCCCACTCGGCCTTGTTTTGGTAAATAAAGGCGCTTTCAACATGCAGACACAGGAAAAGGAAACAGAAAGATGTATATAACTTTTATCTTGCATTCTTTCACGTACATATAATGTCACATGCTAGCAGTGCCATTTGTCCACCACGTTTTACTTTGCGCATTGTAACAGTTTCTTACCAAGATCCAAAGACTCGCCTACAGTGGCGTAACTAGATAGGATGGCGCCCAAGGCAAATATATTTTTGCGCCCCTCATGATAATAATGATAGTGATTGTGATCATCATCATCACCATATTGTTATCATTATTATTATTATTATTATTATTATTGTTGTTGTTGTTGTTGTTGTCGTCATCTATGTTGAAACAAGGCCATCTGGCTGTTTTTGGAAAGCGAATGAGTGATTTTTTATTGATTGTTGTCTACAGTGGACTATAGCCGTCTTAGCATATATATTCATCGTACCATACCCCAGAACTCCGCAAGGTTCGAAAGAAAAGTGAAAGAAAAAATGGACCTTGTCGGTCACCGGTTTTCTTCTCGCTTTACGTAAAATAGGACCATGAAATCTATTTCTCAAATGATTTATTGCAAACTTCGTATCTACGTACTATGCCCACATTGTTTATTAATGGTAATGATGCGTTAAACAATTGATTGATTGATTGCGGTGTTTAACGCGCCGACGTAACGCAGGCGATGAGGCGCGCCGTAGTGGAGGGCTGCGGATTAATTTTGACCACCTGGGGATCTTTAACGTGCGCCGAAATCTCGAGCACACGGGCGTTTTTGCTTTTCGCCTCCATCAGAAAAGCGGCCGCCGCGGCCGGGAATCGAACCCGCGACCTCGTGCTCAGCAGCGCAACGCCTTAGCTACTGAGCCACCGATAAACAAACTCATTCCGTTAAACAAACTCATTCCGGCAATCCCTGTGGTCTCCTCGTCGCATATCACTGCCATTTGTGACGCCGGTGCTGATGCTCATCGTCAGCAAGTTGCCAAGAAAAAAATTGGCTCCAATCCACGCTGTGAAGGTGGTTAAAAAGCAAAGCCTTAAACGACACCCACAACAATTGCCCATGCGATAATACTTGGATTCACACACGTGACTCTACAAAGAGTGAAACAAGAGATTCTGCCATCCGTTACCTGTAATTCGCGGGCGGAGTCACGACAGCACCAGCGTCGGCCACGGCAGGGCTAGAGCGGCGGATGCCGCCCCTGTAGCCCGGCCGTGAGTCGACGGAAAGAAAACGACGAGGTGCGTCTTTCGAAGGGTGAGACAGCGGAACCTAGCCATCGCTAGGTCGGGGCTGCGGCAGGAAATGGAACCGCTGCGGCAGCAAATAGAAATAGAACGCAACCGCGCAAGCTCAAGAGCGCAACGCCCTCCACTGAGCATTCGCGGTGTGTATCGTTTTTGATGGAACACGACCATAATGGTTTGGTGTGAATATAAAAGAGGATCCCTAAAATCTACTGCACGTGGTTCACCTGGCGTTTTAAGAATACCCTGCAAATGATTAATCTAATTGTAAGTGTGCGAATTCTAAGAGCGCCCCCCCCCCCCCTTCCCCCCCCCCACTTAACCCCACCGCCCGCTTCTGGAATACAAACGAAAACAGAAAACACATGCATACATGCAGCACGCACACACACTGTATATCATCTGGGGTTCCTAACCATTCACACATCGGTGGCACCGCTTCGTGACAAGGAAAGCAGAAAGGAAATAAACTGCTTGAACAGCCACATTGCAGCAAAAGGATAGTGCTGAGGGAGACAAGGACGGACAGAGGGGGTCACATAAGGGGCACTAATGCCGGTAGGTTGGCGGGGGGGTGCTAGCGCCCCGTGTGCGTCCCCGACATTGCGCCCCCATGTGTGACCCCCTCTCGCCGTCCTTGGTCTTCCTCAGCTCTATTCTTTTGCTGCAATGTCGCGCCAACTAGCCCAACTGGCGCTCTCTTCAACAGCGACTTTTGCAGCAGTGCCGCCCCGCTGCGGTGACATACGGTAACCCGGTGCCGCTTTTTTCCCTCGGGCACATGTTGGGAGGACTCGGTTCGGCGCCCCCTCCCAAGTGGCGCCCGGGGCACTTGTACCCCCCTTGCCCCCCCGCCCCCCCCCCCCCCCCCCCCCCCCCCCCCCCCCCCCTTAGTTACGCCACTGCTCGCCAAGGAAATTTCACATCACGAATGGTAAAATAAAATTATCTCTAGATTTAAGTGGAAGCAATGCCATCTCTTCATTGTTGACATTTGCTAGTTTATCAGAGCTGCTGCAGCCAACCGTCATGTTACATTTATACACTAGAAAATGCAGGAAAGAGGCCATTTCTAAGCCGAAGGAATTATATTGATTAGCATCTGCATTGTTTGAATTGTATGTTTTCTAACTGGCAGGGCAACGATATTATTTCTATGCACATAAGATACCCACGATTTTGCTCCAGTATGTGACTCTTAGGTGGTTACATGCTGATAAAAGAATTCTGTGCTATCTTCATTCATACACTGCAACTCGTCCGTGCTCATTGTGAGCATGCAGGGTTCACGTGTGACGCTTAGCATGATAAACGTCCGACGATGTCACTCAGTTGTAATGAGAATATGTCTACTTCAGAATGCTTAAATAACTGAATCAATCGTGAAAAACAGTCAACTCAAGACAACCTGAAAAAAAAAGCAAGCACCTTCCTCCCTAAAAGATAAAGAAGACAAGAAGAAACGAGTTAACTATTTCACATTGTTTTCAGGTTATTCAAAAATAAGTCTCCATGCAGAAGGTCCAAGAAAGGCTGTTGTTTCTTACACTTTCAAGAAGACATCAACACTACCATTGTTTTACAATATAAAGTAAATTTTCAATACACCATATCCTCACCTTCAGTTGGTGTTGCCGTTTGACCTGTAAAACCAGAGGTGCAATATAATTAGCAATACGGCTGTGGTGCTTCTATACATGATAGAAAAAGAGTAAAAATATATACATGGCAGAACCCAGCCACCTTTGTTGCGTTGTTTCTTCATTTTGTGTTATTTTTTGTCCTACTGGCCCAATTTCAATTCTTGAAACCAACTTTCGTGAAAAAGCTATTGAGCATGATTTTCCATATCAACTCTTATTACATGAAAAGGCTGCAAAATACTTTTTGCCTGACTGTAAATGTGGCTAACAAATTTCTTTATTATTATTTTGAAGCAGCCAGTTTTTATTGCCAGTCACAGAAAAGTGGGGCAGATGCCGTTGGTGCAGAACTGCATGCGACCACAGTGTGAAGTGGTGTCCAATTTTTTTGCAAATCACTTGTTAGCCCAACTGGAACCACACCGCATAAAAAAGCTGCCGTAGTCTTTGACATAGCCTTATAAATTGACGTGAACCTTTTTCCTCCTCAGTTAGAACTGATATCCTTTTTTTTTGCTGCTTGGTGCTGTTTACTATAAGAACTACATTTTTTTAGGAAAAAGGAATTGCCCCCCAAAGAAAACCTCGTCTGATTAAAAATAGCCATGTACACGATTAGAATCATACTACAGAATGGGAACGTATGTTGCCCCCCCCCCCCAAGCTACCCCAGCACTTGTACCCTCCCATATGCCCTCTCCCTCTTCCTTCGTGAAACTGCATTTGCCGGCCTCCTCAAGATAAAATCCTGCTGACGCCCATGCTTATTACATAAGGAACCAATAAAGTTTGCCGCTGGCCGAATTGGTTCTCACTGCAAAAATACAAGGCTGCTTCAAAGAGAAACGATAAGAAAAAGGGCACGGGTGCCTTCCTGGTCTGTTCCACAACTTTCACTAGAACCTGGAACGATGTTTTGGCCCTGCGAAAGATTCAGTACAGTAATTATACGGCATTAGGAAGCGTATCCAAGCATCAGCACTACTCCCCCCATTTCCTATCATTACTAATAGCTTCACACTTGTTGATTAAAAAAGTGCTTGTCCATATATGCGTCATCCCATTTGTAACAATGCATTCAACGACATTTAACAAGGCGAGGGGAAACACGCTGAAGGCATACAATACGCGTTCGCACCGTTCAGTTGCACGGGCCGGCTGTTTAGGAACGACGCTACACGCATGCATGCTCGCGCATCGGCTGGAAAGGCTGGTGACGGAAACATAAGCTCGGTGGTCGATGCGGGTCTCCTACTTCAACATCAGTAAAGCAAGCGTTACGGGACAAACCAACAAGGCCAGAAATACCTACCTTCAGATTGGGCAAGCCGTCTTCGAACCATTGCAGTGTGTTGATGGCGCGATCGGGAAGTTTCCACGCCAGCTTGACGGCCCTGGCGCGAATCGTGTGCATCAGCCCGGCCCACGAATCAAGACTTGCGCTTTATTACCATGATTTGTCGCGAAAAAGATTGGTGGGATCGATCCATCCATGGATCGGTCAAAAGCGACGAAAAGCAGCCATGTCGACCGTCCTAACGCTTGAGGCCACGTACGTTAAAAACATAAAAAATGTGTTTCTGACAGCACCCATAGATGGCGCTATATGGGTAGTGCGTTTAAAAGGGACTAAATTTAAATTCAAACTACTAAGATAGGCTAAAAGGGATGAATTTAAAAGGGACTAAATTTAAATTCAAACTAGTAAGATAAGGCTAGATGGCGCACGCCATCACCCCGATTAAAAGGGGAGGCCTTTAATCATCATCATCATCATCGTATGGGGCGACGCAGTGAGCTGTCGAGGTGTGCGGACGTACAGAGAGAGAGAGAGAGAGAGAGAGAAACTTTTATTGAGCGACTGGGGGTTAGGGAAGCATGGTGGCCGCCGGTTGGAGGTGGTGGTGGTGGTGGTGAAAAACATTTATTAAGACTATGTACAAGTGAGAGATAGGGGCGGCCTTAAGGGCCGACCCTGTACAAACTCTAGGAGGAGTCCCTAGTCCGGGACCCCTGTGGCTTCCGCGGCGGCGCTCCCTGGACACGAGGGCTCTTTGGCCCTCCAAAGTCGAGCAACCGAGCAGGGCAGCCTCCCAGCTCTCACGGGTAGGGGGGGAAGGGGACGTGATTGGGGGGACCGCCGGGTTGGATGGGCATGCCCACACCATGTGGAAAGTATCCGCAAACGGATGATCACAGTGTGGGTATTCCCCGGAGAAGGCCGGATTGAAGTGCCTAAGTATCGCCGGGCACGATACCGTGTTTGTGTATAGCCGTAAGAGCCAGCGCTCGTCAGCCTTAGTCAGGCCCGGCGCCGGAGGCGGAAATCGGAGCCTGTTTGATTTGTACACCGCTGTGATGTCGCGAAATGAGCTGACCGGGTTAGGTTCTGGATCGTCAAGAGATGGAGGGCGAGGAGGGTCACGGGAATCAAGCGCGCGGGCTGAGGCATCGGCAGCCTCGTTACCACCTAGTCCTGCGTGAGCTGGAGTCCAGATGCCGGAACGGGTTGGAGGTCGGCGGCGACGATGGCAGCTCGTTCGACCAAGGCGATCTGAATGCCCGGGTCGGAGCTACCCAGCGCACCCTCCCATTGCTCGTCACGGGTGATTAAAGGGAAGGGATTGGATGGACAGGCCCACATAGAGTGGGGAAGTGTGGCGCGCTGGCCACATGCGGGACAATGAGGTTAGGGGTAGAGGGAAGGGTGGATGTGATGGAGCACCGCCCTGCAGGGAAAGGATTGAACCTGCAGAAGTCGCCAGGTACGCGCTTGCTCATTGCTGAGCTGGGGATGCGCCGGGGGGTATTTTTGGCGGGCGAGGCGGTAATGTGTGAGTATGTCATGATACGCAATCAGGCGGTCTCTGGCGGATCGGGCCCCGTGGTAAGGAACTAGGCTGGCTCCCGCTCGGATTGTGAATCCTCGAGCCGCGTCATGGGCCGCCTCGTTCCCCCCGAGTCCCGAGTGCGCCGGGGTCCATAGCAGTCTACCGGGGAAGTTGGAGGATTTTGAGAGATAATTTTGAGTGCCAGTGGCGAAATGAGACCACGGGCGAAATTTTGAACGGCCGTCTTTGAATCAGAGATTACGATCGTGGGGGTCGGCCTTTGTGACAGGGCGAGCGCAATTGCCGCCTCCTCCGCCGTGGCAGGGCAAGGGTGCGAACTGTAAGGGAGCATAACGGGGGGTCGTCCGGCCGATTCACAATGGCGAGAGCATAAGCATCGCGGTGACGGTATTCTGCTACGTCAACGTATAAAGTATCTGGTCTTACAGGTAGGCGTCGCTGAAGAGCCTGCGCTCGTTGCATTCTGCGTCCCGCATGATACACAGGGTGCATGTTGCGTGGTACAGGACGGACTACAAGTCGAGCG
This sequence comes from Haemaphysalis longicornis, assembly GCA_013339765.2. Classification (NCBI taxonomy): domain Eukaryota; kingdom Metazoa; phylum Arthropoda; class Arachnida; order Ixodida; family Ixodidae; genus Haemaphysalis; species Haemaphysalis longicornis. Next base: position 144,046,470 of record CM023450.1, read on the forward strand.
TGAATAGCGCGAGGAATGGGGTATTTATGAGCGGGCAAAGTAGGGGCACGAATCCCGAGTCGATCTAGGATGTGCAGACCGGTTGAGGTAGTGGATAGGCGGGCTATTTGTCCTGTCAGCTGCGCCTCCACAAGCTCCTCGGCATTATTATGGATACCCAGACGGTCTAATCTGGCAGTGGAAGAGTACAGGGGTATTTGAAGTGCCGCTTTGTAGGCTTTTTTGATAAGGCAATTGATTTTTGAAACTCAGCAGCACTGGCATGAAGGTAGGGAGGGAGTATGTTATTCTGCTGATCACGAAGGCCTGAATGAGTCGCGATCTCTCACTCTCACAGAGCCCATGCCGGCGGTTGGCAATCCTTTTTATGAGACCAATTGTTTGGACAACATGCTTAGTTAACTGGGTAACGAATTGTGTATTGGATCGATTCCGTTGTATAAGGAGCCCGAGAACGTTTAGTGTTTGAACTTCCGGGACCGAATAACCACTAATAGAGATAGAGATATCTGACGTTGTGCGGGCTGCTCTTTTGGGTGGCAGAACGAGCAGCTCGGACTTGTTAGGAGAACATGTAAGGCCTGCTAACTCTGCTTGTTTAACTACAATATTTGCACCTATTTGTAAGGTCTCTTCAATGTGCGCATCACTGCCACCTGTCACCCAGATAGTGATGTCATCGGCGTACATACTGAAGCGTAGACGGGGAACTTTCTGTAATTCTTTGGGGATCTTTAGCAAGGCCAGATTAAAGAGCATGGGTGATAACACAGCCCCTTGCGGCGTACCTATCGATGGCAAATTCAAGGTGTCTGATGTGATGTGTCCTATTTGGAGGATTGCCGTGCGTTCCGTCTAAAACTACATCTCTCTATAAAACCTCGTCAATCGAAAAAAGGAATATGAAATTTCAAACACTTATCAATATTCCTTTTTTCGATTGACCAGGTTTTATAGAGACATGTAGTTTTAGACAATAGGGTTAGTAGAAGGAGCGGTAGTTGTTAGCGCAGGGAAGTGACCGAATCAGATGTGTCACGCGGTTGTTGCACGTGGCGGTTGGAAAGTGTGTTAGTTGGTGATTCTAGTGGATAATTAGTGAAAGAATAATTGATGCTGTAGGAAAGAATTGCACGTTGCGGCTTATTTTTAGATTGGAGGGGAGCGCGCGAGAACGCGGCAGTGAATTAAGTCAGAGTTGTGCAAGACTTGGACGGGCAGTACCATGCCTCAGAAGAAGAAGCCGGGTGTGGTGTGCACGGGGTGTGAGCACGAATACCCGCTCGAGGAGACGAGGTTCGAGTCGGTCGAGGACGCGGAAGGGCAGGACTTCAGGTGCAGAGTGTGTGCTAGCGTCGCGCCTCGACCGGCTCGAGGGAGAAAAGGAGCAACTCAGGATTCAGGTAGGCGAGCTACAGGAGGAGCTCAAAGAGGAACAAAGGCAGAGAAAGGCAGTCGAAGCGAGGTTGGCGCAAATGGAGGTCAAACTGGCGACGAAGGGTGACATCTCGAGAAAGAAGGACGTAGGTCACGAGGCAGGTGTGTCGACAGGGCTTGACCCCGAGAAGGAAAGGAGGAGGACAAAGACGACACGCCAGAAAACGATCCCGGACTGGCGCTGACTCAGCCGGTGCGGAAGCAGGTGGCCGCGCCGGTGGGCAGCCAGGAAAAGGAAGAAAGACGCATGGTGATTGTGGCGGGGGACTCCAACATGCGCTACTCAGAGATGGAGATTAGAGGACGGAAACACTTTCGTGTTAAAAGTATGGAAATGACTGCTGTCACGGTCAAAATGCCTGGAACAAGGCACACTACACCGCGCGGAGGAGCAGTCGGTGCGGTGACAAGGCGCAGCGGTTACTTTGTCGTTCTGCAGTTGCATCCCAGTGCAAACAAAAAAAATTCCCCGCATTTCCCCCGAGGGGAAGAATGTGAAAGTGCGAATGCACGGTTGAATTTGCCCGGTTCGGTAATGTCGCGAAAGAGAGATCACACACACACACACAACTACAAAGAAAGAAAGATGCATTTATTCACAGACACCTATTGTGTGTGTCGTTGTACTTGATTGCTAGAGCGGATCTCAGCTTTGAAATTTCGTGTCAGTACTCCTTTAAGCGGGTGCATTAGCCCTTCTCACGACACCCCGATTCCTGGCCAATCCCCCACGTGGGTATGTGCCATGCAACAGACACCTATTTGTGTTGTCGTTGTACTTGATTGCTAGAGCGGATCTCAGCTTTGAAATTTTCGTGTCAGTACTCCTTTAAGCGGGTGCATTAGCCCTTCTCACGCCCGATTCCTGGCCAATCCCCCACGTGGGTACTGGCCATGGCAGCGCCAGGCAGCGCGCGCCCATCTCCCCCCGTTGCCAAGGAAGACGAGGAGATTCCTGGCCAATCCCCCACGTGGGTATGTGCCATGTCAGCGGCCAGGCAGCGCGCGCCCATCTCCCCCCGTTGCCAAGGAAGACGAGGAGCGCGCGCACCCGCAGCTGTTGCTATGTGGACGGACGGCGGTCGCCGGAATTCAGGGTCGCTTATAAAGTGCATTCGCACTTAATATTCGCACCATTCCGGGACACCAATCTAACTGTGTGCAGGAGAAATTCAGGGACGCGCAGGATAACTGCTTTCCGCGCGCTACTACTGCGAAAGCATTAAATGCCCCATTTATTGCTTTCGCATCATGTGCGCACTAGAAATGTTTCGGTGAATCGTTTTCAACGCTTTGTGGTTGTTTCTGAATTGTCGAGGGGTGCGCATGAGGCGTTAGCCTAACAGACTTATTTCGCCTCGATTAGATATAAAAACCCGTGTGCTTGTTTGTATTGACCAACAGAACGTTTCGGGATAGCTTGAAACGATGCGGTGCAGGCGTAGGATTTTTACCCACCAAGAAGCACTGGACAATCCCTTTCCACACTGACCAAGAGCGAAGTAGAAGAAGAAAAAAAAAGAATTATCTCGTGCTGCCACGCACTCCTCGCAATCCTGAAACTTGACCCAGCGAATTCTTTCGTGATGTTACTCACCGACTTCTTGTCCGTGTGCATGGCTCTCTCCTCAGAAACTTTACATCCTATTCTCAAAACGTTTTATTCCTGCGTCCCCACTCACGTGCGGGAGATTCGGCTCGTTTGCCTGCCCGGCCACAGTGGGTTAACCCTCAATGAAACCGCTGACATATTAGCTAAAACAGCTTTGGCTTTACCGATCGTTGAGGTTCTTGCCCCGTTTTCTTGCGTGTTGTTGGCACGTTATCACCAATACCTGTTCAATCAAGATGCCTCCGATCATGGTCTGAACACTTCCCCTGAACTTGAACACCTCAGGTACCGCTGGGAGAGAAGTTTATGCCAAACACGCTTGTGCGAAGTATTGCTAACTTCTTTTCGTGGTGGTGTGCCGCCACTTAACCGGTATTTATATAGGGCAAATCTGATAACCTCCCCTTTGAGCCACTTTTGCAAAGAAATTGAATCCGAAGAGCTCTTCTTTCTTTTTTGCCGCCGATTTTCTAACCATCGGAGAAGGCTGCTGGAGATTCCCCTACTACGTCTTGGACTGCCTTTGACGGTACCGGTGCTTTTGTCGTTTGGGGGGACTAGGCTGGGCCGATGCCATAGGGACGTGTGCAACGCTATCCACTCCTTCATTTCGGAGACAGCTCGTCTGCAGTGTTAAAAACATTCCGATTAGGCTGACTTTTACTGTAGTTTTCCTACTCTTCTCTCTGTTGTTTTTTTCGTGTTTTCTTTCTCTCTCTCATTAACCTAGGCCAAATTCTTTCTTCTGCTTCATTATTTTGCCTTAAATGATTGATTGTACTGAAAACAACTCTTCTTGGCCAATCCCCCTAAGTGGGTATGCGGCGTTTTTCGGGCCACCAGCACCAACGTTCGCAGCATTGCGTCAAACCAATCGAAGTGCGTAAAGGCGAAAATCAGCAATGCGTAGTATCACTGCTTCCCGCACGCTATTACTGCGAATGTTCTAACACCCCACATATTGCTTTTGTATTATTTGCGCACGTGAAATGTTTCGGTGAAGCGTTTTCAACGCTTTGTTGTTGTTTCTGAATTGTCGGGGGGTATACTTGAGGCGTTAGCCTAACAGACTTATTTCGCGTGGATAAAACATAAAAACCCGTGTCCTTATTTGTATTGACCAACAGAACGTTTCGGGATAGCCTGAAACGATGTGGCGCAAGCCTGTGATTTTTACCCACCAAGAAGCACTGGCTAATCCCTTTCCACACCCTTGCACCGAGAGCGAAGTAGACAAAGAAAAAAAGGCTTATCTCGTGCTGCCACGCATTCCGCTCCGAACGGCCCTTGGGCTGCGCACTTGGTTCCTTCGCTGGCTGCCTATTCCAAGCGGTTTAACGCCGGCCAACCCGGCAGCGTGCCCAGCTGCGCATCATCTCCGGCTGGGGACCATCGGCGACGGTGACGAGCAGTCGGAGGGCGACGTCGACGGTCGCGGCGACAAGTTCAGCGAGGACCTGGTTACCCCTGCTGTACGCGATCCCACCATCGGCCCCAACGGTCGCGCTTACCTGCAACAGGAATATCGGTGGAGCTAACCAGGCTTCGTGCCCTGCAGCCGCGTACAGTGGGAGTGCTTCTACCAGGCACGTGCTCCGACCACGGCGGCGAAACGACAGGGCTCGCGTCCCCTCGTCCGTGCCTCCACGCATACCCGCTCGACCTCCGCGTCTTTCAGGACGTCCTGAGCAGGCCTGGTGTGTATCATGCCAGGCGACGTGTACCTGCACCTTTTCCGCTGCAGGCCGTGCTTTTGACCATGGGACATGGAGAGCTGCGAGCCGGGGCTACGCTGTTCGTAGTCAACCCGGAGCTGTGCCCTGGAACCATCGCTGTCCTGGCCATGGCCTGGATGTACGCGGTACTGATTCTGGTCGTAGCTCTCGGGCAAATCCTGTCGACATCTACTCCGCTGTGCTTTTGGTATTCTTTGTGGCACGTGAGGACATTCCCTTCGTCTTGTTCTATATTGGTTGTTACTCCAAGTGTTGCGCTGCTCTGCTTGGTGACGAACTACAGAGGACGCCGAAACATAGTTATCGCTGAGCTGTGGGAATGATTTGCCGGTTACTGCTGGATAGTGTTTGGCCTCCCGATGGCTTGTGTTGTTATTGTTGTGTTATTGTTATTATTTTTGGCTTGCAGTGTATTAGAAAATGCGGACTCTTTGTAGTTCAATAAAACGATCGTCTTGCATACACGCATTTCCTGCAGGCGTGTAATATGCCGAAGAAGAAAATTGGTTATATTAGGCAGAATGAGAACTGTCTTCTGTCACCTGCTTAGCTTTAGGCAATTCATTTCATACTACAGGCTGCCTGCTCATAACAGAAGGCGTGCTTAGGATGAACTCAATTGCGTCTGTATAGATCCGCAGATATGTTTTGTGGCCTCGCTACTTTGTACTAACGCAATTTCAGCATTGGAATACTGAGGCACTATGTGTTTAATTAAACGTTTTGAGGGTGCTGCTGTTTTATTGACAGAATTGTTTGGTTGTGATTGGGTCGATTTCGCTAGCTTACACCCGGATTAACTCCCATCCGCAGCGCATCAAACCGAGCAGGCTTGGCTTCATGATTTCGGGTTACAGGAAAGCGCGTCGAAAGGCTTATACTCAAGTTAGACAATTTCGTTGCGCAAGCCACGGTTTATCGGGCGAAAGCAGCATCCATTCCTGCCGGTAGGTCGCGGGCCTGTTCTGCTATATGCATTTCGTGCACCTTGGTATGGGCTTCAGAATACGCTTGCCGGATTCAGGGTGCGGGCCAAAATTTTTCTTGCTCGGATTTCCCCTTGCTTGGCCGCAGAAATTCATTGATAGAAACGTTCATCGATTGCTTGGTCATGCCCTAGCAGCATCTGCAATGAGACACGTTGCAGTAGGCTGAATTCATTTTAAAGCGAAGCTATAGTGTCCATGCTGATATCGCTGTACGCCAATACGCCCTGCAAGAACGCAAACTTTCTGCGGCGGTGATGATGAATAATCGTGGGTGAAGTGAAAGAATAAAAGGCGTCCATTGACCGGAATCCAACCCTCGTCCCTCGCGTTATGAGGCCGGGGTCTACTCGACTGCTCCATTTCGACACGGCTGTAGCGAACACCAAGCAGCTGGTGGCGATTCGTGCCAGCAGCTGGTACCGATTGGTACCGTACACCCAAAACACGAACGTTAGGCCTATGGTGTGCACACCGAAAAGATGCAGTGGGTATTTTACAAAAGTGGTGCGTACCTCCAGAGTACCACATATCCGCAGTGTGGGATTGGCCAACTAAAGAATACATCACTAAAAAGGTTCGTTTTGAACCACCGCCGTCGTTAGATGGAGGGGTGCATGATTTTTTTTATGAAACGTCGTAGAAAACCGACTTTGTGTATGACCCGCCGCGGTGGCTCAGTGGCTAAGGCGTTGCGCTGCTGGGCACGAGGTCGCGGGTTCGATTCCCGGCCGCGGCGGCCGCTTTTCTGATGGAGGCGAAAAGCAAAAACGCCCGTGTGCTCGAGATTTCGGCGCACGTTAAAGATCCCCAGGTGGTCAAAATTAATCCGGAGCCCTCCACTACGGCGCGCCTCATCGCCTGCGTTGCGTCGGCGCGTTAAACACCACAATCAAATCATCAAATCAACTTTGTGTATAAGCAACTTAGTAGGCGTGTGCCATTTTGCTATAGTTAAACCGGAGCCGCTGTTGGGTATGCGCCGGAGTGCCAGAGTTGAGGCCGAGAAAAAGAGAAAGAGAGAGTCAGTGATTGAGTGAGTGAGTGAGAATAAGAATGAACGTTTAATCGAGCAAACGGTGGTCGAAGAGGCGTCACTCGGTAGGGTGAATTTGCTTTGGTCCAGGTACTCTTTGGCCTTGGCTGCAGTCCTAGCACGGGTGACTATAGAAAGATCTGGTGTGCATGGTGGGAGCTCGTCAGAAGTTCCTCCGAATATTCGAGTGGAGCTTTGGAATAGGGGTAGAGTGGTGGGTTGTTTGGCCAAACCCACACTATCTGGTAGGTAGTAGGGGACAAGTGACAGGTGAAAGGACATGGAGTTGGAGAAAAGCAGCGGGCGATGGGTGCATTGTAAGAGGTGTTTGTGAACGACGGCAGGTGAATGCAGACTTCTTGGTTAAGTTGTTGGTGGCGCCGAGGAATGGTAAGACGAAGGCTGCGATAGTGGTGGGCGGTTTCATGGTACCGTGACGGGAACAGCGGGAGCTGGAAAAGTCTGGTTCGTGGGTTCCGACCCTGAGGGAAAAGCCCGGTGCGGAAGGGCGCGGGCAGCGACGTGGGCCGCCTCATTTCCTTCGAAGGACGAGTTTTCGGGGGTCCAGATGGTGCAGAGGTCGTGGTGGGGGTTGGTTTATGGGAATAACCTTAAAGCGGGAAGTGAGATGTGTCCAAGCAGAAGTCTTGCTTAGAATCTCTAATAATTGTAACGTATTCGTAGCCAGTGGTAGTGGCGAAGGCTGTGGAAATCGTGGTTGATGATCCAAGCTGCGGGGCTCAGCTGACGTCGTACGACCAGAAAACGAAACGTCAGGCCTCAACTCTTTTGTCGCTTGTCAATCCAGAGAAGTTGAGCACTAAGTTTTCCCTTTCAGGTCGTACGACGTCATCTTAATGTTAGCGCAGCTTGCGGCAGGTTGAGTGGAATGAGCACTTTCGCAGTGGGCACCACTCCCTATTGTGGTACATACATGTCCGGTTCCACAATCTCGCTCTAAATGTTTAATTCGAAAACTTTTTCTTTCAAGAAATAGTGACTACGATAATTGTTTTTGAGCTCACTTCTTATACGCCCACTCCTGCGATTTCTCGTCGTCCCTCGTCTTTTGATGTAAACGAGGGAACGATGAAGACAACGAAGAGTGTACCTCGGCAAAACTGGACCCCACTAGCTCGCACTCACTCAAAAATATATATTTTAACAGCAGAGCTGGTTAAGCACGTATTAGTTCCGCAATGGAGCGTTACCAGAAAACTCAGCCTAGCCGAGCGCACGTGAACGTGCGCCACTTAAAGAGCTCCCGAAAATACTGAGAAAAAATTCTGAGCTCACGTAAGCGTGCCCTTGTGAGGAGCGCCCGGCGACCGCTAGCTCGACCTTTGAAAAGATCCTGCCCAGCGTACGTTGCGTGATTTCTGGCGCACTGTTTTCCTCCCCGGTTCGCATGCGTTTGCGGCTGAAGGGGAGGAGCACAGACGCCGAGTTCGCGCTACAGACACCGAGTTTGCGAAGCCAATTTCCTCGGGTTTTAGCGCGGGCTAACGCGGTACACTTTGGCAGAGATGTAAAGGGCTGCGGACACTCGATCGGGACCTGCCAGTCATGGGGAACTTTCAGCGGCCAGTTTGGATATCCATGTGAAGAGCAACAGTCGGGTCTCCGATGAAGGAAGAGAGGCCGCCAGCTCTGCTGTTTCTCCAGCCTTGCCTCATTAGCGAAAACTTTGCCACATTTATTCTTTAGGAGCGCACTCTTAAAACTTGCTCATGGGATTATTGCCCCCTCGCCACTTTCCCTTATACTTATTGGCCTAGAATTTTTCCCTGTCCATTTCGGTAAACGGAATTTTCTGATGACGATCCGCACAGATAGAAGACAGCTTGTACATAGCTGCTTCACTGTAAAAATTATTCTATATAAATTCTACGGTAGCTGTCGACATTGCTTTGTGATATCACAGCTTTGAAAGCTCTGTGATGTAAACTGCGAAGGCACCACATAGCTACTGTCTTTAGCTGCTATGTATTGATGCACCTGCCATCATAATCTAACGTAACAAAATGAAAACAACGAAGTAACATTTCATGAAATAAATTTTAGGCTCCTGCCCAGTCCCAAAACCTATATTCATTCCGCAAAAATTGCAACTTGGCGTATTGTCAAACAGCCGTTAGATTTACGCATGAAGGGAAGAGTGCCGAAGAGGAACAGGTGCTAGGAAAAATAAGTGCAATCCGTTGAGATGGTAAACCCGAACATCACCACGCAGAGCATGCCAAACTGAACTGCCCAGCTGTTGCACGTGCCATGAAATGTCCACGCAACAAAAATTGCATGCACTCCAAGAAATAATTCCAGCCGCTTCGAATGGAACCTCAAAAGCTAAAACTATGCGGGCTCGACGCACTGCCATTACTCAAACGGAAGAGAGATACGCATCTGATGAGAGAGCAAGGCCCACGAGCGCTTAGTCCCAAATTCACGTCCCCTGCAGAACAGAGACAAATTCAGTGAGCGGTTCTGTTAGGAGATTTTGGAGATGATCAAAAATTCCCCCTGACATCCGCATCGCCTAGGTTCCAGGGCACGCTGTCATCCGCGGCAATGAAGTAGCTCACGCCACGGCTCGTGATTTCGCACACCGAGGCCTTGCTCAGGGTGGCCAATTTCAACCCCCCTTCAAGATCAACCCCACCAACTGATTGGCTGCGCAGAAATAATCGCTAGTTAAGGGAAACTCGCTGCAGCCTCCCACCACCACACTGGCGCCTCTCCCATGACGAGACTACGACTTGGCGGCGGCTCCGAACGAATATTACTCCCATAACACCCGCCTTCATCTCAGCTTCCTACCCTAAAACCTTCCCTCTGTGCCCACTGCATCTACGTCGAGTAGCGGAGGGCTTCCCTGCCCAGCCCAGCCCCGATACCCAGCTCAACTTGGTGACCCCAGCAAGGACAGCCAGCCCAAGCCGAGGCAAGGAATCCCGGACTAGGGATACCTTTCACGGGGCGAGGCCCGTACATCAGCCTCTGGTCGACAAATGAAATTTCTTTCTCTCTCTCTCTCTCTCGCTCTCTCTCTCTTTGGAGCTACACCTCATGCCAGGCAAGACGTGTATGTGGGTACAATGTTTGTTTTGTATATATTACGTTTTTTTTTAAATAAACACACCGTTTTCGTTTCTCCTCGCCCTAGTCATGTGTGTTTATCGTGTGTCACCGAAACTTCAACAGACGTGCGTTGCACTGCAACGGGAATCGAGGCACCAGGTGCCGGGAATTTCTAGCTAGAGTGCTGATAAGAAAAAAAAAAACCAGCCCGACTAGTCACTGCTAGCTCCAACCCCGTCACAAAGTTCGTGACTGTCAATGTCTCGTTGTGACTGTCAATGTCTCGTTCTGTTACCTTGATCGAATGACTGATACCAAGTCGATGTTACGCAAAGTCTCCTGACAACTAATTTATTTTTGGATCTCCAATGTGTTCTCAACCGTTTGACGGAACCGAAAGCAGTGACAAGAGATGTTGATTTTCATTTTGTTCATTGGCAACCAGAAAAAAATAGTGCCCTTCCACTCTGTGAAGGAGGATGACCTGCAAAGCTGGACGCAGCCCACGGAGTGCACGTTTAAGGGAAACAAATCACGTTTAAGGGAATTTGCGATGGAGCATACTTCATAGCCATTTGCTGAATGAACCTCAGAAGGATCCAAGCTTTGTTCTGGCAGATAAACATGGAACTCCCTTTGTCCCTCCCGCGTCGTAAGCACCTGTAAGGGCGGGTTCAGACTGTTGCCGCAACTGTCGTAATAACTTTAAAGAATGACGTCATTTCACGTCTGAGTCAAACGAACTGCGTGACATGCCACTTTTTACGTCCATAGACCACGATACGGCTTTTGCGTCAGTAGTCTTAACATAGCGTAACACAAACCCAATCCGCACTACCACTAAGGACTACGGACAGGTCCCATTGGGTCGTTTAACGTCCGCGTTTAAACCTCGCACCAGCACAACGGACATGCCGTCCATCAGTACGGGCGTGAAACCCATAGCTGTGTGTGCACGCCCCCCTCCTTCCTCCCGCTATTCTCCACTACAAATATGCGCACGCATAAACAGGAAACAGGTTATGTGCGCGTGCTTAGAAGTGGCAGACGCCGTGCAAAATATCTCCTGGAAACCCTCTGAAGAAGTCACATTGGCTCACGCCGGCGTTCCAAGCGGGCGAATTGGTGTTCATCCTGGAGGGATTCGGCGCTACTCGACGAGCTGAATTTGAGGGGCTAAAGGCGGCGCAAGGAGCTTTCCGTTGTTTTTGCGCCCATTCGCGCTTGTCTTCTGGGCAACGCTTCAATTCTTGCTCTTCTGCCTCCAAACGAGCGGCATGCGTTCGTCCCATAATAACGATTTAAAACCTGGAAGCCTTGAGCTCTATTCTCGCGTACAAACATGTGGCTGTCCGTTTTCCTTCCCCTCGTATACATCTTACTGTTTTCATAAGATGTCTGCGTAACACATCAACCCACACCCGAACCCTCGTTTAAGGAGGCCAGCCGACTAGCCGCATTGAGCCATGTAATTTCGACATTTAAATCTCCCTCCAGCACAACCGCCATTCCATCGGTAGTGGCATGAAGCGTAGCTGTGGGTGCTTGCTCCCCTTTTTCGACCCGCAAACTGTGTACGCCTAAACCGGCAGTCGGTTATGTGGCATACTTAGGCGTGAAAGACACCAGCGAAAATGCCGCTCGGAAGGACTTCCAAGCTGAAAAGGAAATATGGCCTCAAGCCGGCGTTTCAACTGGGGAAGTTTCTCTTTTACTGGGAGCGATTCGGAGCTACTTGGCGAAGTGGAATTTGAGTGGAAATGGTGACGGCGGGCTCCGGTAGTTTTAGAGGCTAGCCCTTTGGCAGCCGTTACCTGGGCTTTGCGTGGAGCGGCGTCTGTTTGTGACCGCGTAACCGAGTGAGCGAACGTCGCAGCGACGAAATAAAGAAAACGGAGAGGAGCGTCTAGCGAAGGGTGAAGTGGGGTACGACACGTGCGGCTACGGCGTCATCTCTCTCACTGCCTTTCCCTCACACATGTTTCATGTGTCGCCACCCAACGCCACCTAGAGCAAGGCCGGGTCGCTGGTGGGCCTACGTCACCACTTGTCGGGGGTAGTGGGCTGACGCTTCCCGCCGTTTGACCTTGAGCGGACGCGGAGGGAAGTGTGACTGAATGGCGAACAAGTTTGACCGCGGCATGTCCGGACAGGCCCTCTTAACGTCGGTGGCTGACAGAGTACGCCGATCGTCTTTCCTCATTTCGGCACGCGTTCGAGCCAAATTTTCCGGCGAAAATTCAGTGTGCTGTGTGTACTGTGCTGTAGTGTGTTTCGTGATGTGAAGTGCACCGAGAAAATGCCCGTCAAATGTTGTGTGCCCCGCTGCAATGAGGACTACGATTCTGGTTCAAGAGTGCACGTGGTTGCGTTCCCCAAAGATGAGCGAGCGCGACAGCGGTGGATACGAGCCATACCGAGGAATAACTTATCCGTATCGAAACACTCGAAGGTAAGCACATTTTGCCTTTGCGGCTTATTTCACTTGTAGTGAGCGTTATAATGTTGCGTTAATTAATTTTTAGTAGAGGTAACTCGTATTTACGTAGTGTGCATACTGTTTTAGGTACGCGAGCGCCATTTCAATCCGGACGATATTCTCCGGGAAGCCAGTCATGTGGACGAAGTGACTGGACGCACAGTTACAGCGCCACTTTCCCGAGTACGACTGCGCCCAGACGCAGTGCCGACGATTTTCCCGTCATGCCCGAGCTACACGAGCAAAGAAGAAACGAGACGAAAGGACCCACGGGCAAAACGAACACGGTTAAATGCTGCGTCCTTGCAAAAAGCGCTCGCTCAGTTCGTTCTTACTGCCCGCAATGAGAAGGAAGCGGACAAGATTCATTGCGTACAGGATTTAATTGTGTGTGTCAGTAGCATGCAAGTCCAAATTCTGGCATGCTATCGAAACCAATGGGAACCTAATTTTGCTGCACATAACTTTCGATGAAGCGCCCAGTATCAAGTACTCCGTCGTCGTAAAGCCAGACCTCACGATTACAATACACGTCACAAAGACACCGGCCGGGCAACTGGGCTGCAACCTGCTTGTCCCAGCGGTGGCAAACAGCAAACGGGTGGTGTTAGAGTTTCTTGATGGCGTCGAGCAGTATGACAGTGGCCTGAACGCCTCCTCTTAAGATTCAGACAATGATGCCCGGGAAACGATAATTTCTCTTCTGAAAAAATTATCACAAGAAGAAAAAGCGCCAGGGACGACGCTACTGATTGAACAAGTAAACCTACACTTCGTGAAAAAGGAACGAAGGTGCTATCCAGTAGACTTCATGGTGTTTTGCTGCCTCTTTTTTACTGTTTCGGCCCATGCATACAGATTCCTGAGTAGCCATGGAAGCCTCATCCTACCCCACCCACGGACAATTCGTTCCGTCTGCTCATCGTTTGGGCAGACGGATCGGTCTGCTCAGCGACCGATCTAATGTACAGCCATGTCAAGGATATTGACAGGGGAGGACTTGTTTACCCTGCAATGGCAGCGGTGAACGCTGTGACCCACAACTATGTTGTCGTTGAGGAGCTCTCTGAACGAGCAGAGTTCTTAAATGTTCCTAACCCGCGACAGCTCGTCACTGAGCTAACGTCAGAGCTGCTGACCGACGACGACTCTTTCGACTTTGACGACTGCGAACAGGGACACAAAAGTGTAGTTGATTTAAAGCATGTGCTGTGATGCAGTACCAACATCCTACTCAAGAATTTTTGCCGAGTGCTCAATGACAAAGTGCAGGTCGAAAACAACAAGTCCAGGAAAAGGAAACTGCAGACACTGACAAATACATGAGGCAATGTTTCATTGCTCTCGAAAAAAAAAACTCAATTGTGCGATTTTTCCTTTTTTTGTTTAGTATATCATAAAGCGGAAAGCAGGCGGCTGCGGCAAAAAGTCGTGCAATTGCTTGTCCACCGAGCTCGCGTGCGGCCGGAGCAAGCCCACTAGCTCTACGTCACTGAACAAGCCCCCCGGCATTGAAACCTTCGCCACCAAGGAGCTCCCTCCCCCTGACACTTTCCCGAGACGCTGTTCCATTCTCCGCTTTCCAAACCACGTGACGTTTGCGCGGGTGGTTCAAACACGATATGTAACTAATGCTCGCTGCTCCCTTGTGCGGGGCTAATCCGAACCACGTGACATTTGCGCGGAATGTTCGAAAACCATTTGCAACATGCTGGCCGGCAGCGGCGGCACTCTACGAGGTAGCAGCAGGGTAGTGCACGTCGCCCAACGTTCGCTGATTATGTGAATACTTCCTGAGACGCAGCAGAAATGCGCCGTGACCGAGAAGACTGCAGCTCGTGCTGCTCACGGGTTTCTTATTAGGGAGTTTAGTAATCGTCAGAACATTTTTTGACGCCCATCCGTGCTTCTGTTTATTTTTCGCAATCATCTGACAACCGCAATAGCGCCGTTCGCGGTCGACTGCACAACTTGCCAAAGAGCATCGCTGGAGGCGAGGAGGAAAATAGTTGTGAAAGAGGTGTCAGCGGTGGTGTGGAGGAGCCCCGGAGTGGCGCCGAGTAAATAGATGGCACCAGACTGAAAACAGGGGGGGGGGGGTCGACATATACTGCTTTGCAGTAAAAAACAGCGAGTAATTGGCTCCAGGCATTGTAGCACGGAAAAGGAGAGGCAAGACACGGTAGCAAGATTTGGGCCGACACTTACCGACTGCTGTCTGGAAAAACACAGGTCGCAAAACAGTGGCGTCGGCCGGAAGAGAAAGGTGCGCCCAGCAATTAATCTGCATCCTTCCCGATTGCAGCGCTAGAGACCGCGAAGGCTGAAATAGTTGCGGCTTAAATACTGCAGCTATTTATGGTGTAGTTTTTACAACAAAAACAAAACATGGCGGTACCGGTGCTGTGCTGTGACACAACAGAGCTCTGATCAGCCTCTTCGTGACACCTGTTTCACCATTTTTGAGAGGGGATGTTTTACCACTAGTTTTAGAAAGCGCGTCCACCGACATTATAAATGGGAGCAAAGAGAATCATGATAGGAGTTTCATGCGAAGAATAAAAGTGGTCTGTGACCATTCAAAACTGGTTCTAAGATCATGAAGCACAAGTGAGCCATCTTATTGAAAGCAAGTTTCCTACTTTGAAATGCAAAATGACCCCGAAAACGCCAAATCTTGTCCGTAAACCACAAATGTAGAGTTCGTCGTGGCCTTCTCGGTATTAGGTGGATGGTCTAACAATTTTGTAGGGCACTCCAGGCTTTTTTTTGTGGCTTTTAGGAGTTTTCGGTTGAGTCTTAACAAAACCAGCTTTTGTGCGTGGCCAGTGGTGCGTGCCTGATTCGGACGAAAACAAATACGTGAATAGGGGTTCCAAAGTGAAACTGCAGGAATCAGGTTGAGAATTTTTTAGTTACACTATTTCGATCATGAATGACAGCTAATTCGTACCGGCGCCTGTAAATACTAACACGGTTGGGATTTCACTAACACGGCTGTGAAATCCTGGGATTTCAGCGTAGAGCCCCTTACACCTACACGAGCGGAAGGATTGCTGAGCGGGGCGTCCTCGCTTTGCAACTGTGCACCAGGTCTGCACTCTATAGCTGTTAGCTTTTCATAAATATAAACTATTGCTTAGCAGCCCTTCGCTTAGCAGTTAAGAAACTGCGGGTTCCACCTAACACGTCTGTATCAAGACTAAAATTGTTTTGAATACTTGATTGATATCATATTGATGATTGATTGATTGATTGATTGATGTGATTGATTGATTGATTATGGGGTTTAACGCGGCGACGCTTCGAAGGTGATGAGGCGCACCGTAGTGGAGGGTTCCGGATTAATTTTGACCTCCTGGGGATCTTTAACGTGCGCAGAAATATTGAACACACTGGCGTTTTCGCTTCTCTACTCCATCACAAAAGCGGCCGCCGCGACCTGGAATCGAACCCGCGTCGTTGGACTCAGCGCAAAGAATAAAAGAACATGCTTCTCTAGAATGGTTTCGACACGAAGAATAAAAGAGCCTGGATGCTTCGTAAACTTCAGTGCCGCTCAGGCTCACGGTAACAGGAGTGGCTGAGCTCAAGTTTACAGTTATATCTTCTCTCTTTCTTGTCTTTTCTTGTCTTCCGTCTTCCACACCAACTGAAACTCACCCCCGCTTCTGTCTACTGTGTGAAACAGTAACTGGTCACAGGGTAGACAGAAACAGAAGATAGAATATTTAGGCCGATTAGTACTGAGTAACTGGCTCGGAACTAATGCAGTGTACGTTGGCTTCCTTGTTTTGCCCGAACTATGCAGGTGTGTATGCAGGATGACACCTATAGAACGATACCTCTTAAGGTCAAACGTGGAGTCCGTGTTGCCACGCATGAGGTATTTTTATTTCACATAAACGTGGTATTGAAGCCCGTGCGCTTATTATCATGTGTCATTTTAGCTAGAGTATTAAACCTATTCAGTCAATGGTTTAGGCCACGCACAAAGAGCATCATTCTCTTGCTGATGCAACGAAGAAACTGGGCTCTCCAGGCTCTAGCAGGCGGGAATCCCTCGAAGCGGCGTCACCAGAACGTGCATCTCACCGTCCGGTTCATCGGGCTGCCTTCAGAGCAATTGAAGGCCGTCGCAAACGATGCCATGTTGCTGAACGGGAGGTTCACCCTGCGAGAGAGTTTGTGATACCCCAAATGAAGTAACCTTGATGTTTTTGACATGCCTCAATGGCACAATCCGGCCACTCATACATGCCTACCACCCCCTATACCATAGAGCAGCATTTGTTACTGCTACTGTCGAACGCATTGACAGGATCAGACAGTGTGAGGCCAGTGCGTCCTCGTGGCTTCGCCCTAGTTGTTTTCGCATGACTGATATTCTATTGCCTCCAATAACGTCCAAACCTCGCAAGCTCGAATGATGTTGAGGTACTTGTGAAACAGTATTTACGATTTTCGTTCACGTGATCTAAAAAAGCATAATCACAAGAAACAAGAGCCTTGTCATTAGATTGTGCGCCGCAGAAAATAACTAGTCTTTTCCTTCTCCCTATCTAGTGCAGCCGTTTTGGGGGAGAACTGAACTCATTGCAGAAATACTAACTCACCTAAGCGTTCACTAGTATGTAGTGAATGTAGTGAATCATCATTTGCCTTTTGCCTCTTTTCATCTTCCCCAAGTTGACACTGACTTATATCAATTCCTCTTTCCCACATCGACAGTCGAACATCGTTTTATAGAGAAGTGTATTCAATTCAAATAAACACACGTACTTTCACAACGATCTCCCAATATCTGTTGGGACAGGGGGCGTATATTTTCACGTTTTGCTTTCTTGCCTTATTTTTTGTTTTCGCGTTTGTTTTTATGACACCTGCTTGCGCCGCCGCTATGAACCGTTCTTTAATGTTAGTGCCAAACTAACTTGCATTCAAAATAAAATCAGTTTGCATGACCTAGGTATCCACTTATATATTGGTTACAATATTTGTAAGCCTTTTATTTCGCTGGTACATGTCGATGTATACCCTCTATGCGAGTAGTTTCGTAAGTTGGGAAGACTCTGGCATAAAAATACATAATTTTTCCTTTATCCGTGTTATACCTGTTTTGTTTCTAATATTTAAGCACTCCGATGTTTTTATGGCCATCTTTTCACGACGGGACGAGATTTTCGGCCTGCATAGCTTACTAAACTTTTGCCTTCGTTATTTGCGAAGTGTCTGAGAATGTCGAAAAATGTGAAAATGTTGCAATTTTTAGAGGAAGTGAGAATATACGAAAATCAGCCTGCGAACTGCTTTTCATATATTGGTTTCCAATGTATTTACCTTAATGCATTGGTTTGTTTGCCGTTTGCGTGCAGAAACAAGTGCAATATTTTGATGCGTAGGATATGTTGAGAGACATATGAAAACTCGCTTATGAATATTTAATTATTCACGTGTTTAGCATGACAGTTTTCAAATATCTGAAGTCTCTTTTTAGCACTATATTTATGCGAACAAAGTTTGTCAATGAATTTACCGGATTTCGATATGTAAATGGATGAGTGAAATCCTGTGTACCCATTCTAATGTCGCTAATTTAGAAATAACAAACGCGGTGAGCTTAAACAGGCTTCAAGAAATCGACACCAAGAAACCTTCTGATATGCGTCAAAGTATGCTTCCAAAGGTAAATAATTACCTGTGTGGAAATTGAGTGGTCAGTATGGTTGCGGAAGTCGGAATAAGAAGACTTCTAATCCATCTGCTCTGAAGAATGTAACGTGAGGGACACAAATGCGCAGCATACCAGCAGAATTTCACCGGCAGTATTTCGTCACAACTGTCTGTCCACAATGTTGTAATTCTTTTGCTTTCGTAGGGAAGGTTTACAATCTATGGGCTTATTTGTAAGGAGAACTCGCGCGGGAAATAAAAAACGGCAGACATACCACCCGCTATAGCTATTTTAGACGACGCAATTGAAAAATTTTCGTTGTGCCCATCTAAGCCAATGATTAACTCCCATTCTTGAACAATCCATCCAGGGATATCTTGTTGTTTTCTTTATCATTGCGTTGGCAATAATGTGGGTATATAGGCAAAATTATTTCGCGTCAATCCGTTGGCAGAGCGACCAAACAAAAGAAATATCAGGTCTCATTTATTCGTAATTTCGGACTGCTCAGAACGGCTCCAGAGGAGCTTCGTATTTTGTTTGCCCACAGAATTTCTATGGCGAGAGGAGTTTTGCGCTGCCCAGGAACTGTTCGGAGCTGCTCTTGGCCGGCAAATAAAAGCAAACACTAAAGTGTGCACGGACAAAGGTTACGTCAGCTGAACAGACGTTGCCATTGAATGCGGTTGCGCTGCGTTCGCTGCTCATCCCACATAGTGACCGCTTACCTGACGCGCTCCTCGCACGGCAAATCGAGGTGCCCCGCCACTGCTTGAACGCATTGTAAAATTCAGTGCGCAGTGAGTGCATGACCGCATATACAGTGCCGAAATGCGGAAAGTGGTGGGCAACAAAGGAAGCCACAGACATCGAATGCCACCGGTGCAGCTAGCAAACGTGGCTCCTCGGATGTCTTGGTCATAAAGCAAAGCACGGTTGGCGTGCAGTGCGAGGGGCGTGCGAGAAACGTTGAGATGCTGGCTACCGAAGCCAGAGATAAGCCTCTGCAACCGATCGAGCTCAAGTCTCTAGAAAAAGACACGACGCTCAGGCTTTTCTAAAGATAAACAAAAGGATTTTGCAGTGCTTGTTCACCTTTTAGGCTCAGCTGGCCGTAAGTTAAAAAAAAAAGTTTAACACGTGATAGTTACGCAAAGAACCCAATATCCGCATATACATTTTCGATCCTCTGCCTAAATGGCCAGTACGGCGGCCTTGATGCCATTTTTTCATAAATAAGTGACGGCATAAACGATGCATAAACGACCGGCTACGGGAACACGCCTGCAACCAAAAAAACAGGAAAAGGCAGTAATGTAGCCCTTCACTTTTGAAGTGTGGATGCAAGCCCGGATTCGAACAGACACGTGTGCTAAAAATATATACGGAGCAACACACCAGGGAGATCTTCGAGGGCCACATCGTCCATACACTAAATGACAATCCGTCAGCATGGCGTCGAATGACTTGCATAAAACGGAGCACGATTACCTAAGTTACGAATTCTAATCTTTGCGCATGTGCCTCTTTTTATAAAAAAAAGCCCTTAACCTTCGCAGTTTTATGATTTTGTGTGTTTTACTGTTTTTGTTTCTCAGGGTATATATTCAGCTGCGGCGAAATAAAACTTTGTTTTTACTCGGCGCCCAGTCTCGTGTCGCCTCCTCTGTGTCCTGTCCTAGCCCTGTTATCGAACTAAGTATGTATCAACAAGCCCACTGTTTTACACTTGATGACATGTTTTGCCACGCACAGCACAATTTTTTATACAAATGAAGCACCATTCTTCCAGATGTTTAAAGAGAACCAGGTTCCCTATGATATTCGGTAACCGTCCACTAAGGCGTACCATGCAGCTGAGAAGTTGCATTAGCGTATAAAAGCCCCAATTTTAATTTGATGCCTTACAAATGCGAAACAGCGCTCAGTCATTCCTTCCAGTTTTAATTACAATTGTTAGGGAGACGGAAAATACTGACGCGTCACGTGATTTTTTTTGCCATGACTCTTACACGGTGACCTTCTTCACCCAGCTCGTCAAGGAGCACGACGTGGCTCTTGGGCGCAGACTAAGTATACCGTTCTGCACAGCCATTTGGGCAAAGTATAAAATTATGAATTATGGATTAACGTTGCTACTTTTACAACCACCTGTATGACACGTGATGTCAGCATAAAGGACCTTTACAGAAGGCTATTGACGGCAGGAATTTGCCCCATGCAAGAGCCCCGCTACCTGATTTTTAAACGTAACAGCAACCGCGCATAACCCAGGCTTTATGCAGGCTCCAACTGGGATATATTTCCAAGAGACGGCAGTTAGCCCATAATTCTGCCTGAATAGTGCTGACATCCAATCCCGGCCACAAAACTGAAAACGCAAACGCCCCTTCGGAAAAAAACTTAGTCGTAACAATAATGTACCTGTATTTCGGAGGACTTGTGGTGCCATGAAGGATTTCCTTCTTCAAGAAATCTTGCCTTTGGTCCTCACAGAAGCCCTGAGTGAAGAGAAAGGAGACAATGAAAGCTGATTCTTTCTCTCCTTAATTCTTCAACAATTGTACGGAGCACCTCCGTGATTCTTTCTGTACCTGCTGCGCCATGACAGAAGCTGTAGGATTCCAGGCGTCAGGCCGGTTTCATTAGTGCGAGAGCAGTGACTTTAGCTTATTGCTCTTTGCGGGTTTTTCGGTTCAAACGAAGCCCTTCTCCGTCTCTAATAGACTCTCTATTGCACGCGCCGACAGTGGATGAGGCGTTCGCCATATTTTTTGTTCTATCTCAGTTCGTTTTGGCAGTGATCTTGTTAACTTGGGGATGCATCTACTTCATTGCCTGTGCCGACCTGTTCCGTGGAGAACTGGGCGTAGCGATATATGCGAGATTTAAAGAAAAATTGGCTCCAATCCACTCTGCGGGGGTGGTTGCACTGCGCAGCTGTAAACGACACCCACAGCGATTACCCATGCGGCGTCACTTGAATTCATACACGTACAACCCGCTCATTGCTACCACCCATGACGCTTTTCGCGTCCCTGTCTGACTCCTCTCTTGGTGAATTGAACGGAGGTTTGGCCAATGCAATTCGAATTTCCCGTCTTCTCAGTGCTCGCGCGCCCCCTGCCTAAACAGCGCGAGCGGGAGTTCTGTTCTTTTTTTTTTTTTTTGCTTGCTTTCATGTCGCACGTGCCGGCACCTAACGGCGCAGTTTGGAACGTGCTGTTTCTGGCGGCCACTTTCAGCGTCTTCCGAAGGATGATGAGGAGGGCGTCACCGCGTCTTTGGCGTCACCTCTCTCACTGCTTACCCCTCACCGTTGTTTCATGCGTCACCGCCAAAAAGCGCCCTCCTCTTCCCCAGACACAAACCAAACAACCGCCGTGTCGCCTCCCTCTACACGTCTGGCCGTAGCTTAGTCGGCAAGACGACGAGCTCTCGCTCCTCTTCTCTACGAGGGCCCGGGTTCGATCCCTGGCTATGGTGGCTAGAAGCAACGGTTACAGCCGCTTTCTGTACCACTCGTGCGTTTACAACTTCGGCAAAGTAATTATCACAATTCTAACTAAAATTCGCCATACTGTAACAGTCATCTTAGCGGCCAATTGTTATATAACTTTTCATGCGACTTATAAAACAAAAGTGGAGGCTGTTTTTATAACTATGCAGCCTGCCTATATGGCCATGTATCGAGAATTCTGTAACGAGACGAGAATTCTGTAACTTTTAGAACTTCACTGTGAACTAATTTGCCACAAGTAAATAAAACTCGAAGTAATGATGAAGTTGTCCTTGCGGCCAATCGTGATTTTTTTTTTTTTTGCTTTCGGTGAAGTTCCGATAAGACAAGAGCTACAGCCGTTCAAAAGTTGACCGTAGGCGATAAAGTTGGCTTTGCCGAAACGCGTTTTTTGACTCCACGGTGCCCCAATACCCAACCCCGGAACCGCTTTTTGAAATTCATGGACCATATCCATAAACAGCTTCGATGTAAAAAATTTACACCAGCACGCTGCAGACGCGGCGAAAAACACGAGCCCTCTACGCCGGCGAGGCAAGCGAGGCCAGGCGCGGCAAAGCTGGTCTGCTGCTCGAGGCATCTCGGTAACGACGCGCGCGCCGCCGCGCGACGGCTTGAACATACCGGCACGCCGCCGAACACGGCGCGGCCGAGCCGATGCTGACACCTCCCCTTCTAGCCACCATACCCTGGCGGTGCCAGTAGTTTATTTGCGTTGTCAGGGCCTAGCCAGTAGCCAATAGTAGCGTGGAATGTATGTTTGGGTATACTCAGTAGTAGCCTGGGAGTTTTCTGCTGACGCGGACACACGAATTTCTGTGGTTAGTCAGAAGTATGCTGCGACGCAGTAAAAATATGAGCCATTTCCCTTTGTAAAGGTGGATTACCAGCGAAGCTATAGAGTCTGAAGTGTAGGCAGCCTCCATACTATGACGAAAAAGTGCAGCGATAAGAGCGGGACTGGCTGCAAGTTACGAGTTGCGGAATAAATGCCCTCTCCAGATGCGGACAATGTGGCGTTGTGATTGGAACAACACCACAAGCAAGTGGAATTTAAAACGGCATATTTTTTAAAGAAGGAATTGCATCCCTGGCTTTAATGAGGAAGCTAAACACGCAAGTTCTTATAAGGAAGACAAAGAAGGGGTGGCGCGAACGCAGACATTGCCGACGTGGTCGTGCAATGGCAAACCTTTGATCAACCTTTATTATATTGCCGCGAACCATGCAGTGACTTTGTTTATTTATGGTTTGTTTTTACTGCCCGGCTGCGCCCGGTTTTGTTATCTGTGTCCCAAGCGAAGCGCATGTTCCATTCTTTATTTTTATACCGCACGGGCTATCTCATTCGGATAAAAAGAGCGTTTCGCCGTAGCGTCACTAGCCCAGAATAATCTTCTTTGATTTACAATGTCCTGGATGTAAGTCGACGGTTTGAGAAACACTCGCGCCGAAAGACAAAAGCCTGCAGAGCAGACGCCTCGTCATTCGATTTTGCCGACACTCGCCTACGCACGTCACTTTGTTGACCGCTGCTTCGCCGCCTGTGTACTTTTGAGTTGTTAGGGGAGCACAAGTTCGCTCCAATAAACTTGTTTTTCCTTCAAGACGACTGTGTCATCTTTGGTTTCATGACACCTGGTAGAGGGGCGGGGTGCATGCACCCTAAACCCTGTGCAAGTCGCCAAGCAAGCCCCACTCGTACCAGCCGCCGACAGCAAGGCCTCCCACCCGAGCCCGGTCAACTACAGGAGAAAGTGAATAAGGAAGACGTCGCGACACGATGTAACGAATTCGCTACGCTGATGAATGAAGGTTTCTTGCCCTTTTTCTGAAAAATCGGCAGCCGAAATGCACTAATTTAGAGAATTTCGCCCGCACCGCACTCTCGCGTACGTTTCCACGTGTGACTGCGGTGTCGGTTAGGTGCTAGGTGTCTGCCTGTCGCGTGTAGTCGCGACTGTCCCGTGATATCTGTGGTTTGGGTTCGTGGATGATTTGTGCTTCCTGAATACGAAAAGATTTGTCTTTTCAAGACAAGTTCGCAATTTTAAATGCCGTCTCCGCCGGCGAGAAAAAGCATGTCACCGCCCTGTACAGTGTCCCAGCTTGCATCCCTTCAACAATTTTGACGGCAGAAAAGAGCGTGAAGTTCGCGAAAAGGCGCCCTTTTCAGCGTAATTGTTTGGTTCTTGAAACGTGTTAATGCACCGAAAAGTATCAAAACACAAAAGTGATGCTTAGTTACGTTTGTGAATAAGGGTGCCGCGTAGTAGCAGCAAGAACAAATCACGGAGTTTGATTTCAGCATCACTGATGCCTAGCATATTAGTTTACTTTCTGCTTCATTCCTGCGAGCTTTAACTCGAAAGCTGCATGTAACGAAAACCTGGATGTAACAAAAAATGCGAATTTTTGTCAACTTAGTTATACCTAGGTTTAACTGTATTTCTTACGTAGTATTTCAGCGCAGAAAGTCTATGAACAAAACGGAGGTTATCGACTCGATGATGGGCTTCATGAAACAAAATCTCGAAAAAAAAAAGACCAACAGATCTTAACAACTTCAAAACATTAAGGGCGGGTACACTTTTTTACCTTTCAGCCACACTCGTTCGTAAATTCATGAGGTTCGATATTGTTACAGGATTACTGAAGGATGCACATAAACAATCTATTCAAGCAGTAATTCACGTCCCTTGTCACAATGGTCGCAACGATGTGCAAGCAGGGCACCATGGCATCACTTCAATACAGTTAACAATGACAGATAATATAGAGATTCCGGGTTTGAAAACTACTTATTACTTCCGCATTATGCACAGACATGAGAGCTTGCCTATTCAAAGCTATGAGGAATCAAGAAGCAGCTCGCTTCATCAAGAAACATTCTCTCAACTTGTCGATTTTACTGCGAAGGGAACTAACGTGGCAGACAATTGGATATTGTCATAAAGAATTGGACGGCCAATTCTCAATGAGACGAAAGAATTCGCGTGGCTTTACAGCCCACAGTGGGATATTGCACAAATCTACGCAATCTTTGATTGGCCTAGCGTTAACATGTCGTGATACGTCTCAGGCTATTCCGAAAGCAGCAACTATAGCACGTTTCCATACACGCATTATTGTTTCGCAGACAAAGGTACCTGTAATTTTATCTGTCAGCAATTGCAAAACATGCCTAATCAAACTGGGCCGGGAGAACATCCAAGCCTTCGATAAGAAAAAGATAAAAAATTATTAGACATAGTTTCCAAGCTCTGCACGCTTTATATATTTCAAAGGCGATATTTTTGTTCCGCAAACATCGCACGAAAGTTGCGTTACAATAAACATACCACGCGGTATGCGGCCAGTCCCTCGCGCGGCGGAACGATGCACCGCAGAAAGTGAGCGGGAAGCTCTGTACAGAGAGACGGTACTTCTGACGACGCAGTACTTGCGCGGCTTGCGCAGAAAATGTAAAGGACGCGCTACTTGAATGTTTTAAACTCTCATAGAGTGCTGGTTTTTTTGCTTTAGAAGGCGCAGCATTGGGACACTTAAAACGTACCATGGCGTATGAAATGAAGAATAGCTGATCGGCGGTGAACTTCTCGAGGCCCCCAAATGAAAAACGCTGGCTGCTTACACCCATGTCATAAATGGCCTGTTGAAAAGCCTGCAAAAGAGCACATTCACGCAGTGAGAGTGTGAACAAATTGTAGTTGCGGAAGGCGACGGTTCACGTCAGTTCCTCTTTTCAAACCAATGGGGCCCACGAGGAAACCTTTGTTGCATATTTTGTACTTGCTCAAATCATGGATTAATAAATCTACTTCGCCTTGGGAAGCGCGAGATTTGTTTCACATACGCCAGTCCGTCTTTAGAGTGGGGCCGTTATAGGGTAAATATATCTCCGCGGTAATGCCATCCATGTTCATACATGACCACACGTTGGTGAGTATTTTCTACGCCGTAGTAACCGATTCTAAAAGAAGACATTTGCGTGATTGCTACCTCAGAAATGGTGTTTGAGGCAGAAAGTATCTGCGTAAGAAGGTCCTGGGAAGAATTCCTACCAAATGGCCATGACGAACAGTATTCCTAATTACGCAGCGACCTTTGCATTTCAATTTGTTTTGCGCCAAAAACAGTTTTTTTGGGGGCTATAGTCTGCCTTGACTTTCTGTACCTGAGTGCTTGTTGGGGGGGAGGGGGAGCATGCCAGGCTGGTTTTCTGGCTTTTTTTCTGTGTCCCCTCTTCAAATGTATTATAATAAAGGCGTTATGACACGCTTGATTACTAATTTCCGTTTTAGATGGCCGGTTAACTGGCTCGGAGCCAATAAACACCAGCTATTTTCTAGCTACACCCGGGGTGTAAGGTGCGCCGTAGTGGAGTGCTGCGGAATATTTTAAATCACCTGGGATCTCTAATATACGCCGAAATCTCGAAACAAAGGCGTTTTCATTTTTCGCCTCTATCAGAAAAGCAAGCCACCACGGCGGGAATCGGACCTGCGCTCTTGGGGTCCGCAGCACAACGCCATAGTCACTGAACCACCGCTGCGGGTGACAGAATAGTTTCGGTTTGGTTGTGTTGCACTGCAGAGGGCCGTTATAGCGGCTAGCAGGAGAATAGCAGGCTACGAGCGCCGTGAAGCACTTGTGGGAAATGTTAGGCTCTTCGCGAGCGCATGAACAAAATGCCAGCTGAAGAACAGTACCCGCCTCATAAAGGGTGAGATATGTCATATTGAAGCGGCCAAAAGATTAAAAATAAAATTCGAACGCTTTCCCTACCTGCGTTCTTTCAACTGTACTTGTTCAACTCACCTCAGTGTGCGGCTGCTTTGGGGGCATTTTGTCGTGGTCACTCCGCGGGGGGACATTTTCTCGGGACACACTTACATGGGACACGTTACCACAGACGCGCGTCATTTCTTATTAGTGACTTTTCCTTCTGGTAATTATGATGCAAGATCTGCACATGTTTAATTATTCTGTCCTTACTTCGCTATCTCCTGCAGCGAAGCATTCAGTGTGGCCTCTCTGGTGGGAGGGGGGAAGGTAGGAGTTAAACACTAGTTGCTTAGAGCAATTAAAACTCACGAAAAGTGGACAATGTGTTGCTTCTGCGAGCACTCGCCAAACGCTCATCGCTCTCCCGCCTCTTCCTTTTCTGAATCAGTCATTAAATACCCTTTTTTCTGACTCTCAGCTGCTCTTTTAACGTTCTTCGCTTGCTTACGGCTCAATTTTCCGTTTCTTGCAGCCCTGCATGCCGGCATTAATAGAATCGGTTATTCGGTACGCGAAAGTCATCACGACAGCAGGACGCACTGGCGAATACTATGCAGTATTTGCCAGTGATCCACAACTTCTGTGAAATAATTCTTCTGCCTCATTTGCTTTCACACATAATACCAGGCACTAAGTAAAAGCGCATAACCGCTATCAAGCGTTCATACTTTGTTTAACGTTATTCTGATCATGTAGTCTGCCCTCGTGACCGACAGCGGGTGTTATCGCTTCTGTTGTCCAATTGCTATGATCCTTTCGTTTCCAGCAGGAAGTTCATGTTCGCAATCAGTTATTTTCAATAGAAAAAGCTTTGTAGACAACGCCGCGTTTTCCAGTACACTTCAGTATATCATGGTCATCTCTTTCGGCTGCAACTAAAAAAAAGAAAGTCACTCAGAGAAACTAACACAGAAGCAATTGTTTCACGTTGCTACAAATACAGCCCTTTTAAAAAAAGGCGGCCCCAAATGCCGGCTGGCCTGTAGAAATATCACAGGGTAAAAAGTGCGCACCAATCGAGCCTGTGAAGGTGGTAGGAAAGCGAAGTTTTAGACGGTACGGACAGTGATTACTTATGCGACGTAACTTCAATTCACACACATGGCTCTACAAAGAGCGCCGCGAAAGGTCGCGTGACGCTATCACGTGGCATTCAGCGTGGACTAAGGTGGTAAACCTGCAGCTGTGATCGGTGAGTACACCGTCTGTCTACCCCGTCTCCGCGTGAGCTCGGAGCTCAATAGGTAAGACAAAGGGCTCTCACTCTGTTTCTCTATTCGGAGCAGGTTCGATTCCAGGCGGTGCCAGTAGTTCCTTTTATTTGTTTGCGGGAATTTTCTGTTGACGCCAACGGCCACGACAAAACCCTTGGCCGGTAGAGGTAGAAAGCTTCGCATTGAATGGGAGCAGCGCATTTAGCAAGTGGGAAGCAGAGGACATCAAGAAGAGTGTAGACCCACGGACCCTAGCACAGTAAATACTAGACTTGCAGTATGGCCACGAGCAATTGTGTCGTCTAAGCCAGATTTCCCGTCACCAGTTGCGTGAGTGATTGAAGAACATAATAAACGAAGCAGTCCAGGCTGTTCTTCGATTGCAGTTGTCAAAATACGGTACTGTTACTAAGCCACCCGGAAGCTTGCGGAGCGATCATCTCTTCATTGCAACAGCTGCCTGAATTGAACGTTGCGTTGCTACCTGAGCACGTATTCTTTGCCTAATAAATGACGTCACTTGGTACGTGCAACCTTTTGGGATCTCTCAACAGCCTCACTCCTCGAAATCCGACTTCTCCTCACTGGCGACGAACTTAGGCTGAATCACGTGTTGTTGACGGGAAGGTTGAGGCCATAAACACTTTCTTTTGGAGTTGAGGTTCAGCTGTAGTGACTTATTGGCTTACCTAAAGGTTAGGCTTTCCACGGAGCCGTATGTTCAATGGGCTTGTTGCGATATTTTCACCGGCGCCCGTGAGCCTCCCCCCATGACAAATTAACACTGAAACAAAATTCATGCAAGCTCCGTGGTAATTTCAGAACTCACCTCGAAGAGCACTTCGGGTGCGGCGTTGTCGGCAACATTCATGTCAGCAGTTCCTGAAGAGGTTAGCTACAAGAAAAAGAGCATCAGGCATTGTGATTCCCAACGACTTTCCGAAAAAAAAACATTAAGTATTAAGTACACCAAAAGTACAAAAGCCCACATACACATCTTATGCTTGTACATACCGTAGCGATACCCCACGCTGGTAAATTTCAGGTTGATATTATACGGTGGACCTAACACCAACATTGGCAACACAGTTCAAGTGAATGAGTGTATGTGCTCTGCCTCAAGTATACCCAAACGACGTGGAAAATCTTTGTTTTCGTCCCTTAGTGGAAATTGGCAGTAAATAACCATTTGTGAGCTAAAATAAAACCCGCAAATAAGTATGCTCAGTCAAAACAATGCTTATTTTCCTTCGTTTCATTGTAAGCACAGTAGTTGCCCACACGAAAAAACGGTATGGAGGAATTGTATTATCTCCGCTTTTCTTATGACAGCAGGAGCGCATGCATCACTTCGTATGATAACGTCGTCTTATAAGGACGCCCATACAAGAGTATGTTTTTACACTCGAGCCAAGCATGCATTTATTCTAACAGACCCGCCAAGGTGGCTCAGTGGATAAGGCGTTCTGCTGCTGAGCACGAGGTCGCGGGTTCAAATTCCCGGCCGTGGCGGCCTCTTTCTGATGGAGGCAAAAAGCAAAAACGCCCGTGTGTACGAGATTTCGGCGCCCGTTAAAGATCCCCAGGTAGTCAAAATTAATCCGGAGCCCTCCACCACGGCGCGCCTCATCGCCTGCGTTGCGTCGGCGTGTTAAACCCTACAATAAATCAATCAATCAATCAATCAATTTTTCTAACAAAAAAATACGTTGCGATGTCTCCCACTCTTTTTTTATGATGTGAGCTAGAATAAGCATGCGTAACTTCTAGACGAGCTATAAAAGCATACACAGTAAAACCTCGTTATAACAAAGTAGGATATAACAAAATAATGAATATAACGAAGCAGTCGTAATTCCTTTTGAAATTTCCATAGGCACGCATGTATTTAGGACCTAGTTTTAACGAAGCTAAAATTTCCTTGCAATGGGCATAACAAACCTTTCTTTTTTTCACAACGAGCATTTACGGACGGAACATTTTGGTACGTGTCAGGCCAGTGTCTTAAAGAGCGCGACGGGTTATGTGGCATCTCGCATTCGGTAATTCAAAACTCGTGCTAGCTACGCGCCGCGAACTCCAGCGCGATAAAATGGCTGCAAGCGCCTGGCAACACGCCCGAAGGTGCGTGGCTCCCGGGCTCCCGGTAGTGTGCCTGGATATTCATCCAGCCACTCTACCGGGATGTGGCAGACCTGCTGCCCGCTTGTTTGGCGCTCAGGATGACGGAAAGGACAGACTCTAAATTGCGGCTACAGCTGAAAACATCCGGGGAAATTGAGATAATTGTCCACTTATGCGTAGCATTCTGATGCCGCTTGTCTAGAGTGTGAGTTGTTTACAGGCAAATTCCTTGTTATCATCTCTATTTACGCTATTATAACGATTACATGTGGAGCTTCTGCCAAATCTGCATTTTTGTGGAAATCGAGAGCTTTCGGTACTTCTTGCTATTTTTATTTTTTTGGTATTTCAAAATGCCGTTCGACCAATCATCTCCATTTACGCTATTGTAACGATTACAAATAGGACTTCCGCCAAATCTGCATTTTTGTGGAAATGCCTTGCGTTACACGGTCCTGGCTGTAGGGGAACTCGGCAACGAATGCTACGCATTAAAAGCCATCATTTTCCTGAAGAAGACGAGACAGAAATCTATCAAAAACATTTTCTTTGCTAAGTGACCCGCCACCAGCTCGTGTGCTTTCGAATGATCATGGATAAGTAGTTTGTCGTGTATAAAGATGTATCTTTGATGTTTTTTTTTTCGCTTTTTTTCTTCTTTTCGCGGGCTGCTGTGAGTTTCGATGCTGAGCACATCCTCACTTGCATGTAAATATTCGGTATAAATGGAAATTGGCTATAACGAATGGTTATAACGCAGTATTCAGGTCCCCTTCTCCTTCAACTTCCTTATAACGAGGTTTTACTGTATGTCGCTAGGTACGTTGACCTCGCAACCAAATTGCAAGCGGTGAATTAGCTGTCGTCAGCCCTCTTCAGAAGCTGTCCTAGTCACTGGCCCATGCTTTTCGGTACGCCTCTGTCAAATGTCGGTGGTTACATATTCGTTGCAGCCAAATCGGTGAACAGGCAGGGATGAAGTCATGGCTGCAGTCGGCCTCACTGGTTGGGCATCCAGCTGGGTGGGCATGTTAATTGTTGGGCCTTTCAAGGCTTAAGGTTAAGTGACCCTGTCGTTAAGACTAACAACGTTCTAAGCAACACCGAAGTCATTGTACGTCAGGCTGCGGGTACCCGTGAAATTTGAATGACCTCAAACTGCAACGGAAATGCTAACGCAGGGCCGTTGCACAGCCGAGTGCAGCAAAAGACCGCCCTATTCCACGTCACCAGCCACAAGACGCATCGCTGCCAATGTGGCCGTGAGCCCTGCGGATACCTCAGTATGCAGCCAATGGGGATGTTAGCCCGGTCCGTACAGGTGATCGTGACAATGACGAAGTTTGAACAAGGGTTTCTGGCTACAAGAAGCCACGAGGAGTTTTGCCAACGAGTCTAGCCACGAGGGTCTGTAGACGCCACTTGTTTTGTCAACTTAGCCAAGTCATGTGTGTGCAATGGCCACGCATAAATTGTAGTAACACTGAAGGTTGGCCGAATTGGCAAATCATTGCGGCAAAAAGCACAGCGCAAGTGAACGGGACAGCAAAAAGAGGCAGAACATAAACGGCGACTGACAACTAGTGTTTATTAGCAAACGCAAAGAATATATACACGCAAAGGCTCACATGCGCAGAGGGACAAGAAAAGGCGTATGCGGCTCTGTACGCAATAATACGTTAACAAGAGAAATCTCAGGAAAAAGCGTGCTCAGAGGAGCTGCAAGACACGTGAACATATGTCTGACAATCTTAGCAGTAATTGCTCCACCCACCGAACAATTATTAATACTAGATTCTATGAAATACACGGTTGCGCTACGTCTGGGGACACTGGTTCGGTCCTGGCCGTAGCGGCAAGTTATCAGGTAATACCCGCGTAACCTGATTTCAGCACGATTAATAGAACTTCAGGTGGCAAAACTATTCTCTATCCGTCCACCAGGGCGCGCCTACTAGACCACAGGCCGATTCAACGGGTATGACCAAAAAATTTGTTTTTCAACGTAAATGTGCACCGTTTGTCATGTTCGTGTACACTCTGGTAAAATAGCCTGTACTTAAAAGATCAAGGCTTTATTTATAAATCGCATAAGCCCTGTCTCCAAGGGTAACGATTCGAAACGCACAAAACTTTTCCCCTCTCAGATTTCGGCTTCAAACAACAAACAAACAAACACAAACAAACAAACAAACAAACAAACAAACAAACAAAAATCACGGAGAGAATTACTCAATATTACACTTCGTTTAGGTTTCTGCCGTTCACAAAATTTCTGCAGAAAATTTAGTTAAGCAATTGTGAAGCATTTAAAGGAGACACGTTTACATCCGTTTGCTCGTACGCTCTACGCCACCTGCGCTGCTGTGGTGGTGACAATACCAGCCATAATTGCGGCGGTTACGAGCTAAGCATTCTGCCTTCATCAACATTATGAATAGAGGGAGAATAGGGCGAGAAATTTTCACCTGAATAGGGGGACGAATTTTCAGACTAAGGACTGGCTACCCAATCGGGGCAGCCCATACATTGTAGGCCCGCGTTAAAATTCCAATTATAAATTCGGGCAGCCTCAATTTTTGTCGCTACGGCGCTTCGATACAGCCCATAACAGGTACACCGTACGCAGGTGTGGTCAGACTAGAGTCCCACCTGGATGTGTAAGAAACATGCGAGGCAGGTCAGCTGTGATCTTGTTTCCTCCCTTTTATTTTACAGCGTCCGTTTATGACGCATTTATTGCCAGCCACTATAATTACCATTACACAGTATAATGTACGTAAGCTCCTGAAAAAGCTACCATGAACAGGAACAAGCATCGTAGGGTGTGTCCCGGGGTCTGGGCAAGCGGTGACTTGTGCGGCCTAAAAGTTGAAAAGAACGTTTAAGACCAGATCGAGCAAACGTCCAACTGGGCTTCGAATTGATATTTTACGACGCTATAAGCTTCCATAGTAAATTTTTTCTTTTTTTCAATGTTTGGACGGTACACCCTAGACCATTTCTGAAACAGTTGGGAATTGAAATCTGCAGGGATTCAATGAAAGAATTCTTTTTTCCTGCCGCAACTTGCGGCGACGCAAGCGCCACCTCATCTCGTGATGTCATACAGTTCATAGGTGAATGCCGAAACTTTTTTTCAATACAGGTTTATCAGGTTTTCAGACAACAAATGACACTCATACGGTTTCCTTTGGCCGAAAGAGAGGGAGTTGCTCACCCGGAGGTGAAGCTTGCGGTCTACGATACCCTTGTACTGCTCCATGAAGCACGAGAGGACTTGCGCGTACCGGTAGTGCGACTCCTCCGTCCACCACTTGCGGTACGTGCTTGACACGGTGTACAGCGAGCCTGCGCACAGCGCCATCCAGCGCGGTGTAGCCGTTTTTATACAGTTCATGCAGCGCTGCTAACTTAAACATCAGAGCAGCCGATTACCCGTGTTCCTGTAGTCTGCACCGTGCCGCCACAACAGCAATTAAATAAATTAATAATTGAAACTAGAGAAACACTACTCATGTTGGACTACATTTATTAGTGTAGCAGAATTACTTTATTGTTTATTACGCAGACAAATTTTCACCAGTTATCTTATTTTAAAATACTGTGAAAGTGATTTATATAGTTCTACTGCCTAACACTCAATTCTCCTATGTGGGAATTTTTCTGGCATTGTTTGCACTTTCTAACGCTTAAGGAAGTTGCAGTGTCTTTTTTTACCGCAAGCTGAACAAGCAAGGGTACTACATTCTTCGTCAAATTTTCTGCCCGAAAATACCGGTAATATTACTTATCAACATAGTGGCGTGGATTTAAAAGGTGCTGTGATGAGAAACACGACATGTCTTCTACAACAGTTCGCTCTCTGTTACCAGACGCCCGTTGTCCACTTCCGAACTTCGCTCCTATCATTTCCCTGTCAGTGACCCGTTGGCCACACCTGGTTTTTTTTTAATAAACTGGGAAAGTTCCCGCCTTATTAACCACGGGCAGGGATTGTAAATTGATTTTGTGCTTATTTCACTTGCACTAGACGAGCTAAACTTACAAATACTTCATAGATTTTGCCGGATGCACGCCCAGCCCATACTATTTGCCTTTCACCTCACAGCACAGTTTTCTAAGCACAGCGCCTGAAGCATTTTTTGCAGATCCTCTACCCATGTGCTGAAAAGCACGATGTCTTCCATAAGTCTCCGGTGGCGAAAATATCCATCCCTTACTCGTACTCTGATCTAAATCAAGCTTACAAAACACTCCCCACAGCCATGCTGTAAACACGTTCGTAGAGGTAGAGCCCCTCATTTTGTGCAACTCCGTATAGAGTGGCACAAAATGTTGGTTGTTTTTTGAGGTGTTACCGCTATGGAACGTTCTTGGTACAAGTCCTCCAAGACTGCTATTCAAGCCTTCATTATTCGTTGGTCTTGCACTGCTACCATCGCTGCGGTGCCATCAACTAAACCAATGCGTTTTCGTTATCTACAAATGCCTACAAATGCCACGTAAAAGCGCTTATGCTTCGTGTATTTTCTATTATGAGGGTTTATGCCAGGAATGAAATTCCTTACTCAGTAGCCGTTAGCAAATTCAGCTAGCTCAATTATAGCTCAAAATCAAAGCTTTCACCTGTGCAGGGATGAACTTCGTTCACTTCACAGCGCAAGTGCGGACAAGTGCTTGGCTGGAGCTTCGCATATATCACATTTCGTTGTACAAATAGCATACGCAGAGCTGTAACAATAACATCACCTTATGCCTGCAATAATGTCCCTGATTAGGCCTCAACCTATTCGCTGAGAAAAAAAAAAGCCGAAAGTACGAAGTACCGAGGTAGTGTAATTCGAAATAATTCAAGATAACCTTACTCCAACTTTTACACTAGTAGGGCAAATAAAAATAGTCACGGTACAAGAATTCTCACAAAATCAGCTGCTGATTTGGCGGCGAAAATCACCGTAGGTGGCGATGCTCAATGCCATGGCTGAGCAGCTGCCCCAACGCGACAGCCTCAAATATTGTAAACTATTCGCAGCAGCTTGTGCCGCATGCATTCTTAAAATAGCCTTGAAAGATGAGCTGCCTGAAATTTTCACCCGCAACTAAATGAACTCGTGCGTCAGAACCTTATCAGCCGCAACACATAACTAAAACATCCCTTTGTGTTCCTTATTAAGCCACCAATGCACGAACTTTCTTTGACTTTTTCACCGTGCTTTTATCCTCAAATCCAGGCTATCCCAAATGCACTATAGAGATTTACTAACTGATGTAAAATGGGAAACAGAGTAATTTTGGAGCGTCCCAAAAATAATCATAGGTTTTATGTTAGAAACGTCATGATTTATTTTGCAATATGAGAATACGCTAGGAAATCTGTGCTTTTTCATAAAGCAGATTTATATGTGGCTTTAACGTGCAGAAATGAACTGGAGGCGTTCACCTTCGGGGCGCAGTTTTTTAAGCACGTGCACCTACTCAGTGTCTTCCGGATTGGATTTTAAGATATGCAAGAGAAGATATTATTTATTAAAACTATGTATTCATTCGACAAGACAACTTAGGGACGCCTGAGGCTTTGAATAAAGTCTTAATATGTAGGACCGTATTTTGTAAGAGAAACAACGGACGGATGTTTTGCAGGTTATACATGCAAAAGACGAGCCCTCTCACTCACTGTTCTCGTTAAACAAAGTGCGCAAAAAAGTCATTCAATGCAGCCTGCATATCCCAAAGCTTCCGCGGGATGGCTTCAAATTGCCACCTACTGATATAGTGGAACCGCCGTGGTCGGTTTCGTAGTCGTCATGGGATTAAGTAGAACAAACAGGACGACTCGGACCAAATCGTCAAGAAGAAGTACGCGGGACGATATCTTGCTGTGTTCTTAATCTTTGTACCGTGTTCCAGTAACAGAGTTCTACCCGCCAAGTTTCGTATGTACTAGGTATACCAACTCGCTATCTAAATGAATATTTCTGGTGCTATTGGTAAGGGATGTGGGCCACATACGTCTGATGCAGCTACTCTAAATATGCAACATCAAGATTAGCCAATAGATGTGCTGCGTTGTTTGCAAAATGTGAAGATGTTTACTTAAAATTTAAACGCCGTCAGTGACACGCTGCCCCCTTCACATCTTATGGAGAACTCCTTTTTACGCACAGACGTTCAAATATAGAGAGTGGGCACGCACTAATTGTGGTCATATAGAAGTGATATAGAAGTCATATTTATACCAAAAAGCCTGACTTTGCTTTATACAAGGCGCATCAATGTTCCCTGGAGAAAATGCTATGTACGCAATTGGCACGATCCACCTATACATCAATATGACAAAGTCAAAAATGTACCGAGCACTGTCCGAAGCATAGACGTAGTTTGGGCCATCTTGTCGCTTTTATTCCCGGAACATAGCATCTGGCTGTATTTATGCGTAGATAAATGCTTCCGCTATCTGCCGCCGAAGGAATGGAATAATTAACGGGAAATGAAATTCTAGATAAAACACCCAGTCACCAAATACGCTACGTGCAACTACGATGCACCAGGCACAACAGCTTCTACGTTTCTCTGCCGGGACGCAAAAAAATCTGCATTTAGTGCAGTCGCGTGCTTCGAGTAGACCCACTGCGGCCACCCAGATGTCAAATAAGGGTAACAAGCGGTTTTTCACGAGAAGTGGTGCCCAAATTTCATCACTTGTGTACGTGCTATAGCACGGGCGCATATGTCTGTGCTCCCTTTTACTTGAGATGGGACACCGTAATTATATCTCAGTGCTCAAGCCAAAGCTTTCGAACAGCTCCCTGTGTACCCTGTTTTTGTCTGTATGTAGTTCAACTATGTTTGGCATCGATAAAGGGTAGCGGCAAAGTCACCGCACTCACCCCGCTTGTCGATCGCCGCTAGCATGGCGTGGGCAATCCTCGCACCCGGTCTCGCAGCGCTGAAGATACTGCGGGAAAGAGAGTCCAGCAGGGAAATCTGCTTTAGTAGCCCAGAAATATCACCGTGTTAGCGGATTTCTGTTTGTTAGGTGGCCATTATATAACAGTGTGCACAGGGCGATAACTATTTTTACGAAGACTATACAATGGAAAAAAATAGCGTAATATAAAAAGCAAAGTAGATAAAATAAGATAATTATAGATGGTTTCGCTGCACTAACCACAGAAGACAAAAACAGATTAACCGTCTTGTGCTCTTTCCTTGAAATTTAGTATGCATTAGCTATAGCCCAAGTTTACAGCTAACAAAATAATATCAGGCGAAAGCTGCAGATGTTGCACCAAAGGAGGTCTTTTTGAATCAAGAAAAGGCTTTGGCAGCCCGTTGTTTTGACAGATTGCTAATTCAAGGCTTAGTAGTCATATCGTTTTAGCTCAGGCGTGTGCCATACGTCCTTACAGGTATCAAGTATGCATTTTCCGCCACGCCCTATCCAGACGAGGGCCCTGGGGTGGGGCTGTCCCGTTAAAAAGCTGCTCTTCTCCAGCCCCCCCCCCCCCCCCCCCTCTGCCCCTTTAATGCCCATCTCTACCCACTCCTCTCGAACAACCAGTTTCACCTGTCAACAAAGAAACGTTATGAGCATGACTTAGCGGTCAGAATTGGAATAAGTCGATGTCGCACCAGATCCAATTTCGCCCCGCGGGTGCTCGTTCCTTGGTGCCACTGCGCTAGCGCTGTTTTCACTGCCCCAGAAGAAGCCGCCTGGGCTATGGGTACGAGAGTACGGCTCAGCAGCACCGATACAGACGACAGAGTGAGCGAAAGAAAGGGAAGTAAAATAATGCG
Source organism: Haemaphysalis longicornis (assembly GCA_013339765.2). Classification (NCBI taxonomy): domain Eukaryota; kingdom Metazoa; phylum Arthropoda; class Arachnida; order Ixodida; family Ixodidae; genus Haemaphysalis; species Haemaphysalis longicornis. Next base: position 144,083,954 of record CM023450.1, read on the forward strand.
GAGTGATGGTGTGATAAAACAAGTAATTGCATTGTTCCTCACAGCACCATTCCCAACGCGCACCATTCTTTACAGAAGTTCTCAAACAAATTGTCGAAACGCTTGGTATACTATATTGCCCAGTGGAGGGAACGCCCAAATGGCTAGAGCTGCGACAGCGGTTGCTCTGATATTTCACGGGAACTTTTTTATTGGTTTGGTGGTACTAAATGATCTTTTGGCACACGCGTATCCGCTCAGCAAGTTGTTTTTAAAATGACATCGAGACGGCTCAAGACGCTGTACAGGACTCGCTGACAGTATTGCGGGAAAAACGACGTTTAAGGGACAGTGAATTTTCTCCCATTTTTAATGAGGCCAATGCAGTAGCTGAGGAAATGGGAGAGATATTTACCTGCAGCACCAAGAAATTTTGGTCTGTCTGTCTGTCTGTCTGTCTGTCTGTCTGTCTGTCTGTCTGTCTGTCTCTGTCTGTCTGTCTGTCTGTCTGTCTGTCTGTCTGTCTGTCTGTCTGTCTGTCTGTCTGTCTGTCTGTCTGTCTGTCTGTCTGTCTGTCTGTCTGTCTGTCTGTCTGTCTGTCTGTCTGTGACTCGATTCAGCCACTCGGCCAAAGAGAAACGAAGTCTGCGCAATAGTCTCATTTACTCACAGCGAAATCTAAGCGTCCAAGTCCGGTTTATATGTTCATACTTGGTTGACCAAAAACAAGATATTACGCAAATCTAAGACAGAAAATTAATACACAAGGGGTATTTACAATGTTCCTTTATAAAAAAATTCATAGATGCTTGATTTTTGAGAAATGAAATACTACATCCACTGCAGAAAAAAAAAATCACACTGTCGCCTGCTCTCGCCCGCGCTGCTATAGCTACTGGCGGCATTTTAAAAATTTAAGCGGCAACAGTTACGAAAGGTTCCACTAGATAGGTTCCACATTCTGCTTGGAACGCACGTTGACTAGGGCAACGCGGTTCTATAAACGTTGAAGTAGGGCGCCTCGATTCACGCGCGTCTCCGCCGTACGGCAGCGCTGGTATTGAGGCACCCGGCCTGGAGCAGTGTAACGCGGTAAACTTAAATTGACTTGAGCAAACCTTTAGCATATTTACTTTGGGAGGAGCGCGACGCAAGAGGGACAACATCAGAGGTTAGCGGGAAAGCGAAGAGAGGCATTTTTTTTGGAAATGTCGACAAAGACTACCGTCTTTTGTCGACATTTTCGAAGAAAGAAGCAGATCCATGGCCAATTCTTTTTTTGTTGCGTTCTAGTGTAAGTCACGTTGACTGTGCTTGCGGGGCTAGCATCATTTGCAGCAGCTTTGCAATCAATGAAGTATGGCTAAATTACTGGAATGCCACCGAATAACCCTGAATTCACGTTATCCGTTGAGTACCAATTATAATTGGTACTCCTTCCACACTCGATGCTACCCCGGATCCCGCCCCTGGCCTTCCGGTCCACCTCCATAGTGCATATGCGTCCCGCGTGTGGTTATGGGTCTGCGCGACGAATCTCTTCGTTATACATATTTCATACGACATTTCCTACTCGATCTGCTTCTAATTGTTCAGTGGAATTTGTAATTTTCTCCGTACACGTCGCTTTCAATTTACGTAGGCAATCCGGATTCACACTTCTCACCTCACTAGGGATTTTATTTTTATTCTCTATCCCCCCTCCCTTTCATTATACACCAGCTGTGAAGGTGTCCTCTCAGTTCTAAGAAAGACTTCTGGCCCAGAAACTACCAGCGTAGGAGCAGAAAAAAATCAGCAGGAGAGGTCACCCTACTCTCTAATTAGCTACAAGTAACCCCTGATAACGAGCCGCGCGGCCTACATTAAAGGCAGCACTGGTGAGCTGACCCGAGGATGCCATGCGCTGCATGATAGCCCAAAGTTCAGCCCGCTGCCTGGAGCGTGCTGCCGAACAAGTAAGCTTATGAGAGCTAAGGAAACAAGATATCCGCCACTATGAACGAAAGTGAGCGGGTTGGGGAAAAGAGAGGAAGCTAGTTCTCGAAAATGGTATGCGCTCTCATATATAGAAAATCAATGGTACCATACAGGGCCAGTTATACGCGATTGGGAAGCCACTGGACGCGGGGAAGTTCTGGTGAACGTGCCGTTAAGGTCTTCTTCCTCGTGCTGACGAAAATGTGTTAGTTCGGCGAGCTCCGCAGTGCCCATTCTGTTTAAATGCTCTGTCTAATCGCTCCATGTCCTGCCATCATCATTATTATCGCCCTCAGTTGCTTCTGTTCACTGCAGGGTGAAGGCGTCTCCCGTTTTCCTCCGGCCATTTCTGTTTCTCGATGCCAAAGTTCACTGCTTGTCTCCAACTTTCTCTATTTTATGCCTCCATTGAATCATTCATACTCTGCTTCCATCCCCGTTTCTTCGAAGCTCCTGTGTTACACAGACGAGCCGTCGGTTGTCAGTTTCCCGCAGTACACGCCCAGCCAAAGTCCACTTCGTTCCCCTAACCTGAGCTAAGACGTCTTCCACCGGAGTTTGTTCTGAGATATGGGATGCTTGTTCACTATTCCTAGCGCTGCTTTCATCATCCGCCTTTCCATTTGTCGGGCTCTCACACAAGTTACCCATCAAGGCGCATAGTTAACCGCCAACTTTTCGCGCCGTAACTGTCCATCGCACAATTGTATACCGTTAATCGGCTGCCACATTTAACATTAGTAATTTAAGTACGTTTGAGATATAATTCCTAGGTGATAGAGACCCTAAGGAATTCGAAGCACACTGGCGCCATTAGAACCTTTGCAGTCGTTGATAGCGGTGGGGATTACGCGATTATAAATTTCCTAGGAACACATAAGAGCAATATCTTGTCGAAGCAATAAATTGTGGAACATATTTGTATGCCCACTGGCACCATATCAGGATAAGAAGAAAGCGTGACACTGAGAAACAACGAAACAGAGGAAAAGAAGTTCAATGTAGGTTGCTCACGTCGGTAGGCGCCATCATTGTCGGTTTTAGGTGTTGTGCGCTCATTGTGGGAAGGAACCAGGAAGCAAGGTTTCGGCAATGACACAAGTATGGAAAATACTACAGTAAGCCAGAAAATTCTGTGAAATTGCCTCCTGGTTCAGCCAATGTCGAACTAAGCAGAGCAAACACGTTTAGCTTTCATCTGTACTGACACCTTTCTAAACTAATTAGGTGTTGCTACGCCGTACAATATTTTAGTAATCTGCGCTGAGGAATTGAATGAAGGGCTCTTCTAGGGTATTATTCAATGGCTTTGAAACTTACGAGCCAACGTCGGAGTGGAGGATCGGCTCGCTGAACAAGCCCATAGGAACGTCTGCACAGTGGAAAAACAAAAAGCACAAAAAGCTACAATTGTTGGATAAGCTTCATTAGCGCAGCAACATTAATATATATTCGGGGTTTGAAATTGCAAAAATGCAAAGCGGACAAAGTAAGGACAGCTGCCCCAAGAACGACTGAAACTAGTCTTATGCGCTGACCTAAGGATACCCAGGATCAACAGGTTATCCACCCAATGATTTCCTTCGTATTTTATTTCCGCGTTTAAATAAACAAATCTATCAACATTTATAAGGTTTTAGGGTTGTTCATTTAACAGTACTTTGATGAAACACTCCGCAATACAATGCGGAAAAATACGGCACAATCAATAAAGTATTCAAGTACCCTCTGTCGACGCGACAACGATGGGGGAACACGAAGCTTTCCAAAGTAAAGCCCAACAACGAACGAACCAACCGAAAAGCGAGCGGACAAACGTCACACCACCTTACAATATACATAAAATATTGCTTACTGGGATGGTTGACTGCACTGCGATTGTGCTGTAGTGCTACTGATGCGCGCATTCCATGGCCTATAACCAGTGCCGTCGTAAGAGGGAGCGATGCGATTTCTGTGTACTTTTGCGCATCCATGCACCCCTCCTCAACTACAGATTACTTCGAGCGTGCTGGAATAGCGCAGTCGGATAGGCGTCGGCTTCATCACGCGAGAGCCCCAGGTTCGATTCCAGCCACGGAAAACGTTTTAATTTTTCTGCACTTCACCCACTAACATCATCAGTGCGCGTTTTGTGGGATAGCAGACGACATCAGTGAGGGGCTGAGAGCTTCGCTTTAAAAAACGAAGTCGCGCTCAGTGTGCTCGTTCACCACGTGCTGAGCGTTGAGGATGACGCCGAGCTCGTGCAAGGCTGTGGCTAATTGAAAGAGGACAGCGCCGAACCGAAGCCGGAGTTGCTGCCAGGGAGGAGGAGGAAACGGTGTGTGGAGCCTGACTGGGGCGCACGCGGATTCGGGCGCCCGCACCCGTGCGGCGTCCCAGAAGTCCTTCATAAGAAACTTTTTGCACCTTCCTATGCAAGCAAATTGTCTCGCCGGCTATCGGAAGGGTACAGCAGCTCGTCCTATAGAGAGCTGCGTTAGCGACGTAAGCGCGAGATCCATACTCACTGTACGTTTCTCGCTACGCAACCCCGCATCCCTGGTGCGCCCCCAGAGGCTTGAGGTGCGTCGGAACGGTGCAAGTTCAAATAACTGACTGTGCCATTTAGGCTTAGCTGAACTCACTTTTACTTTCCGTGATGTTTCGTCGTAGTTCCCCTTGTCGTTTGTTATCCCCGCCTGTTGTGTGTATCTGGCTGGTAGGACTTGATTGCTGGCTAGTTGGGTCATGACGTACGAAAGAATAAGTTTGCGCAACGGACGAGGACGAAGGGAAGGGAGACCAGACGAGCGCTCGTCTTGTCCTCTTTTCCCTTCGTCCTCATCCAAACTTATTCGCAAACTTATTCCTTCGTATATCTGGCTGGGACTAGGGAAATCCGTGCACAATGTCTACGCAGGGGTGTTTTTCTTCTATATAGATTATTGTTCGGAGCCTGACAAAGTATTTATAAGTCTTGCCAATAGCTTGTTTTTCTGGGGCTTGCTTGAGTGAGAAAAAGCTGTGCGGTCCAGAATCAATACATGTGCAGCTTGCCAGAGAGAGGCAGCGTCGACGACGCGGAAATCCTGAGATTAGAGAGCGGGAAGTTGAAGATAGACGCGAAAATTGAGTCGCACTGACAAAACTCGATTTCGCGGCAAGGCCAGGGTTCTGGTAACTGCTCTGTACAAGTAAATGTAATGTAGGTATAAAAAAAAACAACTGAAAAATCCGCTAAGACGGCTCTTTCATCACATTGAGTTTTTACTACGTGCTTGTTTCATGCACTTCTTTGTATTCCCCCAGCTCCGCTGATGATCCTTGTTTACGGAGTGGAAGGGTAATGAATTTTGCTATTTATAACGTGTATTTGGAAGACCCTTCACTCGTTGATACCCAAGAATCGATTTATTATTCTGGGTTGTTTCCGGTTTGATTTCCGGTTATACTGTATTTAATAAGGATTAAATATTCTTTTATCGATCATAAGAAATACTTTAGTCCACTTACACAGCGTGTTGGTCTCACAGTCATAGGTGCATTCCATGTCGAAGACGGAACCTTGCCACCTTTACACAAGGAACAATTGATATTTGAGTATAACAATAATAAAGTAACACCTACAGTAACAATCACCTACAGCAACACCCACAGTAGCAGTGCTACAGTAACAATCAACAGTAACACCTGGAAACAAAAGTGCTAGTCGCGCATGCAAAAAGCGTAGGACTTCTCAATCTCCAAATTTGTTGAAGAAGGTTTTCCTAACAGACATAGTTTCAATTCACCAAGAATGTAGACACAGCTAGTTCTTTGGCCGTTTTGAAGCTTGTTAACGCATTTAGGAGTTGTCTAGACGAGTGTAGTAGCGGTATACGAACAAGTCCAACTGTTCCGTTCTTCATGAGTTCCGTGCGGTCGTTACCGTTGAAAAACACACAAACCGCTAATTAAAAACTGCGAAAACATCCACATAGAGCACACACGGTGCCGTTGAAGAAAAAAAATTAAAAATTATTTCTTATCATCGAGGAAATCTGTCGGGAGTGCAACACTAGTGGGCACCTAGTTACTATGCTCAGTCCTTAAGCAATCATAGGAGCACCACAAGCGAGGAGAAGCCAAGGACTCACTCTGGTTCCACCTCTTCCATGGGGAACCTCGACCAGTACCGCTGCATTGTTGCCTTCCGGAGGAGGTAGTAGCTCTCAGCGACTTCCTTGCGGTTGACCGCAGCCTGCGAGGAAGTTGCCATTGCAAAGCACCATGACTCGGGCCGAGTACGGATCCAGAAAACACATACTTTTTAGAATAGCAAAATGCATAACTGAGAATGCGCAATGAAGGGTTTTTCGAATGTTATGATATCCAAGCTGACTACTTTCTATGTGCGTTTTTCATCCCTCGCCGTATTTCGCATTACCACGTAACAATACTACTCAAGTTACGTTTCTTCCACATTCAAAAATACAAGCTTTTGGCGGGTTTTTAAAATTTACGAACATTTGGTATGTTCCAGTGATCAACGAGCGGTCTTTTGAAAGGTCAGTTCTTTAGACGACAATATGCGGTAAGAGGACGCCCCAATTTGTAAAAATCGACAAAAATATATTTAGATAGTGCTAGAATTATTTTATTTTATGGCGGAGCTTTTTGAAGGGAATCACCAGAAATGAATAACTAGAGATCCTGCTGATATGCGTAAGGTCTGTGTAACCAATACTTGTCAGGCTGTTTGAAAAATATGTGCTAAACTGAAGTGTACTGCGCCCCTCCTCCGCGCTCCCTGCGGCCGCCACGCCATTGCGGCCTCCTGCCAACCTTCGCAAAATCTTCGCAGATGCAAAAGTGACATCACCCATTTTTTTTTTCGGAGTGACACTGCTACTGCTAGCCAAGTAAAACGTGCACGATGAGTCGCTAGACATTGCAGATAGGCCCTCCGACGACCCCGCACAACGGCCGACTCACAGGTGCAGGAACCACGGAACCATAGTGCGACACTTTTAGACCCACTGACTTGACCTAAAGAAGTGCAGCTTGCTGGGCCAGTTGGTACATTTTGAAGGTGAAAAAACCAGCGAAATAGACGGGACGTAGAAGAGACGAGACAACACACACGCTGGACAACCCACACCAGCGTGTGTGTTGTCTCGTCTCTTCTACGTCCCGTCTATTTTCGCTGGTTTTTGACTTGACCTAAAAACACGCCGAAGCTATTAGAAGATAGCACAGTGGTGTATTGTTCGGCGCTTGCCGCTGTCGCTGGTTACGCGGCCAAAGAGAATGAGGGGGACTTACGCGCTTCCTTTCGTAGTATGGCTGGCGCCATAAGTGCAGCGGGGCCGGTTTCTCTGAGCAGGCGCACTTCGCTTCAGGGCAGGCACTTTGCGCAGTACTTGTCGCGCCGGTCACACTACAAAACCGAGAGAAGAAGTTCCTCTCGCTCTCTTTAGCCACGTAACCAGCCGACAGCGGCATGCTAAGCGCCCCTGCTTTGCCACGCGCCTGCTCCGGCCATAGTGCTGTGGCCCACAAAATCTTGACAAAGACTGTGCGTCAAAGATTTATGTGTGCGGGGCGTATAAATACGCTCTCCATAAATGTCGCGTGAACAAATTCTTAATCTTGAACTGGTACGTCTCCTTTCGATTCCAGACCATCTACTGGCGTTGTATAGCGTCAAGAAACGGTTAGTCGCCGCATGGCGTCTGTCAAGAGTTCGTACCGTTCTTTGAAATTCTGGTCACGTCAGCTTCGCTGGCCATCGAGTTCCGCAGAGCGCAATGGCATATTTTACTGATAAATTACAATCATTTTATGGCAACATGATAAGTATTACCACCCTCACAACCGCTCATTTTACTGCTATAATGCCTGCGCCTAGCGCTAAATACTGGCGTCTTCCTCATGACAGTGTAAGTAAGGAGAAGCACTACTATACTATTTTCAACACCAAATGCGCTCTATTTATACAACGTATTTGTGGAATACCTTGTTAAATACAGGTGCTTGTGTACGCAATCTGGGAATACGTAAGGCAAAGCAAAAAAACTTTACCATATCCCTTCCCAAAGAAAGTTGTTCTTGAAGAAAGAAGCTTCCTGACTTCAAAAACTGCGTCCAACGTGCGTCAATACCTTCGCTAAAAGTGCGTGCATTCGACCGTTAAACCTTCAAAAACCCAAATCACAAACGAAAAACGAACCCATGCGACGATTTTTCGCGCAATAAGTAAACGCATCTACGAACGATTTAAATGTATACCGATAAGTGGTTTATGAGATCAAGTTGTGCTTTTTTATTACTTCTTCATGGTAGATGCGTTTATTGTCTTATCTTAAATCGTTCTTTTTATGCGATTTTCAAGTAACAGTTTTGGCGCAATCGAAGTTCAGTTTCATGCCCGCATCGTGTATCCAGAGATCTTATCAGTGCTTTTCGCTCGACCGGCCGGTCTATTGGGAAATGCAACAGTTCTTTGACAAAACGCCACCGGTACCAATAAGACAGCTTTCATTTAATAAAAGCTACTCTGTTCTGCAAGTTGGTCTTACTTCTTTCAGAAACCGAGGCGACACAAGCTTATGCAATGAGCAGGCACGCTTACCATGGAGTAGATTTTTCCCAGTTTTTCAGCGTCGGTCGTAATCCAGAGCGGATAAAAGATGTTCACCTTCATAGTCTTTAGCTGCAGAGAAAAACAAAGGAATCATTAAATACACTGCTCACTTGGGGCTGTTAAGCTGTGAACAGCATTACATTTTTTCCAGTGAAGCTACTGACGCGCTTATGTGTACGTAACTTCGCGCCAATCGTATTCATGTTCAGCGGATGTGAATGAATTCCCAGCCGCTTAGAATTGGACGCAATTAAAGACTATCTGTTTCTTTGATCCTTAAACCCGACAGTTTCAGGAAGCCAAATAACTACGCGATTCAATAAAAAAACGCAACGACACCATCGTTCAAATCTAGATGCCTCGAACATCTCTATGGCGTAATATTGCGCAGAATGAAACGGATTGGGTACGCACAATATAAGCCAAGGGTTTGAAACAAAAGCGAACCATACCTTGTACTTTGCAGCCATCTTGGAAGTGTACTCCATCCAGTGCGCTTGTTCGACGAAGGACCTCATGAAGTAACGAATGGTTTCCACGGTGTATATAACCTTCAAAGGGTAAGTAGTAAACAAATATTATGACAGAAAAAGTAATAGCCCGCATTAAGTAAAGCTCATCGTATTGTGTGGACTCTGCGTGCCACAGCTCAGCGCGCATTGTTGAGCAGCATATCGAGATTATCGCATTGATAAATGTCCCAAAAGAGTGCTGTAAATACGGAGAAAGGCGCCCCCACAGCGCGGGACACATAATTTATATCTCGCTTGCACACTCCCTTGATGCTGGGATGATACATGTTTAAGGCCTGCGTAAGGTACCATGTGCCGCTTAGACAACTTACGAGTGGCCCTTCGCGGGCACGGATCACAGCCGTAATCACATTTGTAAGCTGGGAAGTTTGTCGTGCTGGTATAAAATGTACAGATAGCAGCGTATATAGCCTATATAAAGATAGCACATGTAACTTCTGTTTCGTCCACAATAAAATGAGTTGGGAGTTCAGGGTAATCCTTGGCGTCTTGTCTCCGCCCCTGCATTTTCTTGCTATCTTCGCCTTTGTAGGACATAAAAGCTTCATGCCTCTCCTGCGCAAAATTATGTTGAAACAAGCTGGCCATAAAAAGGGAACCATTATTTGTATTGCTACTAGAAAATATTCATCTTGACGCACATTTTGCTAAAACGGACTTAATTATCATTTCGAAACGCCAAACAATGCATGTGATTGAGCGGGCCGGCTGTAATGAAGCCCAGGAAAAGGCACGCACCTTGTCTAAGGTTGGGCGCGTACATCTTGTTGAAGACCATGGCGTACGCGTGGAGGGCGACCAGGGGCATGGCATCCTCGGCGAGGTGCAGACACACCCGCTGCCTCGAAGCCGACTCGCCGTGCGACTCGAAGCGACGCCGAAGACGCAGCCGCGACACTTCCGCCAGCGACGCGTCCGCCAGCAGCGGCGACAGGGCCAGAACCACGCGGAAACCCACGTAGTTGAACACCGTGGCGCTGCGGCAATGGAAAGGGTCGTCGCGCGCCTGCGCCTTAATCACTGTACCTCGAAAGGGGTTTCGATGCCAAGTCCCTGTTTCTTCGTGGAACTTGTACCTTATACCAATAGTGTCATGCCTACATTGCGTCGCCCTGTACGTAAGGGCTAACTTTAAAACCCCGACGCTACAAAGGCGATGAGGCGCGTCGTTGTGGAAGGCTCCGGACTAATTTTGACCAACGCGGGGATCTTTAACGTGCGGCGAAATCTCGAACACACGGGCGTTTTCGCTTTTCGCCTCCATCCATCTAAAAGCGGCCACCGCAGCCGGGAATCGAACTTGCGTCCTTGGGCTCAGCAGCACAATACCTTAGCCACTGAGCCATCGCGGTGGATACCGAAAAAATGTATTCTGCATCGTACCCGTGTGTAGACAAGGAAATCCATGTTTTTAACTTTTGATATGCATTGACACTATGCGCCGCTGTTGGTTTTCCTGAAAATCAACCTAAAGAGGTTGTTTCCCTGCGGGCCTACCTGTTTTGTCATGAAATAGACTAGATTTTTAAAACGACGTACCGCACCTGTGCCATTTAGGCTTTCCCTTCAAGGCAAAAATCGCGTATATAACTGACACTCACATGCTTTTGCTACTAGAAACATTCATAACCGTATGGTACTAGGACACATACAGAAACCTTTCATTGCGTTCAGAATAAATTTCGGCCTGTTTGATAATGTTAACAAATGCTGTGGGCCAAATAAATCGATTGCGGGGTCACCCTCTGAAGCAATACGTGCGCGATGGGGTGCCTATAGTGGACAGCTCCGGATTAATTTTGACCACATGGAGATATTTTACTTCCGCGGAGAACTTGCAGCACGCGCGTTTTCGCTTTTCTACCCCATCAGAAAAGCAACCACCATAGCCGGGGGTCTAACCTGCGTCCCTAGTCTCAGACGGAAAACAAGCGCTAAATAAAAACACAGACGAGTTGTGGACGGGACAAGCGCTAAGTTTCAACAAAAAGTTTATTGCAGACCCAGCGCTTTTAAACACGTCTGGCCAGCATGAAAAGAGGGGAAAAGAAAGGGAGACATAAAAAACGGTGGGCAAAAAAAAAAAAAAACAGTTACGTGCCGCCTACGACAAGAAATCCAATTCAAGTTTCGATACAGCTACAGACGGCCTGCTGAGGCATTGATCTCCCGACCGTGCTATCTCTGCCGCTTCCACAATTTCTCTTGTCAGGCCTGAGCGCTGAAAATACGAGACGGTTGTTTGGTCGTACAGAGGATGACACGGGTTTCCCGAGACATGTTTTTTTTTTACAGTGGGCAGCCAGCTGGCAGTCGGTAGCAACGCTCCTGACCTTGTTCTTGTGCTGTTGTAGGCGAACGTTTAAGCATCTACCGGTCTGGCCAATATAGTGTCTGCCACACGACAGAGGAATCTTGTACACAACGCTATGTCGGCATTTCACAAAGGCGTCTCTGTGCTTGATGGCGCAGATCGGTTTCCGCGCACGCGTGGGACAGCTCAACCTGCACAAAGCCAAACGCTTGTTAGGCGCCGTGAACAGGACCTTGACCCCTGAACGCTGCCCAACTTTCTCGCATAAAATGTCGCATAACCTCAAGAAAGTTGAGCTTGATACTGTTGATACTGTTCTGTTGATACTGATACCCTTGTTACTGTTCTCCCCTACCGACCGGATCGCTCTGAGTGCTGCACAGCTTCTGAAGCTGCGAAGTACGCGGAAGAATGCCGCCAGCTTGCAAAATCCTTTACAACGCAACATGAGTGGCGGCAAAAATCTCGGCACGACGGCACAGCCACCCACCCGACGCATTTACCAGGATCTATGGTGGGGCTGTGGATTCCCTTCACTACACCAGGATTGTACAGCGAGCTTCTTTGTCGGTTTGACGGTCCTTACCGTGTCCTCGATCGGATGTCGCCGGTGAACTACGTCATAGAGCCCATGACACCTTCCTCAGATCTCTGTCGCAGCGGGAAGGAGACTGTTCATGTACAGCGTTTGAAGCCCTACTATGATCACCTAGGTTTGTCTGCCACGTGAGGCGCCAGGATGGCGCTTTATTTCCCGCGGGGCAGTTGTAATGAGGTAAAGTGGGATGTATTAATTAGGAACAGCGGACAATCTCTTATAATGGCTATGTGACATCAGACATCGCCATGTTGCTGGCAGACAACCAGGCGCACGTGTGGAAGGAGAAGCTCGGTCTGCGTGGCTTTGGGTGCGATCGTTTGTCGGCTCCCTCTGCGGTTCTGGCCCTGTGTGACATCTGTGTCTACCAGCAAATAAACCGCCTTTCGATAGATACATACATACATACATACATACATACATACATACATACATACATACATACATACAGACATACATACTGACAACATACTTACATACAGACATACATACATACATACATACATACATTACACCATACATAACCTACATACATACATACATACAACATACAGAAACTACAGACCAGACAGACAGACCAAAATTTTCGCGCTCAACTAGCCCAAAAGAGACTCGCGTCCTTAAAAAAGCTCACCTTGAGATTGTGTTCAGAATCCTGGACATGTGCCCAATGTAGAAAGGCGTCTTGACACGGATGTACACTTTGTCGTGAACCATGGCGACGCCGTCGAACACGGTGTTGAGGAAGAGTGCCCAGTGCCACTGGAGACAGACATGGAGAAATGCCGTCATTGGAAGGTGGACGTTTTGATGTGGGTATTTTGGTTCAGTTGCGCCTTTTGTAGTTCATTCATAAACCCTTTGATTTGAGCTGCTCAGGCGCTAATGTTGTTTTTGTATCCTCATGCTTCGGCGTGATATTAAAGGGGAACACTACCATCGCAGCAGGGCTCGCATGAGCTTGCGTTATTAGCACAAGATTGTGCGGAATTTCCTTATTCGAAGAATTTGTTAAGAGAAAATAATGGGCGGCAGGTGTAATCACAAACCTCTGATTGTGAACACGCACACATGTGCAGGCATTTTTTAAAGCGGAGCTTTATACGCCTCACTGATGGCATCGACGCCCGAGTAAAACGCACTGCACGAAAGCCAACTTTACACAACAGGTTTTACATAATGAGATGTCAAGAGAAAGCACATTAAGGGCCTCATGAAAAAACGCTTCCATTGGTCGGAATCAAACCTGGGTCCCTCCGATTATGAAGCCGACGTCTATCGTATTGCGACATTCCGACTCGGTCGAAGCAGTTTGTATTTTGGAATTTAACTTTATCTATCATTGCATGGAAGAAAGCTTCGCGTTCTAACCGTGTTCTTCTTAAGAAAGGGGCTTCGATTTTTCTCAATCTCCGCACCACGGAGGAAGTGGCGGGGCGTTTCTCTGTGCAAACGTTTTGGTCCACACTCTGCTGTATAACACCGAACTGTCCCTTTTTCGAAAAGGGTCATTCGTCACCTTGTCAGTGTCTGTATAAACGAGCAGTCAGTGTCTGTCTACGAGGCGGGCACGTACTGTGACCTTTGGCTTATTTGGCCATATGAGGCGAAAAGAAACAATTGGCCGCGTATCTGCTTACCCCGTGGAGAATATCGTCAAAAGTTAGCAGTTTTCTGCTGCCTCTGAAGAAGAACACCATTTAATCTTTTTCCACCGCACCTCTCAGGCTCTTTCCCTTTCCTTTTGCTCCTACAGTGTTGGCTGCAATGGTGATTCTGTCAATTGAAATAAATTTTCGCGCTCTTGCACTGCGTGCTCACCACATTGTGGCAGGGCGAACAACATGTATCCTTATTATCCGGTTTTTTTTTTGTGTTAGCTACCGTAAAAACGAATAGAACGTGCTTTTTATAAAAAACGAACGGTTCTTCTGTCGGTTACATCTTCCCTCAGACGCGTCTAAGACAACCGGATCATTTTTTAGAACCAACTGTACACAACACATTGATAAACTTTCTCCAGGGAATACTGGCACACCAGTTGCATAAGAGACTGTTATAGAAAATTCTGCCGCGAGAGGACCGCTCGACATCTTGAATTGTATAGAACGTGAAATCTTTTAGGGCGGATCTTGACGGGCACTTTATGGTTGACCACTTCTCAGCCTCTCAAGAAGAAGGAAGACGGGAGCACGTCAAACTGAGTTACTCTGCAATACTTCCTATGAACGTTTTCACTCTTTCCCTTGCGCCTGGAAGCACTGTGGAAGCTTTTAGCGGCAGTACGGAGCGTCAGTGCGTGATTTGCTCGTCGCAGCAGATCCGCCTCCCATTTCTGCTTTGCTTTTGTGGCGTTTTTTTTAGTGGGCGTCCAATGTGTTTATTGCTGCAACTAAAAGAAAGCCGGCCAATAGCCACTACACCACTGTAATGACGTAATACAAGCGCTCGAAGAACGCCAAGACCGCAAAAGAGAGCCAATGTTTTTGAGCAAATAGTTCTGGCTGAGGTACTTTGTGACCTCCTATTCTTAGTACTGGAATGATATATTGAGTACACTCCGAAAGCATTTGGGATTTAGGAAAAAGTAAAGAAAGCGTTGCAGGGTATCTTTAATTAAAGTGTCAACAAGGCAGAGAACAAATTGAATTGTATAAAATTGAATTGGTACAACATTTGTGGTATTGGTGAAATTGTCCGACCAATGCAAACGTTCGCAAGCAATTTCGCATTATCGACATGATTCCGAATCAGTTCTCTACGTACTGTTCTGCAGGAGAGAGCCGCAAACTGAGCCAATACCAAACCGCAACATAAACGGTGTTCGGCGACGTGATTGACGAATGCACCACAGTTTCACAGCAAGATATTGGACATTACTCCTGATACAGCCGCTACGTCACCCACGTACGCTGAAAGGAACATGGGTGGATCTGTGCTGTTGGATTGCGTGACGCATACACGTCCGCATAACTTTTTTTTTGGGTACGTACGCATCACGTACTCTCCGCTAAGAAAATTGGTAGTCTTGGTTCTTTCTTAAAAAGTACGGCACGTAGTGCTGGACGTTCCGTGTGAGCATTTCGTGGAGTTTTTCCTTCTAATTGGCGATGTTTTACGCACTTACGCTGAACCGGGCATATGAGGCGACCCCCAATTGGAGGGAAGTGGGCTAATTGTGACTGCCTGGATGATCTTTAACGTCTTAGCCGTTTTTGTTTGTCACTGCACAGAGACTCCCCCCCCCCTGCGGAACAACGTCTTAGGGGGGGGGGGGGGGGGCTTCGTGAAGGAGAAATAAAGTACCGTTTTCTGTATTGCAGGCTCTGATTTTTATGATCGCTCCTCGCTAATAATGCGTTAGCAAAGGTGAGCAGCAAAACCAGACTTCATTGATGAGATGGGAGTCATCACTGCGTTTATTTCAGCTCGCCGCACAAAAAGAAACTGAAAGTGAGGGAAAATTTGTACATCTGGCACGTAACTGAACCCACGACTGAACCACAGAAAAAAAATGATTACAGTATACTCATGAGTCAGAACTACATTGCATTTTCTCCATATTACTGCAATGAATGGATGGAAGAATGGGACCATTGTGCTGCTCAGGTTCACCAATGGGGACTGAGAAAAAAACGTAGAAAGATGCGGAATCGGGTTATTCGTACACCTACCCTCGTTTTTGCTTGAAGGCTGTCCAGTCTTTCCCGCAGGAAGTGGGAACCGATCTTGGTTCGTTCCTTTATCGTCTTCGTAGACTGAAAAGATAGCAAAACGCTTGTGTCAACTCACATAAGAGCTACGACGCAGAGGTTCCAGGATGAAGATTCGAGAATAATAAAAGAGGTCAATCACGCACGGCATGGTTAATTGTTAGTTACCCGGTATTTTGTTTCGTTTTCAGCACAGAACAAAAGCTGCACCATGCTGACCCCGTGTTTGTTACGTTCCCCCTCTCAGCTACACCATCGTCACAGGAGTAATTGATGCTGTAGTAACAAGCTCCCGAAAGTTAGTTCCTGCCTCTCCGGCCATTGTGGGAAAGCGCTTATATCAGAAGACACCAGAGGCTTTTCGTTCACAGCTAAGATTTAAAACTTCTTTATCTATTGCACTCTGTATTGTTGAAGTCCAGAGAAGTTTGGGTTAGGGCTGTACGCGGGGTCCCAATTATGACGAGAGACGGCAAGTATATTCAAAAGGGAGAAGAAAAATTAACTTCACGAAGGGATCGCTGCACCTTGGACCTAGCGGTATCTCGGGCCCTAAGCGATTGCAAGGCCGACAAAGAGGGGGCGTCAAGAAAGAACAATGACATGGCCGACGTGGGTGGCACACAGAAAAAAACATTTGAGAAACCTTTACTTCGCACCTGAGACTGAACTGATCTTCGAAATGGTGCGTATTGATAACTAGTCTACTCAAAATGCATATCCAAGTGATAAGACAATGTTTGAGGGTCAAAGCAATGTTTTAAACGATGTGCAACATTAGTTGTGCCCATGTGCTAATACAACTCACACTAGGACGTCCACCTAAACGGTGACTTTTTGTTGTTTGCTGACATGAAGAATACACCGAACCCTGGCCAGAAAGGATGCGGATAAAAATCCAACAGCGTTAATATGAAGGCTCCAAATCTGCTTCCCGCAGAACACGCTCCTAATTCCTTAGGAACCATGCGGGTTATTTATTTATTTATTTATTTATTTATTTATTTATTTATTTATTTATTTATTTATTTATTTATTTATTTATTTATTTATTAGAGTACCCTCAGGGCCCTTAGGGCGTTACAGAGGGGGTGGGTACAGTGCATGAAAGTGGTAACGTGGAAGTACAGGCAGTGGGTACACATACATCACGCTCTTGGATCTCCCTGGGTGACCTGATAGTACACGAAACCTTAACACTTTTTGTTGCCGAACATGTAACCGTGTGAATAGAACCGACTCATTGGTGTGCCTGCAGGAGACTGCAACTAGCCGCCGATTCTGTCGTTTAATATACGAAAGGAAGCGGGTTGATCTGGTCTCTACAAAATCAGAACTTCTTGTAGTTCAGCTCCTCATCAGGAAACTAGAAAAGTATCATATCCAATACGAGCTCAAGAAAGATATCATCAAACTTTGCACAACCCTGCGGATTCCGAGCCTTCAAATGCAATTGGTCGCCGAGAATGGATAATTGATACAGCGGCTTGCAAAAACACCATAAATGGTGCTACACACCACTTCCAGCGACAACACACGCAAAGGCATAAAAAAGAAAGACACAGACCGTTTTATCCAGGCTTTCGTTCTTTCAAGATTTCTTACTCAGGTCCTCCCGATGTTCTGACTAAGACGTAAGACGGAAACCGATAAGCTCAACATCATCGTCAGGAAATTAGCGAAACAAGCTGTGGTTCTTCCAAAGAGCGTTTCAACACATAGGCCATCACGTGTTCGGCCGCACAACGTGGTCGACGAGCAAATATAACGTCACCTGTGCAACCAAAAAGTGGGCCTAGAACACAGATTTATCACTATCGCCCGCACCCCATTTCCCTGCGCAGTGGGAGACACTGCTCTCCAGCTTCCGCCAACTCGACCCGCTCCTGATGAATGATAGAGCACTAACATCTAGGATGGCACATGACCGCTTCGTGAAATGGCCCCGCTCCTACAAGAGTCTGCTCAAAAAAGAAATTTTTATTCCCACTCTTTCCCTGACTCTGGCAAGGGAAGCAAGCCCTGCGCGTGCTTGGCGCGAGACACCACAATTATTCTTACGCCCTGGTTTCAATGCTACGATGAAGAGCTCGAGCATGCCAGCATGAACCACTGGGCATCAATGTGTCCCAACAATCACAGCAAGACCCGCTCATTGTATAAAAAATCTTGTAGCCGACAGCATTTTTGCACTAATCAGTCGCTGCGCTTCGATTTGTTCAGCCTTTCAACAGACTGTTTATCGTCGGCAGTACACATCTTCATTGCCCATTGCCGCTCAAACCTTTAAAACGCACAGTTAGCGATGTGCTCAGTTTTTAAAGAGCAGTGCGTTAGGAAAACAGATTTTCTGAAACATCAGAGCTACCACGAGTACTTTGCAGTCTCCAAACTAAAGCACGCCTGCCTTCCATTTCAATAGCTCTAAAAGGAATGCTGCAAATTGGCGGACTTGTATGGAGTGCCTCAATTCTATCTGCCAACAGACACCCCCTCCTCCTGTCCCTGGACGTGAACGTCTGCTCACAAACACACGCCCCACCTTCAAAATTCGGCCACCGCGGAAATAATATCACTAACAGTATTACCTGCATTTCTAACAAGTCATAATTTTATAATCGCTAAAAGTACCATAAATATTCCGCAGGCGCAGCCAAAACTCTTGGTTCCTGACACCTCCCAATCGCAAAAAGGACTAAAAAGTGTCCTACTCACCCGGGCGATTCGATGCACCAGGTTCATGACGTCACCAGCTATACCGTCCAGTTGTTCACGAGGCTTAGTAACAGCCATGGCCGCTCTGACGACAGTCCGGTAAGACTCTAGGTTTCGAGGGTTTCCCAACAGGTGACCACGGCGCATCGAGAGCACCGGCTGGTCGATCTGTGTTGCGTGACAGCAAATGTTATCGGATTATAGTACCCGCCCGAACCATGTCAAGACCTATCATATGACAAGTATTACTATAAGAAGCAAACATAAACGCGTGCTTTCTCGCACGTGTTTACATCACCATTTGGTCGCTTTGAGTGCCTCTCTTAAAGAACCTGAAGTACACGGGTAACTCTCGTCAAGGCCTGAAAAACTAAAGCAGTCTGAACCAGTAATAGCGTTTTTGTCCTGTTCTGCAATTCCATGTTAGCTATTGGAGGGCATCCCTCCCAGTCCATTCAGAAGGGGACTATGTGATATAAGTGTGAAAACGGAAGGCTAAATGCTCCCAAACGCGTTATAAGCATAGACAATAATTTCAGCCTGAGTTAGTCAGAAAACGTTGACGTCACTTGGGGTCCTCTTCACGCTTCGTTCACTACAGCCATATGATTAACTAATTCCGCACTTAACAAAACTTGTTGCTCAGCTTGCTGGCACATATTTTAAGGAAGAAGAAAACCTGGCGCAAACTAGACGTGGATGAAGGAAACGAGGTAAGATATATACAGGCGCCATATATGGTGCCTGTATTTGTAACGTGCTTTGCCCCAAAGAGCCCACGGTGCGCTGTTACCTGCAACTTCATTGAATTTTATTAAGCACCATGGAAAGAATAATGGTCTAAATTGCGGCATCTACAATACCTTAGTAATCATCTCATGCTGGTGCATAGCGGTGACAGGGCGAGCGTCGACTAAGTCATTTCGCCAATGAAGCCAGCCAGGACGCCTGGATATAAATTGCGAATTATTCGGGCTGGTATTGGGAGATCTTCTTGCTCTTTGGGATGAGCTACCGGTAATATTACCAATGGTGAGTCATGCTGGTGAACAAATGCCGTGATGTGGATACGGAGTGACATTAAAATGTGGAACACAAATGTGAATTAAACATTGGGTAAAATGAGGGCTAACACTTTTTGTCCGACAGTAAAACTGCGATTATCATAAACATTGTGAATTAGCTTTTTCAGTATATTTGTACAAAACTTCGCGTGGAAAATAATTTCTAGAAACCCAGATGAGTCTTATCTAGCACTTGTGACTAACAAATTTTATCACAAACACTGAACAGGTGCATCGGCTCTAATGTACGCTTTGCTGAATCAACGTTCAGTTGACTTCCAAGCGTGTTAGCTGCTCCGAGAAGTTTCTTTCAGACATTACGAGATGTGAACAAAATGCTGCGTACCCTTGTTTTCCTATAAGCAGTACGCTTTTCCCCTTTCAGGAGAGAAAGAATGGGTGTGCTGCAGCACTATATAACTTTCGGAATCCACAAGTCATAACCATTCATGTGTATGACTTGTGTATGACCGACCCATCTAAAGGTACTGCGGAGGCCACATGAACATTCTTGAATAAAGTTCAGTGCGCTACACACAATATTGACATTTAGATTTCGCCGCTTTGCCAAGTCGTGTACAATACAAGTGAAGTTTTTTCTTTGCCTTTTCCCAACGTTTCCAGAAATTCGCAATACGCTGGTTAGTAGGAGCGGTTAACGTCTCGTGACCGGTGTGTAACATAAGTGTAGCCCCAACTATCGATATGGTTGCATTTTGTGCATTGGTGACGAATCCAGGCGAAGGATGCGGGTCCGCCCGTAACAGGCCTTGGCTGTGATCACACGCATGACGCCGTGTTTGGCCTCAGCTGAGATCCGACTGATTCTAGTGCTTCCGAGCGGAAAGTAGTCAACCAGAGATCCTCCCAACGAAGATTGTGGCCTACGGCAAATGGCACCTGCTCATCGGCCTTCATCCACATATGGGGTGAGGAGACTTCAGTTTTATTTCCTCATGCCTCCTGGCGGAAAATATTACATAAGCGGTGGATGAAAAATACATCAGGAGCGAACAAGTTAACAATTTGCAAAGGTAAGCATTCAGTTCTTCTGAAAATTATGTTGGACAAAATATAGGGCTGGAAAAGTGAGAAACTCGGCGGTCAGGAAGGCAAGTTCGAGGCTACGTTGTACGAGGATGCCCCCTGAACTGTTTCGAGATAAGGGTGGCGTCTTCTTTAATAGATTCACTTCAATGTTTTCTTCACGCGTAGTTCATAGAATCTGCGATTATCTCACTCGACAGATAATGCGTACGGTAGTCGTAAGACACCAGGTTACTGAAATGCGCATATTTGGCGGACTTAGAGGTGCTACGAATTGTATACACGCGCACACATTGTCATTTACATTCGTATTCTCTCATGCTCCCACCAACACTCTATTTTACTAGCGTACTGTCAAGTCAAAAGCATCCTTGCATACACAATTCAACGGCGAGTAGGCAGAGCGCAAGGGAGGAAGCTCTGGCTCTCTAAAACCAACCACTTTTCTATCACAGCAACCCCTATACCTGTAAAGCGGAAACCACGAAACGCGCCAGCACCTTTGCAGTCAAAATTCAAATCCTACGCCCTACTGTAACGTACTCGTACGACATGGGCACTGCTTCCATCACTCGTAGCCGTGGTAGTGAAGAAGCTGCCCTGGATATGATATTAGGCTTTAGCCGTGGTCGATCAGGAGTTTTTTACAGTAAATGCTTGGCGCACAAGAATTGCCGCTTATATCTACATTCCGGCAAACCTCTGTGAATCGCGAAAGTCCGACCATAATTGTTTTGCACTAACGAGAAGGACG
Organism: Haemaphysalis longicornis; assembly: GCA_013339765.2. Taxonomy (NCBI): domain Eukaryota; kingdom Metazoa; phylum Arthropoda; class Arachnida; order Ixodida; family Ixodidae; genus Haemaphysalis; species Haemaphysalis longicornis. The sequence continues at coordinate 144,105,261 of CM023450.1, forward strand.
CAAAACGTGGCTAGCCAGCAGAGGTGCAAAATAATTTGTTGGGTATTTTACTGCTGCATTTTTTTAAAGAAGTAGCGTTGAGATTCTTACAACACATAAAGTGTGCTTAGTTAGTTAGAAATGTCAGTATTGCTGCACTAATTACTCGTTAGAGTTGCTATGGACGGGCTGCTTTTCTGTTCTTCACAGGCAACTTACCGTGATGATGTTTCGTGAATGGTTAGACAGGTCGGGTCCGTGCGAAACTGCGAAAACAGTGGACTCGCCAAGGTGTCTGGTAACGCGGCCGGCCACCTCTTCGACACCCGGCTCCGAAGCTCGCACACTTGGCCACGTCCGAAGGCCCAGGTCCGCCAGCACACGCTTCAGGGGCCGGATTCCCGCGTCAGAAATAGTTTCTGCCAGCCAAACAGAATTAGCTTTAGAAAAAAAAAAGATGGTGAATCTTTCAGCAGTATAGAACTCCACAAAAGTCCATACGAGGAACTTGTTGTTCAAGGTGAACAAGCGAGGAAACGGCAAAGCAGCAATCCTTCAAAGGAACGTGCATAATTGAAGTTCCGAAAATTGAATAACAAAGTCCAGCTGTAATAATCTCAAACAAACGGGCAGCCTTTAAGAAGTGGCCAGCTGGTTTGAAGGAAGGCATGCTTCGCCTCAGTAGAAGCAAAATTAAGCGTTGGGGACATGATACACCTAAAACAAAAATGACAAAACCATTAAAACTAATGTTGAAAATCAGTGTGGGTTTATGTGGTGTGCCTTCGGGCTCCATATTCAGCGCCTTCATGTGCCCAGCTGCAAACAGTTACTTGCCATTTGAGGAAAGTGGTTGTCTGTTTTGCGGAAAACTCGCAGAAGACGTAACAGCCGGGTTTTTTTGGCTCTTATATGGCCAGCACGAAAGTTTCTACGCTCCAGTAGGTTGCTCTGTGTTCTGCGAACAACCCATGAACTTTGGAAGGGTGCTGGGACGATCCAGCACAGACATTCGCTAGACACCCACGTCGCGTTTGTGCTGTCTATAGCTCACTAGCCAGGCTTCCATAAAGTGTTCTTCTAGGAACTGGAATTAGGCTCTCAGCTTAGAGGCCTTAGGCTGAACAAGTTTGTAGCAAGGTAAAATATACATCCGCCGAGAAAAAAAATATTTGTAAAATAAAGTTGCACGGCTCTCTGAGAAACTACAGAACTGACGAAAATTTGGTCTTGCGAAAGTTTCAGCAAGATGACACGTTGTAACAACGTGCACGTTATCGATGGGAGGCGTGGCAGGAGATGCGACAGGTCTTCCTAATTACGTAGTAGACAAGCACCAAAGCAGGTACCCTTTGGTCAAGCGAGTGCCCTCCTGTTCGCAAGAGCTGCTTGATTGAAGATCTAGTGCATTAAAGAGATGCTGAGGGCATATGGTCATCGCTTGACTTCTAGGCTAGTGTTCGGCCGCCGAGGCAATCCTGGCAATCCTTACTGCCCAGCACACGTGACATTCACCAGCCTGTCTCTGTCAGGCGGTATGCTATCGCTTTAGCTCGCTACCATTCCTTAGAAAATTTAGTCATTACAAAAAAAGAGGTGGTTACCCGTCTGCTCACAGCCACGAACGAAGTTGACCAGCTTCCACACGACCGTCGAGTTGTAGGAAGCGTCGTGGCCTGTTGGTCCCGATGCTTCTGCTGCGTAAAATTGCGTACGATGCAAATACGAAAAATATGTTGTCGGACTTAGTACAAGGGATAAGTAAAATGTAAAAAAGAAGCAGGCAATATCTTCCATTTTTCAGAAGGTGGACACTACGCTACGGATGAAGACGTGTGGTCAGTAGTGTTTTCCATCAACACATGTAACGAAGCAAGCTGCCACACATTTTCACTTGAGCTTAAAGGGGCAATGAAAACAAGATGCACTTCGGGTTGATTCGAAAGATTGCCTTGTTATACTGCAACACATTTTAAAGCAAACTTCACTTATATAACGCACATAATTCGAAAGAAAGGGAATGGACATGCGACCCATTAGCCAATTTCTCGAAATAGAAGGTATGACGTATTATCGGCAGCTGTGAGAATGGATGAGCCCAGAACAAGTAAACAAAAGTGAGGCATGGCTTATAATCCTGCAGAACGAGAAATTTGCGCTCAGATTTAATCCTTCTATACGAGTAAAAATTGTTGTGTAAGCAATTGTAGTTGCGAACACAGGGGTAAAAATAGAAGCACCAGTGTGTACTGCGCGCACTATGCTGGTTATAGCTGCATAGCCGTCCCGCGCGTTGAGCTCAGACTGGCTAACTGGCATAAGCGATAGCGTCTTCTGTGACTCTCTTTGTCGAGCTTACGGAATGTTTCACGAAATAATTACTATCAACCGCAACAAAAATTAGCCAGGTACAAGTCCTGTAAAAAAACAAAGCGAGTGCGGACATTGTCCTGAGCGCTATTGTGCGCAATCTATAAAGACTAAGGTAAACAAGGCGTTTCGTCTTCGCTACAGCCATGGTCAGCGTACTAACGTTCGCGTAAGCACCTGCTCTGGTACGGCATCGCATTCCACTAAATACGTTATTCAGCGGGGAAATCAAAATTTTGGGAAAATTGTTCAGTTTTCTCAGTGAATAAAGCAACCGTTTGCTGTACGGACAAGTGGCTAGGGGCACTATAAAACACCAAATCATTCGAATGAACCAAACTTGGTTTTTGTCTTCATGGCCTCTTAAGCTGCCGCGGAGAAGAAACACAAATTGCTTTTTGATTACCATCCAGCTACTGACACGCCCTAAAAGAAGTTCACATAGAAAGTGGATCTGAAAACCTTGCTTGAGAATTCGCGCGCTCGTTAATGGAGCTTACAAAACGCTTATTGTATATGCCTGTCTAATACATTAGAATAAATTTGTTATGTTTGTTGTGAAATATAGACTGCAATTACATACAGAACGCTCTCATCAGCTTCACTTCACTTCCCTTCACTCAGCTCGACTGACAGTTCACTCGGTACACTCGGAAGATCCAGTAGGTGGCCAATCCAGCTAAACCACAATAAATGTGGCACCACCACGCTCAGTACACAACGCTGTGGCAAAGAGGGCGCTTCCTGAACGCATCTTTTAAATTGACATTAGACTTACAGGATACAATCCGTGCAGGCTGGCTCGAAAAATAGGCATAAAGCGAATTTAAGCCATTGTGCTGGTGGTTACGAGTTTTTCTGTTTATTCCAAAAACAATGCGAAAACGTTTTTTTTTTAATTTTGGAGAGGCAGCTTAAGCGAAGTACAAAAAAAAAAACCTGTGCTAACTTGAGCGTCGGCTCGCAGAGATGGTCCTACGAATAGACGTAAGAGGCAGTTTCAGTTTTTAGTCTTCTGTTTGTTTGCAGTGTCCACTTGGGCACGACAGTTTCAGTGCTAGTTTCGCAGTTTCGCTTGTTTCTCAGCCGTTTACATGTGATGTCAGTCCGTAAAATAGGAATTCCGTATCTTGAAGTATCTCCAGTTACTTGATTACTCTGCACAACATCTCGTTCATAGCAAGCTTGCGACCCACTCCCGAAGGTAACGTAATTTTTATTTTCCAGGGAAACTTGCACGGGACCATCTGATCCCTCCTGTTCCCGTCATACTGCATACCATCCCTTTACACGACAGCTTCCTTCGCAGTTCAGACCTAATTCACAGACTTTAACAGTGCCGAGCATTGATTCGACATGTGCTACAGGACCGTGACCATCACCTTTGCGCTCTCAAACTCTTAGTGGTGTCCCAGTGAACATTTCGGGGCTGTGATCACCGTGACTGCTAGGTTGGCTGTCAACGTGCCATGATCGCTTGTGGTCGCTCCGCGGTTTCCTGGACTGTGCTCAAATTCAAAGTGAACCTTTAGCCAGTGCGTGTTTACCACTTCTTTTATTTTTAACCTAACCTAGTGATCTCATGACCACGTGAAGTCGCGCTGCGGTTGCCTGAACTCTGCCAAAATTGAAAGCGAACATTTCTCCAGTGCGTTAGAACATCTTTCTAGTGTGTTTTAACACTTCTTTTATTTTTACCTCGAACTACTGAACTCTGTCTACAGATCTCATGTCGTTTTTTTTAATTTGTGTCATTATTCACCTGACGTAGCATGTTAGGCTATCTGCTGGACAGACCTCGTCAGCACCATTAAACTGCGTTCTCTCTCTCTTTACACGACTTCTACACCGGCTATAACCATATTATAACAACTGCGTGACAACGCAGCCTTGGCAGGGTGTTTAAACGGCCTCACTGGCTTAATGAGCCGCAATGTCCTATTTACTGCACGTCATCCTAATTTTGCACCAGGCTGCCGGAACTTTTAACAGCGAAGCTGTTATACAAGCCGCAAGTTCGGTGTTGCAGGAAAGAATACCAAGAAAATGTGAAGCGCACGTGAGCGCGTGCTTCGCTGTTACCGCCGAGCGTTCTGGGCGCGCGCAGTGGCTTAAGCAAGGAAAAAATGAACTGTCAAAAACGACGAGGAGCGATAAAATGCCGAGTGCTCGTGAGCGCTTGCCTCGCGGCGACCACAGAGTCCACGGCTCGCGCAGTGGTTTTAGCAAAAAAAGAAGAGTCCAGCGGTGTGGGCAAGCGCTACCGCTCATGTAATGTTTGACATGAGGAACACGGTAATATCGATGCATATGTCGGTGACTACTACTAGCACAGTGCAAACCAACGACGGAACATGTAAAGAAAAAAATTTAGACTTGGACAAATGCGCGGTGACGTGCCCTTCAGTGCTCACGTATAAAAAAATCCTGCAGATTCGCTATGGTTCAACCCTTGCGCGCCTTAGTGCAAGGTTCGCCAGTTGAACTGGTAGAAGACTGCAATGCTGAGAAAGGTTTTGCATCCACCACTCGCCGCGAAGAAGACAACAAGCTCTTCGATGCTAATGACGACGATTACTAGCGACTCAACTATGCAAATAAACAATGATATTGAACCTAACTATGTGTCCGCCAATACTCACCTACAAAAGCTTCGCCATTCAAGCCTTGCGCGTGAGTGCAAACTTCCATGGATTTGTTGTCAGTGGAATGCCCCACAAGACAATTAAAGGTATGGTATTCAGATTTGTTCAGTTTAGTGTTGCACGTCGCAGGCATATCAAGAACCCATAAAAGTTTCTTTCTGTAGATATTCCTTTTTCGAATGACAATAGCGCTGATTTCAACCCAAACATTCCACAGCTGAGCTTCATAATAGTGTAAACTGACGGTTGCAGTGTCGATTCACCACCCATTTTTTCCGTGGAGCTATAAATACGTCGAGGGGAATTTTTTATGTGATTAGCTGCCTACCAAAACACACTTCTGCGTGGTTGTGGTAGTACCTCTAGGTCCGTTTCAATATGTACCACTTGATTGCTCATATGGAGGAAACACACCAATCAATCAGTATTTATTACTTTCCCTATTGCGTCACCACCGTCGTTATTCAGTGATAACTTCTAGTTTTTAAATATCTTGTGCGAAAACTGTTCCCTGGGCAGCGCTGGAGTGAAGTGCGTTACCGAAGGTGAGTTCTTTAAATTAAAATTATGATGTATTTTGTACTCATTGCCCCTTTTAGGGGTCTCTCAGGTCTCCCCTATTCTAAGCAAACGAGATAGCCGCACTCAAGCGGATGCAATGGATACCTTCGATGAATCCCATCATGCCGGCCTCTATGCGCTCCCGGAGTTCTAGGCTGTACGACGTTCGGGCGAAGCCAGCCATGATGGGGTTGTCCCGCAGCCATCCCTGGCACACGAACGAGTAGAAGTCGTCGCAGGGGCCCAACTGGCCACTCCTGTTTACATACTGCCCGATGCGCTGTGCTGTGGGCAGATCCGCAGGGAGAAAAGAACTATTAAGGCAGGTAAACGGTAGTGTTCACTAAAAGCAGATTGAGCAAAATTTTCCCAAAAAGACACGCAAGGGTTCCACGAAAGGTCGTCTGGTCTGGCATAAGAACGTACTAAAGAAAAGCGAACACTAACCATGCATTAAAACATACAAGACGTTTCGAAACCGCATACGGGTTGCTTTTTTCACTGAGTAAGACAAGCTGCACATCATAGTAATTTTGTCTTACTCTGTGAACGAGGAACCAGTAAGCGGTTGCGAAACGTCTAGTATATTTTTATACATGGTGAGTGTTCGCTTTTCTTTTGTACGTTTTCACAAAAAGATACAACGCAACGAAACGACATTGGACTGAGAAGCGTGACTTCCAAAAGTCAAAGGTTTCCCCCATGTTCTAGCTGATAGTTCAGATATAGAATTTTGAGTATCTCTCCACGCCTAACTTGAAAAAAGTGGATTTTCTTGCCTAATGTCGCTGAATCTTTCAGCAATCCCTACGATCTTGGATTAGGGTAGGCGCATATTCTCCTGACGGCACAAACCGCGTACGCTGTTCGAACGTTCATAGCCAACAAAAATGTGGGTATAGTGCGGACTGCATCATACTCTAGAAAGTAGGCGATAAATGAATAGGCGTGTTCGCTTAAAGGGACCGTCCAGACAAACCACATGTTTAGTTCAGTCGAAAGATTTTTTTAACACCACTTTTAACATAAACTTTGCTCAAATAAGCTAAATAATTAGGAAAAAATTAGAGCAGTTCCACTTAATTTGAAAGCTGTCGGAAGTGCAGAGTAGCGGTTCGTAATAATGGGCCGTACAGCCGTTATCCACTCACTGCTACCATACCGTGCAATTCAAATTTCCCGCCTTCGCAGTGCTCGCGCGCCCCCTGCCTGACACTGTGCCACCGAGAGTTCTAATCCTTTTGTGCCTGCTTTAAGTTCGTATGCTGGAGCAGTTTCGCGTCATTTCGAACGCGTATTTTTTTTCTTGCGCGGCTAGAGCCTTTCTGCGGCATTTCGAGCGCACCATTTTCTTTTTGCGCGTGGGCCCTTTCTGCGTCGTTTCGAACGCGCCATTTGTTACTTTCGCTGCCGCTTTTTTCGCTTACTATTGTAAAAACCAACCCAAGGAGTTTCCTAACTAAATAAACGCGGGCCCTGCTGGTTAATTACGTCTATTTTGCATCAAATGTACCGGTAGTTTACTTTGTGCTAAACAACGGAGAAATGTAAGACAAGCGCCAGCGGTTCACGAGTTTTGAACGCTTAGGAATATATAAGCCGTCCGGCGTTAGAAGCCTCTGGGGTACGCCATGACGACTACGCTTCAACCAAACTCCCTGTTACTCTACTTGGGTCCAGCAAGGGAGCTACGACGACAAGGCGAGCGCCTGAAGGGCTAATGGACATGCGACCAACTAGCTCATTTCCCGCAACAGAACCTACGATGTCATATGCCCAGCTGTGCAATTGGTGGAGGCCGGCAAAAGGAAATGCAAATTAGGCAGGGCTTGTCGAACGAGCTATTTGTGCTTAAATTAAGGGAACATTCTTTTTATAGCAGCAATAGTGGTGGGGTAAGCAGTAGGAGACACGAATGTACACGTGAACATAGAAGTACCGATGCGTAGTGCTGTTGGTACATCGCGAACTATGCTTGTTTTAGCTGCACAGCACTGCGGCGCTTTGGGATTGTTTCAGACGACACTGGCCGATTGGCGTAAGAGACGGTGTTGTACACAAGCATATTTGCCCAGCGAACACCATGTTTCCCTAAACGATTATTTTCTACCATAACAAAAACAACCCTGGTACAAATACGGTCAAAAAAAGCAAAGGCAGAAAACGGCCCTTTGCGGTATGACCTGGCGCCATCTAGGTTGACTAACGATAAACAAAGCTCCGAAATCAGCTGCAGAGCGGTTCTTGTGATGTCACTGCGGACGTCGCGAAAACACGATTTGGCGAGAGAATCAAAACTTTCACCTAAATTAATTTCTTAGTGAATACAGCATCGTTTGCTTTTGAACAAGAGCCGGGGACACTAAAAACGCGAAACTTTCGAATAAAACAAACTTGTACTTTGTCTGCATGGCTCCTTCAAACTGTTGCGTTAAAGGAGCCATGAAGAGAAAACACAAGTTTGGTTCATTCAAAAGATTGTCTCGTTAGAATCATACTGACACCACTTTTAACGTAAACTTCGCTCAAATAAGCTACATAATTAGGAAAAACGGGAATGGTCATGCGACCCACCAGCTCATTTCCCGCAACAGAACCTATGATGTCACATGAGCTAAGCTCTGCGATTGGCGGAGGCTGGCAGAAGCAGACGCAAATTAGGTAGAGCTTACAAACTAGACGAACGAGCGATTTGCACTTAAATTTAGGGCACATTCTTTACAAAGCAATAAGAATGATGGGACAAACAGTGGAAGTTACGAAAGCACATGTAAACATAGAAGTACTGATGCGTTCTGCTGTTCGTACTGCGCACAGCATGCTTGGTTTAGCTGCACAGCACTACGGGGCTTGGGGTTGTCTCAGACGACACTGGCCGATTGACGCAAGCAACGGTGTCTTACGTGACCCCATTTGTCGAACGAGCACTGTTTCAGGGAACGAATATTTTCTCCCAGAACAAAAACAAGCCAGGTTTAAATGCGGGCAAAAACAAACCAAACGCTTTCCACGGTATGGTGGCGCCATCTAGGTTACGGAACGTAAAGAAACGCGGCAACAAACCAACACCGCTGTACAGGGTGGAGACAACCTTTGAACGGTCCCGTGCCGACGCAATTGGGCCAACGGGCTGAACGCGCTATTCTTTTCGTTTCCCACGAGACCTAGCAACGCGAAACAGACAATATGATTCAAACTTGTTCAGTAAACCGCGTTGCGGCGATAATTTTAGCGCGGTTTTGACACAATGACTTGCTTCGGCGGCGAGCGAGCAACCGAAAATGGCGGCGCCAGCATATACGCGTCTCTACCCTGTACGGCGGATGCGTGAATGAAGGTACTCTAGGCTGCAGAGCGGTCGGTTCCTGTGATGTCATTTGGGACCACGAAAACGCACGATTGAGCGGGAAAATCAAAATTTTAACCTAAATTGATTAATTTCTCAGTGAATAAAGCACCGTTTGTATCCGGACAAGCGCTGGAGGCACTATAAAACACGAAATCTTTCGAATAAAACCAACTTGCATTTTCTCTTCATGGCTCCTTTAAATATAGCTCAGAAAAGTGCAAAAATATTTATTAAAGGCTACCGCCTTTGAATCTGCTACACAATAAAAAATTGAAGGAAAACTGAAGATTGAGACTGGTTGCGTTGTGACCGATGGGTACTTTTAAGAGGCCTGGAAGAGAACCGCTTCAAAAAACCGGCTACAAATATTTTCTTGGGGTAATAATTCTTGCAGCTTCGCGCTAGGGTGTGTAGGAACCGATAACGAAGTGGGGGCCAGTTCCAGCATACTGACTCTCTACGCACGCCCTCTCAGTAACCAGTGGAACTAGTTCACAGATTTTCCCAGGCAAAGCTGATACACCCAAAGTAAGGGACGGAGAGGTGAGAAGGGGGTCGCTTCCCCTGTTGTCATTTCTATGAAGCCGTTTGCCTCTTTACTAAGCACAGCTTCTACTCTCCTCCCCGTCATTTCAAAGGGTAATTTTAAGACACTAAAACGTAAATCAACGTTTGATTTACTGCGCCGATCCAACAACAACAAGGTTAATTGTAAGAGACACGGGAAACACTGACAAGGCTGAAGCACACACACACACGGACGCGCGCACACACACACACACACACACACACACACACACACACACACACACACACACACACACACACACACAAAAAAAAAACCAGGCCATCTCAACTAACGTGAAACCTGAGGAGGAGCGAAGCATGCAGTGTATGAGTGTATTCTTGGCACCTCGGTGTTTTTGCCCACGTATATAAAACAGTAGGCGGGTAGAGGTATACAGCTTTGGTGTAAAAGTGTCGTGTCTTTGAAACACGGAGCGTTCTAGCACGAGGTGCTGAAAAACAAGTGTCCCGACGTTTTAGTATTGAGACTACATGAAACGAAGACGACAGGAGACGCCGACAGCCCTAAATCCCCAAAGGGCTTCACCCCAAAAAATGGACGCACACAAGACAGGAGAATGGCTACCGGTAATGTTTGGTGTGCCCGCCCATTTTTTAGCGCTTCAACAATGCCGCAAGGTTCACACCAAGTCACACAGACAGCAAGTTCGTCAAACACTGAGCCTAGATAATACGGAAAATAAATGAAGCCATGGCGCTCACAGAATCCTTTCTAGCCCACTACTCATGACGTCACAGGGACTCGTTCTGTAATTGGTGGCCGCCGACCAATGACACCTCCTAGACGTGTAATTTGTGCTTGCAGGGCTACGTCTACTTCTGTTTAATAGCGCCACTTTAATACAAACATCAATGTTAACGCGCGGATAACTCTGTTCAATGTTTCCCTAATGAAGAAACACCCAGCGCCCAAAGACGGCACTATCGATAGACGCTTGTTTGAAGCGCCAATTATGCAACCGTCTCCTGTCGGAGGCGAAGCCGCCAGAGAGCGTGAGGCCAGCCTAATATTCGCTGCTTGATGCTCCATCTGTCAGCGCTGCTGTTAATTGTACGCAAGCCACAACGTCGTGGTGGAGCGGCTGGCGCAGGCAATACTGCGCACCGCACGACGCATGCAGAGTGACGGCCTGTTGATTGTAATAATTTTCAACGGCGGCGTTATGAAAAGGAGTAGCCCATTTTTCGCAGAATTTTAGACCGCGAAAGAAAAAGCAGGAAATCTTGGCGAAACGCCGGAAATGTAAACAGGTATAACGCATCAATAACAAATTATTTCTTCATGCGTATCCTGTTTTGTCCACGTAATAGTCAGTTCATTTCAGAGCGCGAACTTCAAGTTTGCAGCTCGCAGTAAGATTGGAAGCCAATATTCCTGATATTAAAAAGGTGCACTGTATTGGAAGATATTTACAGAACGTCTGTGAACGAACCAGTCGCCATTACGTTCGATAATCGGCAGTATTTTTGTGGTTACTGTGTTGTCACTTATACTGGCTGCGTCGCTTTAATTCGTGTGTGGTCGCGTTCGAAAGAGATTCAAATTAGACAAATAGCTTTGTTACCTGGCAATATAGTTCTTGTTTCGAAGGGCAAGTGTTGACTCTTAGCACTTTCTACAAGCCTGTAAACTTGTCGCAAAATGAAATTTATATATTAGGAGGTCGCGGGAAAGGTATAATCGTTCAGCGGCAGCTAGCACGTGACGCCGATCCACGCTAACACGCTGCACACCACTAAAGATTTCCGTGCCGCTGCCTAACGCACCAAACGAAACAAGAATTTGCGTACAAACCAATAAGATACAAAGGGAGGTTTCCAAGGCAATAGAAGGGATTTCTGAACAGCTATTCGGGGAGAAAGATCTAAAAATAGTGAATACGGTTGTTTAGAAAAGGTATTTCTCGTCTTTGAGTGAAATTTAACTGCCGCAGCTGTGTCTACAAAAAGCTATGGTATGCAGGCCATAGAGTTTCTTAGTAAGTATAAAAGAGAGGAAACTGAGCCTCCTAAGCCATGTCGTCGTGGGGGTTCATGGGAAGACTCTCCTTTTTGGCTTGGGCTTGGCATGAAAATTGGATTCTTAAGCGATTTTTGGGATTTGCTTCCTTCACTATGCATTAACACGTCTACAAGCAACAAGGAAGCCGAAATTGCCGAAATCCTCCCTGTCCTGTGGTGGCTGTGTTCGGTGAAACAGCAGGCAGTGTGTGATCGCACCTGACGCTGGCCATGCCGCAGTTGAAGGACGTATGAGTGAGCGGGTAATATGCCTTCGCGAAATTTGTAGCCGACGAAAAGAGAAACAAAACGTACTTCGACGACGACAAGATACGACAGATGCGAGCGCTTGTATGCGTCCCATCTTGTCATCGTCCAAGTCTGTTTAATGCCACGTTTCCTTTTTTCTTGTTAAACTAGCTGATGGTCGGTGCACCGGTTCACCACGAAGGCAAAGTTTTCATAGTTACGCTCAAAAAACTTTCCAAACTCTTCAAACAACTTATTATCTGAAATAATGGTAAAATTAATAGAATAAGAATCTCTGATGAGTTTCCTTTAAAATATTAACATTGTTCGTAACTACAACCTTGCCCTGCGAAATAGCAGGCACAACCGTTCCGGCAAAAATACGCTCTGCTTCCTTTTTCCTTAGTTTTAAAACAGCCTGTTTTATTTTGCACTTACATAACTGCACACTATTCTTCGCGTTTTTGTGGCACTGTGTTCTAATATACGACCACGAAAACTTTTCAAACCAAGGCAATGATGAAACTAAGGCGAGCGCGATGTATAATGGCGGTCCATGACGTCACAGACGGCCTTGACGTAAGCCGCATATACGCGAGCGCCAGATTCCTCTCTAGTGTATACTGTAAGAAACCCTATGATGCAGGCCTCTCATCAGTTGGTTTTGCCATTTTACAAATTTTAAAGTGCCATGAATGAGTAGCCATAAACGTACTACGATTTGATGGACGAGATGGCTCGTTGAGTTACTCATGGCTGAAGCAGTGTTTCCTATGGAAATGAAATACTAAAGCGGCCGGTGTACAATAATCCGGAGAGCAGGGGGGTAACCCGGGTGTAAATATTAACCAGCAGGTGTTTGTCACGGAGCGCTTCCTAACGCGTAACGAGGGTAGCGCATGAGGTACAAAATCTGAGCTTGCCACCATACTTTTCGTGGTACACAGTAGACGTTAGCCAGAAAAAAAAAATTGGTGTTATATAATGTGCGCTGGCAGTGGAGGCCGCAGTGAACTTTCTGACCTTCTCTAACGCAAGCGTTGGACGTGCATGACAATGCCTTTGCCTGTGTTGGTAGGTGCTCTTGACCTGTAAAGTAAGAGAAGACTTCTGAATTCAAGAACTTTTTCACTCGCTCTCAAAGCAATAATGCCGGCTGCAAAAGTGCCGTCTAGTGTAGAACAGAGCGGTTTTCAGTTTCACGAACGTAATTCAAACACTAAGGACGGGAGGCAACTCGGTGAAAATTAACCAGGTGTGACAGGAAATCCATGTTCATCATGCGCCAGTATACAGTTGCAAAAAACACACGCGAAGTATTCTTGGTGTGTGTACACCGATGCGTGTATGGGAAAGGTCCGAATCCTCAATACACAAAAAACGGGAAAGAAAAAAATTGAAGCTTATTGCTGTGCGTTAAAGGGACCCTGCAACATTTTTCCCACTTTTTTGAAATTCTTAAATGACGTAGTCACCCAACACACCCAGTACTTAGATTAGGGGGTCGTACCTCTGTAAAAATTACTGCTGTATGCCCATCAGACAACTTGGAAACTGGTTAAAAAGTTTTTCTGTTTTTCCCGGTCTTGGCGTTCTTCGACGGCCCGATTACGTCACTGAGGCCATGTAGCGGCTGTTGGTCAGTTCTCCTTCAGTTGCAGAAGTGAACACTTTTCGATAGCAGCTTTAAAAATAAAGCCACAAAAGCAAAGCAGAAACGGAGGCCGTATCTGGTGTGACGAGCAAATCACGCAGTGCCGCTTCGTGCTGGCGATAACTGTAGCTTTCGCAGTGCTTCCAGACGTGAAGGAAAGAGTAAAAGCGTTTATCGAAGGGGTTCCAGGGTCCCTTTAAGGACTGCGTAGAGTATACTTCGCTAGATGAAAGCGGATTGCAGTTTTAAGCTATTCTCTGGCTTGCGCATAGCTCAAATGATTTAGACTTACTCTGCAGTGTCTCTGAATTCACGTGCTGGGTTTTGACGGCTGGAAAGTAAAAAAAATAGGTTATCAGCAACTGTAACTTAACGGTGGCGAAATGTGCGAAGCGTTTTTAAATGACGAAGTAATGTACCCTGAATACGGTCGTCTTCGGCAAAGCCTAATACTCTTATCTGCATCCTGCCCTGTTTAGTGACAGGGTGATTCCACGATAGGACAAACACGCGTGTGCATGCGCATTTGTTTTCTTTATATTTTTATGAGTTATGCCCAAGCTAGAGAATAGCTTAAAACTGCAATGCGTTTTCTCCTAGGGTGCGTAATTTCCTAGAAAAATTGCAAAGGCGGCGCTTGCACCGCACCATTTCTGACTGCTGCAGTTTTTTTCAACTTTGGGGCTTTGCGCACGAAAAATGTTTAACTGTTCTGTCTAAAATTTGTTTGAAAACAAAAACTACACCAATTTAACAAAGTCGAGAAAAATTTCGCGTTTTGCCGTGAACAAAAAATTAGACAAAATGTGTGAAAACGGGTAAGAGGTTGTCGCCTTCTTTGACGCCCCCTATATGCGTATCTACAGTTGTGAACAACTTTCAGGATAGTACTGTCAACCAGATATTTTTAAACATATCTATAAAATATTGCTTGTCTAGAAAAAAACACAAATGTACGGTAAAACGTTTGACTGCTGGGATTTAAAAAAAATGCGCAAATTTAAAAACAAAATGTAAAAGAAACCCACCCTCGATTTTCTTCAAAATTGGGGAAACGAGATTCCTCAAGAGGGCCCACAATACAGCCGAAAAACATGTTGCATCATTTTGTTCGTACCGAAGTCACCAGCGGCTGAAATCACGAGTTCGAGACGCGTCTCCGTGCCGTGTTCTCCGCTACTGCCGCTGCTTTTCTGGCTTCACTTTGATACAAAAGCCTCTGTTCACATTCTGCGGCCACACCAGGGACGCCTCTGACGTCCTTCTAAGAAAACAGCTTTTGCAATCTATTTTTGTTCGCAATGTTTCACTGAATAAGCGCGTCTTCGCCACCGCTACGACTGTGGCGAAGACGCGCCAAAAAGCCCTCCTTTGCGGGCGGAACTTTTCTTTTAACAAAAAACAAAACGCAGCGTTATTTCAGCCGCTCACAACATCGGTACAAACAAAATGATGCAGCATGTTGGCCCTCTTGAGAAGACTCTTTTTCCAGATATTGAAGAAAATCGAGAGCTGTTTTTTTTATTTTAATTTTCAGAAAACCACAGCAGAATCTTTTTTTTGCATATATTTACATTTTTCTAGACAAGCGATGTTTTACAAATATGTTTACATATATCTGGTCGACATTACCTCTCACTTACAAGTTGGTTTTAATTGCAGATACTGAGATAGGGTCGTCAAAGTAAGCGACAATCTTGCGTCTGGCACAATTTCCGTATTTTTTTTCTAATTTTTGTGTTCACGGCACAACGCGAACTTTGTCTTGACCTGTTTGTCACTTTAGTGTAGTTTTGTTTCCAAGCAAATTTTAGTCAGAACGAACAAACCTTTCCGTGCGCAAATGCCCAAATTTGGAAAAAAACTGCAGCCACCAAAAATGGGGCATCGCCCACGCCATCTTTGAAACTTTTTTTCTCGCGAAGTACGCACGCTAGAGGAAAACGGATTGCAGCTGTAAGCTATTCTCTGGCGTGCGCATACATTATAAAAATATGGGGAAAAAATGCGCGTTTTCAAGCATGTTCGTCCTCTCGTGGAATCACCCAACACGCGTAACAGATTCCTTCGAAAGCAATAAGTACGCCCGCTCCCCTACACGAGGACTCGTCACACTAGCGAGCCATTAGGGCTGCTAAAATGATTATAACATATTATTGACACTTATGTTTCACACACTATCCGCCTCTGAAAACTTTCTGCCCGGCCGTAAGCTTCTTGAGCAAAGTGTCTAATCTGACTGTTATATCTAGCGGTGGGCCTTTCCATTCTTCCTTGCCAACCTTGCGAGCTACATTGTTTATTCTGATGCCTAACAGCTTTCTGTGCGTCGTAGTACGTTCCACGGCCAGTTTCAATTATTTCTAACCAGCGTTTTGGCACTAGCCCAGCCCTTGGTTAGCATGTGGCGAATGACGCAATCTTTCCATACTTACGAGGGAAAGTAAACATACACGCCAGCACAATTGTCACCGGTTCACATACCACCATAATAGTGAAAAGCTGGTAATCGCTATGGCCATGTAAACATAACGATGATCACAGGCCTTGTCATGATAATGTTTCTTGTGATCATGCATCATAACCCCTGTATGTACGTGTAAATTCGTGTTCTTGGTCGCGCACAAATCGTATTCTAGAGTAAAAACACTCATCTAGCACCAAAATCATCGCACCCATGAATCGGAAGTCACGTGTCTACTGGCATAACTGCGCGCAGTGACGAACCTACGGGAGGGACTTTAGGGGTTGTAACCCCTCCCCCCCAGGGGTGCATAGACCCAACCCCTCTGTCCCACCAAACCGAAAAACGAAGTTGACCGTGCGAAATTTGTAGTTTCGGAAGCTTTTATTGTTGGACATTGTTAGTTAAATCTGGAAAAAGAATATTGTTTGACTGGTATTAAAAAACAAAAGAAGAATAAATTTTAATCGGTTCCGTGCTTTTACGAGTGTGCGGATCAACTTGCGTATAAGTTGAAGTAGTTTCAGAAAAAGAACGGGAAAATTTCTTAGTGGGAGAAAAAGTGTTCGGGGCTAGAAAGTTTCTGAATGCGCCAGTATCCCTGGAGGGTTTAAATTAACCCGTAACCCCTACCCTACTACCCACTTCACAGCCCACGTTAAACCGCAAGTACACTTTTTTTAGGGCCACATTATATCACTTTCCGAACTTTCGTGCGCAACTGCAGTCAGGAGATTTCAATCCTTCGTCCACACAAAAAAAAGGACGCTAAAATTTCCCATAGGTATTGTCAAGCTTGCCTTCTGACCTCGAAAGCAAATCTAACAAGATCAGATAGAATTTACTTTATTTTACGGAAAGTCAAAACAACCGTTTTTTCTTCAATACCAAGCACTGTACTAGCTGAAATAACCCTCCCTCTCCAGTTAAATCAAAAAGGTTCGGTTTTGTTTTCTGTACATCGCCTCACTTTATGACAGGCTATCGTGCAGGCAACGTTTCGTGCACTGTCAAGAAAAGCAGTGAACACGAACAACAATGATGTCGTGCCCATAATAGGCTTGCAGAAATATGGCCGGGTTAATTCGTCTACTCAGCGAAAATTGTGAGAACGTATACTGACTGATTTCTTTAATTTGCAGGTAGATCGAATTTTAGTAAACTTCGCATTCGGACGTATTTTCTTCGAAACTGGCTTCGCAGTGCAAATGATATTCTACAGTTGGTAGACAGGTGAACAGGCTTTTAAGTGCGATGCACTTCTAAGCGACTGAACTTGCGTCCATCGGCGATGTCCGCATAGCATACCCACGTGGGGGATTGGCCAGGAATTCGTCTTCCTTGGCACGGGGGAGATGGGCGCGCGCTGCCTGGCCGCTGACATGGCACATACCCACGTGGGGGATTGGCCAGGAATCGGGCGTGAGAAGGGCTAATGCACCCGCTTAAAGGAGTACTGACACGAAATTTCAAAGCTCAGATCCGCTCTAGCAATCAAGTACAACGACAACACAAATAGGTGTCTGTGAATAAATGCATCTTTCTTTCTTTGTAGTTGTGTGTGTGTGTGTGTGTGATCTCTCTTTCGCGAACATTACCGAACCGCGCAAATTCAACTCGTGCATTCGCACTTTCACATTCTTCCCCTTGGGGAAATGCGGGGAATTTTTTTTCTGTTGTATTTGGTATAGCAACGAACAATAGTAAACTGTACTGCAAAAGTTTTATTTTTCTTCCGGCATTTTTGCAGAAATAAGCCTCCCGAGGAGACTGCACGTGCTTGAGGCTTTGCTTGACTTCATCAGAAAAGAAGGCATTCAGGAATGCTTTAGTTGTATTTCCTACCCACCCTCATCTCCCATCATCGCTTCCTTACCATTCTACTTCCAAACTCCGGTCCGAGACTTCGGACAATGGCAAAAAGGCTTCCCGTGTCCTTCATTTTTTTGTTATGTAAAGGTGTCTCCATTATATTCCCCCTGCAGGCGAATTTTATGTTTTGCCGGCTGCTTTGACGCCTAAGTCTTTCGTGTAAAAACAAAGAAAACCGCCACAACTCGTAATTATTTTTCATAGACTTTTATTATGTATTAATTGGTTTTCTTTTTCATATATTCATTCTTTTACATGTATATTTATATATTGTTAAGGAACAAGTGGACATTTCCCGTTGTCCCAATCATCGACGACGACGAGGGAGTGGCTGACGTGCATCCTGTGCGAACTCTGCGATAGCGGCCATCTAAATAGTGTAAAATACATCATCCTCATCTTATGATTTATGTCCTGCGGTACGTAACATGTTTCGTCCCGGTCAAAGACGACCGTCCCGGTCGCGCTCGGTCACCGTGAGTGGATGGGTGCGGTGAGGATGAGATGCGATGCGCATAAACAGTGAAGTCCTTTCCACGGCGAATGACGATGGCGGTCTCCGATTGCGGCTGGGCCCCGAACACCGCCGCCCACAAGGCCACGACGAACCGATGAGGGTGCTGGGAACCGCGCCGGACGAAAAGGCTGGGGACACGGCATGGGCGACACGTCTTGGCTGGTCACATCTCGTCGGGTGTGGGCTCTGGATCGGCTTCTCACGGGCTGGGGACACGAGGTGAGGGCATCGTCATGCGCCGATCGCGGCGGGGCTGGGACTTCCCGACACGGTCCGCGTACCCTCGGTGTTTGCGCCGGTGCCGAGACGGAGCGATGCCGGGGCCAGGACGGGGAGAAACCCGCACACTCCACCAAACATGTTACGTGGTGCAGGACATGAACCATGAGATGCGGACGATGTATTTTACACTATTTACATGGCGGCTATCGCAGAGCTCGCACAGGCTGCACGTCAGCCACTCCCTCGTCGTCGTCGATGGTGGTCCATTGGGAATTTTCCACTTGTTCCGAAACGATATTAGTATATATTACATTTGCTGTAAAAATTAGAACCCCCCTAGACAAAAATCCTGGGTGCGCTAATGACTGTGCCGCAGTTTTCAGTGCTTTAGGGCTTGTCTGTTGCACTTTACCGGAGGGCATCATCACAGAGCGGTAGGGAATAGTGTTTGAGTGTTATGTGGCGTACGTACGGTCTTGCATGTGAGCAAATTTTTCCCTGGGGCCAGGAGCTCATCACCCAAAAAATACACAGCGCTGAAAATGCCCTGTTTGGGAAAGGTGCTCACCCGTTGACTTCTTGACAGCGACTGTGGTGAGGCTCACTGACACCGCGAACAGGCTCAGCAGGGCGGCCAGCGATGCAGCGAAGATCGCGTATCGCTTGAAGGGCCATCTGCGTGGAACGGGCAAAATCGTCTGGCGTCACAGCATAAAGTGGGTACCATTGAGGTGCTGGGGAACAGCCACTAAATTGTGGAATAAAAGACCACGCAAATATTCGTGCGAGGTAAATATGAAGGCCTGTGAGGGGGGAAACACTAAACCATTGCCTCGAAAGTATCTCCCCGCCAGTTGTACTTCTGCAGAGGCCCTTTTGGCGTAAGACTGAAGCAAATATTCGCAATATCAAGCAGGATGTATGAGGCCACTGAAGGGGACCAGGTGACCATTTACAAAATAGCAATGATGGTTGACAGCATAATAAAAACAATTCCTCGGAGAACTTTGGTGTGCTGAGATGCTCTGAATGCGAAATCCTGGCGATACTTAATAAGTACTGGTGTTTGTGTGCTTCTTTGCTAACGCTTTTTAGTCCTTTAGGGCGAAATACTATACTTTGTTAAGCGTACTTAGTGCCTCGTCGTGTTTGCGTCCTCTCCTTTGCTTCCATTTCTTTGTATTGTAGCGCAAATTCGATAGACAGACTGGTGACGCAAGCCTCCGCCGCAGTGAGGTATCTTGTGGCCGGAGCGTTCCTGTTTTACTCGTATGCCGTAACGTACACTTGCCGGTTATGAAGTCAGTGCGGCGTGCACGGGCTATTTCTTGTTTCACCACTGGTGAAGTGTTGAAGTGGTGACGCCTACGGCTCCTACTCAGAACACCTGAATTCATTTTCCTTGCGAACTGAAATGTGTTTTTTACAGGGTTACAACGGCGGTCTAGTCGTGTAGGCTTAGAACGACAGCCGGTTTTTCGCCACAGTGACGCACTCAAGCTGCTTTTCGTTTCAATAATCGTCTAACAGGTAGTGACCACTACAATCTGGTAACTGCCATAACGTTGCCTACAGCAAGGTGAGCGTAAAACTGCACCATCGTGCCAAATTGTCTGGGTTTCGCCCGGGTGAGCCTTCTTACTTGGTCTCGTCGTTCGATGTGGGAAGATCGGGGATGAGGTCACCGAAGCTCAGCTCTGGCTCCTCCTGCTGGTTCCTCCGCCTGCGCCTTCTTGCACTTCCCGTTGAAAGCGCTGGGCGCACAAATGGAGACAATATCTTTAGCGCAACTCGCAACGAAGGTCCCGAGCCAGCAGCCCCCGCCTATTACAGCATGACGTTCAGTGCAGGCTGGATATCAGCACCGCGCTTATTTAGGCGAGGCTGTGCCTTTATTTCTGTCATGAAAATGGTCGCGTGCAGAAAAAAATAAGCAATGAATTCACTAAAGAAGCAAGGAAAACAATGCCGAGGTCAAGCGTGTGAACAACGTAACAAAGAAGAGTCTGCGCTGGGGACAACAAAGCACATGTGTTCGCCGTGGGCTGATGTCTCTGCGAAGATCACATTTTTTTCACTCTAATCGCGAAGCTGGGCCTCGCCATTCATCCTAATTTGCACATCGATACCGGCTGATTGATGGTTTTAAGGCGCCGCGGTGATGAAGCTAACGCCCCTAAGGAGTCCCCTGCAGCGATTTCGTAGCGTGTTGGGTTTCACGCGCCTAAATAACTCGGTAGCCCGCCACTACGAATGCGGCTCCCAGGCCAGATTGCCGCAAGGTGCGGGAAACGACATTGTAACATTAATTTCCGCTTTTCGTAAATCGACAATATTTTTAAAAGTCTGCTGTTCTTTTTACGCAGTAACTGCGATTCCCTGAAGGGTACTTTCGCTTAGTTTGGCTGCTATGGTAAAATTACGCTTTCCTTGTCTTGATTTTTTTATTTTTATCGCCTCTATGACAAAGAGCACAATTACGTATATTACTGAGCAGTGATAGGTCAGCCTCAACGGAATCCTTCGCACTGTGCCTACATTTATCGCCGAGCTTATGGCCGACGAAGTAATATTTCATTGATACGGCGTATACGCTCATGCGCAAGGTTTAAAAGTCGTCTCGAAAGGCGGACAGAAGTAGTATGGCTCGAGCGGCGTGAACGCCTTGTGGTTATGTCTTGATGAGATGACGTACTTTAATATCTCCAGCCTGCACGCCAAACAGCGGCTATCCTGGGTGGGGTTATCACGCTGACGGATCAGATTTCAAGGAGCTCATGAATATTGCGCGAGGCTCAAATTCTTCGCCTATAATGATAGAAAACACTGGCATAAATAATACCGCCTTTTTTTCTTACACTGCCCACACTGAGTGAAGGCTCGATAGAGTAGGAGAAAGAATTGCGAAGCTTAAGTCCCTACACTGGCTGCCCCAAGCGTAGCCAGTATTCGTGGAGACGCTAGACAATATTGCTGCCAGACACAGAGGGAAAAGAACAGAAGACAGAGGTATGCTTACCGGATATCGCGTAGCTGATCATGGATGCGTTCCTCGACATCTTGAAGAATCTATAGAAAACAGGAAGGAACATTTTATATTTGCCTTGCATAGAACAAAAGTAAATGTGTTTTTTATGCGAAAATTCCAGATTTTGACTGATACCTTCAGAAGAAACATGTCTTGGGCTCACCATATGTCTCTATACATGCTTAGCAGTTTCACGATGGACAATTTGCGTGAGCTACATATGGAATGGCCCGCAAAATATTCAGGTCTATTCTCGACAAAGTAAGGGAACAGAGAAGAGAACTAGATGGGGAGGAAAGCGCGTGTAGAGAGCAGTTCTTCAATAGTGCTGAGAGCTGGGGCGTCACAGCCCTGCCTACGATGCCAGGAGGACGGCCAATTATGAAGCGCCGTGCGCTATCTGTCTCTGGCGGCCCACTAGTCAGACGCTATCTCGACCTGTACCGGAGCTTGCGTACTTGTAAGTGTTGTAGAACGCAGCGTGCATCCAGTTGCGGGCAGCAAAAAAAGAAAGGAATGGGACTGGCGGTGACGAAATGCCAATGCGGGCGAACAACGGAAGCAGCTTAAGGCGGCCCACGTTGCTCCCTAAGATGAGGAAACGAGGCCGCTGATGGGGGTAAAACTTCAACAACCGCTGTCACGGTTTACTAGGGACGCACCCGAAACGACCGCGTTGCGCACTTCTTCAGCCGCAACAAAATGCGCGAATCGGGCCGAGCCTCAAGTACACGAGAGGGAGGGACGATAGGCTCAGGCGTTTCTAAAGATCTACATGTAGATCTTCAATTTCTTTTTTGCAGTGATTTTCTATCCGACCAGAGAAAGGTTCTACAGAATTCTGCAATGGTCAAACTTGCGCAGAAACACTGTTTTAGAAATTCCCATAGGTTATACCTCAGAGAAGTCCAGGAGATTGGTAGACGTACCGGTGAGGGTCCGTGACTGCGCCCTTGTTCTTCTTCCTCCTCTACCTTCATCGAAAAGCGCGTAACCATTTGGAGGTAATATACGTGATGGGGTAAACTGACATGGTAGTTATTATATTTGCATTGTTCGTCCGTCCAATTTGTGCGATCTGTTATCCAAGAATAAGACGCTGGAATTGTTCTGCCCACATTTTTCACTGAGTGCTATATGGCTCTCCCCAGATTATATTTAGCCGCGAAGGCAGTAATTCGCAAACCAGTTTTAAAGAGATACCGTTCGAATAACAGTAGCTAATAAAAGATGTTTCACTGAAGCTCGCCATCAGTTAATTCATGTTGATTCTCCACATCATGGTAGTTGTCGCATCCTGTTAAGGACGTATGTTATTTTTTACCTTTTCCTATTTGGCGTGGGTATGTTATTCAAAAACTCTCCTTCGGTACACATATGACAGCAGGTGGTGCCAAACGAGGCCCACTCATTGCATGATATGGGCTCACAAGGCTCGGCCACCAACTTTTCAAACATAATCACCATCACTTAGTGACGGAGCTGTGGGAGAACTTTTCGATTAGTCCCGACCCAAGAACACCAACTCAGGTCCCTTCAACTAGATGAAGATGGCAGCTCGCGTAAGACGCGCGCAGGCCACCATCTGACGGGGCGGATCCCAGGAAGACACCCTCCTTCATAGTGAAGGATGAAACAAAGATATTATCATCATCATTTCTTATGCTCGAGAGAGGGATTGGGGATTGCCCTTGTGCAAGCCGAAATTATTGGTTATATTACCAGACGTCTGAAGTCACACGTATATTTGACCCTCTACTTTAGAAATAATAACGCAATACGCCCTCGAAAACGGCCTCTACAAATTGGTGTAGTGGTCTTACAGACTGTCTTGGGCTGCCCATACTCATCCACGTCCAATATCAACAGCGACATTGCCACTGACTGAGTGAACTGTGCCTTCTGTAAATTGGACCCCAAGACTAGAACAGTGTACATTGTGTGAATTATGACCTTTCCCTTTCTCCTCTCCCTCCCAATCCTGACTTCCCCGCAGAGCCTCATGGCCTCTCGTCTTTAATAAAGTGTTTCACTCAATATATTTTATCTGTGATGGCAGCTGTCACTTGGTTCGGGCTGTTATACAAGCTGGTGTTATGGGGTGGACACTTTCCAGAAATATTTTCGGGGACTTTTATACGCCAGGTGAAAATAAAAAAAAAAAACAAGAAGAAGCGCCTGTGCCCAAAGAATGTATTAGTCATTTTTCTGCTGAAATAAAGCAAATGAATTAAGTGCCTCGTTCTCTGAAATACTTACATAAAAATATAGTAGTGCGCCCAGGACTCCCAGGAACAATTTTTATCACCAAATTGACACTGCTCTTATCTAAGGTTTTCCTTTCGAGTATATCTATTCACATTATAAATAGCATGGGCCAAAAAAGGCTAAAACGTAGGGAAAGCGGGATGCGGCACTCAGAAAATTTCAGGGGGTGTTCCCAAACCAAAGCACCCTTTCTCTCTACGCCACTGCCTGGAACCGTCATGTATTCGAGAAATTCAGGAAAATAATGTTCGGGGGTTTTTTTTAAAGGGACACTGAAGTGATATTTTGCGGGATTACTTGCGCAAATTGTAGTCCGGAGTCCCCAGGCCATGTTTCAACCACCCTGGGCGCATCGCGATTTTCGATTGTCCTCCTCTCTTTAGAGTCTGTGTCCTCCTCTCTTTACGCTCGCCCATACGTGGAGGGATGAGCCGATCACGTCCCCGGCCTTCAGCAGAGTCAGTTCGTCGTCCTTCGTTCGCTCAGTTGAAACGAAGCCAGGACACGTTTGAATGGTAAAATTTGCGAGGTTAGTTTGTACACTGTATCTAGCATGGTCGCTTCACAAAAGCGCTGCACAAGCGCACATGCGACGCTTCGCTGACTGGTGTGCCATAGGAAAATACCTCTTGACGGGAGAAAAGCGAAGTCAATTGAAGGCGGGAGAAGAGTGCGGCAATATAGGTACCACTGCGCTGGGCGAACAAGCACAGCGGTCAGCAGCACGACTACGATCTGCGAAGCTTTTCCGTCTACGCAATTGCTAGCTGAGCTTTGTGGAAACTCGGGCGACGAGCAAGGGACCTAAGCTGCTTGACTAAAGAAAAGTAAACTGGTTGTACAATGCACCTCTGGCCGAGCGGTTGAAATTGCCAAAACTAAAGAAAAGTAAACTGGTTGTAAATATATACATATTACCAACTCCAGTCCGTGGCCGAGCGGTCTGGGTTGCTAGGTATGCTTTTTTTTTTTTTGTAAGACATTTTCTTATATTGAGTTCACGTTTTTGGGCCGCAACGTTCATGGCTCCACGTTTTCACAAAACGCGCGCAGGCTGGCACTCGCGCTGGCTTTCGTTGGCGTGCTGTTGCCATAAGCACCGACTGCTTGCAGGCAGTGGGCACAGGCCAGAATGAACAGACCCTTGGCCTGGTGCGAACACGCTTTTTACGACACAGGCATGAGGGAGGCAAGCTCCAAATATGGGGGAAAAGCGCATCGTCTGCGGGTACGCGGAGGGCGTTCATGCACTGCGTAGGTTTCGGCTAGTAATGCTACGATTCCAAGCCGTCCTAGAGGCTTATTTTACGCATTTTTACAGCTGACAACATGGCAGAAGCGCGGTACGATGATTACTGAGTCATTGAGAATGCCATCCAACAACGCCACCGGTTGTGTTTTACAGAACGAAAACCGAAACCGAAACTTGTTTGGTTGCTCACCTGGGCATCGTTACGGTGCCCGCTCCTCCTAACGTCACAGCTTAGTTGGTGCGGCAGCCGCAAACCGCGCATGGTAGTTTTTCTTCTTTCGTGCTTTGTAAAATAATTACCGATTTGTCAACCGAATAAACGATGAAAAGTGTGCTAATTTGAGCCAGTCTACGCAGTGCAAGCAAAAACGGGAGCTTGACAAATTCACTTCAGTGTCCCTTTAAGCTATCGTCGTTCGATTAGAGTCTTAGCATATGCCGATCACGTAGCTTTCTTCCTTACTGACGAGACAAGCATGGACAATGTGGTTCCCATTACACAAAAAGTTTGAAGGTGCGGCCCTGAAGTTCGAGAAGAGCTGCGCTTTTGATCGAGAGAAGGGAGTAGTATACCGGCTCTTTTCGTAGAAATCAGTATCGTGACCTTACATATTTACGTGTTCTCTTTCACCGTTTCGCAAAACTTGTCTTCTTTATGTCGTATACAGATGTTACATTGCTCAAGTTTTAGGATACATGCTTGTTGCCGTATGCTACCTGCATTTAATGTTCGAGTAATGAGCTTACGCGTCCTGATCACTCTTTTCTTTCGGTTGTGCGAGGGGGACTTGGGTATGTTCACATTTTTATTGGGCAGCTTGTTTCTTGTTGATTCCACTTTTGGAATGTCCCACATCCGTTTTTGAAAGCTATACTGCTAACACGTCCTACAATTTTCTCCCTTTTATTTTCGTGTTTTTGTCATCTGGGGAAGCAGCCCAAGTCCACGGTGTTTTCTCAAAGAAGTGGCCCAAACGCCCACCTTCTTACAGACTTATTTTAGCCTTGAGTACACATGCTTTGTGTGAGAACCTATTTCGTTGATCTGGTTTTGGGCCTTATTCTTATCCCTTTATATGGTATGCCACACCTCGAGTGTCCATACCAGGACGTCCTCAATATAGTATGTAAAATGTAGGTTTCGTCAGGTGTGAAAACAATTTTCTTTAAATTACAAAGTAATACGCTCCCTGTGAAAGTTTCGATGTAGTATCATGGTCCTTTTATAGCTTGGTCGAGGAGATGGCCGTCTGTGTTTACGACCAGGTACAATTGAGCTAGTTCTGTGTGGTCTCTACTTTTGTCCCGTCTCTACCGCGTTACGTAAACATGTTTCACAATTGATCATTGTTTGGAAGACTGCGGTGATGGGGTTGTTTTCTGGGACATTTTGCAGCTAACTGGCAGAAAACGTTAAAATGACGCGCGTATCTTTTCTTCATTCTATTTTTCGATCCGGCTGCCTTGATGAGCCACCTATGACATGTTCTTTTTATTGGTCTGTACAGTCTGTAACTATCAATTATGTGATAGGCATGCCGAGCCACGAAGATCGACAAAGTTATATTTCGGAGAATCTGTGGCATTTGTGCATACGGTTTATAATTGTTCAGACCAACCACCTTACTCTGATAATTATGAATGCTTTTGTGCGTTCGCATACATTTTCATATATATGCACTTGCTCTAAATTTACTGTGTTATCTGGTATGCTTGACCATGCAGTGCAATAGTATTGTCGGTATATCTGTGCGTATTCTCTTATTGCAAAACAGAAAAAAAGCAGAACGATCGCCCTGTCGTAGCGCATCACGCTATTACTGTGGTGACGGTGGTTTTAATCTCGTCGTATCAATCACGTGCCACATGTTTACTCTTTACAGCGGCGGCCATTTTCTTGACCGGACAACGAATACTACGTTGGTGTTTCGGAAAATGGGGTATTAATAGCTTCGATTTAGGGGAGTGGAGGGACAGCTGTTTGAGCCCCATAGAGAAACACCACTGAGAAAAAATTAGCAGTGGCTTAGCTCGGCTTTCCAGGATATACGTAGCGTGAGCTAAAGTTCAGCTGGTTATTGTTAGGTTTCCTGGTTGTCTAGGATTACCTGATTATCATGCTTGCTGCTGCTAAAGCGATTTCCAATCCAATATAATTCAATCCAGTCCAATCCAATCTAGTCCAGTCCAGTCTAGTCCAGTCGAGCCACTGCTCCTCGCGCATGCGCAGCACGGTTGTCCAGGAGCCACGCAAAACAGCTATCAAGCGGCTCCGGCGCACCGTCAGACTTGGCTACTGCGCAATGGACGCGCACCGCTGGGCACGCGCCGGCGCGAGTGCGTCTGCCGCGTCAATGACGTCACTCCTCTGGAATGCGCAGCCCGGCGAATTTGCAGACCCAATTCTCTACCCACCCGGGCTCCAATTGGATTGGATTTCCAATCCAGTCCAATACAATTCAATTTAATCCAATCTAATCCAATCCAACCTAAACCAATGCTCCTCGCGCTTGCGCAGCACGGCCCTTCAAGGTCCACGCGAAACTACTCAACCTCGGCCTGTGTAGCTTACGCTACAAAAAATTGAACGCTTCACGTTGTTGTTTGGCCTAATTTCGCACGTAGTAAACGCTTGCGCAGCGGCCGGCACCCATAACGTAGTGGAGGGTGCAGTATTACTCGCGTACATTTTTTGTTAATTTATTTATAGAACAACAAAGTTCTCCTTTGGAAGTGTTTCTTAGTCTTTTGAAGGTTAGTTATTAGAGTCTCTGCTACCCATCAAATGAAGCCATGTTGCTGTATAGTTATTTTTTATTTCGAGACCAGTAAACAAGCATCCTGACCGTTAAAAAAAATTCTACAAAACTATTCATTACTCTGCAGAACTAATATGCTGGCAAAAAACAAGATCATTTCTTGTTTACAACTTGCCCCAGCCAAAATTAAATACTTAGCGTAATTCGGGATATGATATACCTATTAATTTACCGCTATGCTATGAAATTTCACGGTGTGACGCCACGTGAGCTGTTACTTTTCAAAGGAGGCCCATTTTAGCAATGCCTGTTGCGTCAGGATATTTTTTATCGCACCGCCACCATTGTTAGCGTCCATTACTAAGCATTGGGATCAAGCACGTCCGATTTACTCCGGTAGGGCCCCGCAGGCAATATCAAAAGGATTCAGCCAGCAATTTGACGCAGGAGTGTGAGACCAAAAACCAATTCGAACCCCCAGGACACGTGCAGCAGTGAAGAGACACGTCTAACGATATCTATCTGAGACTGTATATTAGTCACCGCTTATATGACTAATACCACAGTTACACGTGTAGTACGTAGGAAGCAACAGGGACAGTCGGCTAATGCGGTGGAATGAGGCGGGATGTGTTCCATTGAGGACATCATGCGCTTTGGTTGGTGCGTCTTCTGGATCGCACTATTACGTAACCGTCGGAGAAAGTTTCTCCGTACTGCTGCTACACTCAAACTTTATCAGCTGGGGGTTTATGTAAAGCAAATGGCATTTCAAAACGAAGTTATGTACTGGCTCTTCTCTTATAGTTTGCCGAAGAGGGATTCTGCTGATGATGATGATGTTGCTTTCTTGCCGGGCGCGCCGCTTGGGTTTGTGTTAAGACAGCTAACAGGGGCTTTCCCGTACCATGCCTGAGTGGTCAGCCTGGAAGTGACTGGTGGCAGGGCGCTCCTTAACTTTAACTCGTTAATTGAATCACCGGTTTGGTTTCCATGCAGTTAGTACCTTCAAACGTTTCACTATTACATCCTTCACCTTTTTCGCAACTGATCGCTTGTGTGTTTCAAAGAGGCCAAGATCAGTTTTTCAGCTTGTGAGTTGCTTCGAAATTGCCGTTCAAGTCCAAAGAAACTTTGATCTGTTAGAGGTAATTCTGTCATTTTTGTTTTAGACATGCGTCGAGTTTTTTCTATGTTAAAATGATTCTCACCACAACCGAACAATTATTGATAATTCAAACGTATAGGAACAGGAAAAACTGCATTGCGGCCTGCGAAACGATGGTTTTTAAGCGCCGCGTCGAGGGCCCGGTGTCGTCCTAGGGGTTGCCGTTAATAGACGCAGCACCAATGCCTTCCGTTGCCGGGTCGCCTTGTCTGTGCTTTTTGAGCACAACCCGTATTGGCTGGACGGCCCAGAGTTGAGTGTCCTCTTCATTATTGAACGCAGCGTCCTGGAGCTGCGGCGGATAAGACTTTGAGCTTCATTTTGTAACCGGGCAGTCTCAGAACATGTGCACCCTGATCTGCCAGACCCTACACCGCACACTTGACACACAGGCGTGAATAAAGTTCTGGATGAAACATTGGCAGCGTTGCCGGAGAGAGGATGGACCCGGTCTGGAGCTGCCGTAGTAGCACTGCCTCCTCCCGTATCAGCCTCCCCGGGGGACGGGGGGGGGGGGTGGCATGACCCGTAGAGCCAGGCGGTAGGCCTTGGTGATATCGTTGTAGCTCACGAGGCGATTTTTGTTTTGTTCTCGAACCACCTCCACGGACGGTCGGTCTCGGAGGAGCGGAGGCTAAGTGCCCGAGCCTCCGAGTGTGCCTTCTCGTTTTGGTTGGATGCAGTTGCGCATTCACCCATGTGCGAAGGAAACCACTTGATACGAACTTCTCTGTCCCGGAGCCTGGCCTTGCCGATGATGGCGGCCGCCTTGGCGCAAGCGCGACTTTTAGCGTAGTTGCATACGGTCGTTCTCGAGTCACAGATCACGGTGGGGCACTCTGCCTCGGAGATGGCCAGGGCGATGGCGACCTCCTCAGCGTCCGTGGTGTCGGTGCACCGTACACTCGCAGTCTTGGTCTTGGTGGCCGTGGAAGCCTTAACGGCGACCGCGACGTAGCCTTCATGCGTCGACGTAACACGCGTGGCCGACTTGGGCGTGCATCTTGAGGAGGGCATTGGCCCGCGAAGCACGTCTCTCCTTCTTGTGCTCCGGGTGCACCTTCCTAGGCATTGGGTCAACGCATATGTGCGCTGTCGCTTCCTCGTTTATGTCGCGCTGTTGCCTGTCCGGTGTCAGGGGTTGTACCCAAGGTTCTTGAGGATTTGTCGTCCCGTCTTTGTCGTAGACAGCCATTCCAGATGTGCCGCCAACTGCGCGTCCACGATTTCTTCCAGGCTATTGGGCACTCCTAGCTTGAGTAAGTGCGCCGTTCTCGTGGTTTTCGTGAAGACCAGTACCTATTTGTGCTCATTGCGTATGAGCGGTATCGATCTTGGCCCGTTCCGTGGACACTCCAGTTATGGTAGGCTGCCACGTAAGCAATGAGGCTGATGACGAAAGACTGGACGAGTCTCGCGAGGTTGTCCGCCTTCATGCCCGTTCTTCTCAAAGAAATGCGGTGTATGAGGCGAATTACCTTGGCCGTCGTGCTGTTCAGCTTAGAAAGATGTTCGCCGTTGCTGTTGTTCTTGCCGATGATCATGCCCAAAACCTTGAGTCTTGTTACTTGGGGAATACGCTGCCCCGATGCGGTGACTGTCTTTATACGGTCGAATTCGCGCTGCGGCGTCTTGCCCCTGCGTTTTGGTGCTAGCACGAGTAGCTCGGACTTACTGGGCAAGCCGGCTAGGCCGGTGCCGACGAGGCGCTGCCTTAGGGCTGTGACAGCCGCTTGCAGTTGATTCTCCATGTATGCGTCACTGCCACCGGCGACCCACAGCGTGATGTCGTCGGCGTATATGGTGTGCCGGACGCCATTTCCCGCTAGCGCCTCCGCTACCCCGATCATGACGAGGTTAAAAGGGAGCGGCGACACGACCGATTCTTGCAGTGTGCCTGTGCTGCCGACATCTTTTCTGTGAACTTTAGGTCTCCCGCGTGTAGTTCCACCACCCGATCCGCAAGGAAATCCTTGACGTTGTTGCAGCTGGTTTCGCCAATGTTCAACTTGGAGACTCGTGCTAAGATCGCCGAATGCTTTACCTTGTCGAAAGGGCTCTGGAGGTCCAGCTTGAGCATGGCGTCTTGCGAGCCCAGTTTTGTGTCGGAAGCCTATCATGTAGTCTGAACTTGGGCCTTCTTTTTCGAGTTAGTCTCGCCATATATACGTTTTTCGATATGGGATGAAACAGGCATCCCGAGCATATTTGCGAATAGTGCACCTCCACCGAAATGCCGTACAATCACCTTCACTTTCATAATTTTCTTCTCCTGATATCAACATTTCTGTTCGCAACCAAACAACCTTACTTACCGCCAAGGTGAAGTGAGCTGTTGCCAGCTGCGCTAAAATCTACAGCAATGGCAAATATGCTGTACACCTTCTAGGAAGCGCAAGCCTCTCCCTAAAATAAAAGATACGGGCAAAAAATAGGGGTCGAAACCAGTACAGTCCAGCCCGCTTATAACGAACACATCGGGAAACGGAAATCAGCTCGTTATACAGTCGAGCCCGCTTATAAAGAAAGCATCGGGAAATAGAAATCAGTTCATTATAGTACCCGTTTTTTGCTATACAGTGAAACCCGATTATAACGAACCCGGATAGAAGGAATTATGCTATATATTGAAACAAAAGCACATCCGTTACGAAAATGCATGCGAAGCATATTTCTTATAACGCAGTTCACATCGGATATGTCGAACTCGGCGCGCCGACAATTGCCACCGAAATGCATGGTCTCGGAATGGCGATTGAGATGCTGATTGCTCACGATTGAGATGTTGAACCTCACATGGAGCGACGTGACGCCTGACAATTTCCGTAACTGTTTCCGACGCACGGGATTCACGACAGGCAAGAAACCGGTGACCAGGTGCGTTCATTCGCGCCTCAAGAAAAAAAACCCTTTCCCGAAGTCGGTATCGAACCTGGGCCCCTCGCGTTATGAAACCATCGAGTATTGCATGCGGTATCATCGCGTTCGGCGCGCTCAGCATTTCCTTACCCGGAGCGACTGCTCCGGTTAAGCGGTGGTACCGGGTTCGAATCCTGAAACATCACGAATTTTTTTTTCAATTGCGAAATATGTTTCTTAAGAGAAAACATTGCATATATGCTTCCCCAACTTTCCTTTGTAGTCGTTTGGCTGCATTCAGGTGGAAGTCAAACTTTCCTTCATAGCATTTCCTTTGTGTTCGTGCCGCGGGCGTTGGCTTTGCACTTTGAGTTGAAGTGGCCTTTTGCTTCAGACTTTGGCAGTTTGGATTTTTGAATTTTGGGATTTAGGCGGGTGGATTATGGACTTAGATTTCAGTCAGTCTGCACGTAGAAGACCACCAGCTGCACCGTTTCCTCAGTCTTTGCAACTTAATTGCGAGGGTGGCCGACATTTTAATTATCAATTGTAAGTCTGTTATAAAAGGTGAAAAATCCACTGCACTAACAGTCTCTTTATCGTCTTAAACCGGTTCAGTTGATAAAAACCCTAAAGACAACCTCTGACTGGCTCAAGTACATTAAAACCTCAGTTTTCTTCCTTCATAAGTGTCTGAATTACGTCTGATCTGAATTACGTCTGGTTACTCTGGACGAGCCGCCATTCTCCTCTTAAGGACATTGAAGGACATAGTAGCTGAATGAACGGGGACGAAAGACAGAAAACCTCTTTTCAGCAGGTGTCGCGCCTGGCAGTGAAGTTCGTTCAGCGCCCAGTCGGTGGTACGCTAGCATACACGAAAGACACGGTCAACAGCCGTGCCCGCAGCTGACGCCATCACAACAAAGCGTCTTTCTACCGGAAGATAAAAAACATAAACTTTTGATGTGTCGAAGCTGCACCTGGACTACGAGGCACGCTGTACTGGAAGGCTTCCGTATTTTTCTGACCACCAGGGAACCTTCAAAGTGCGCCAAAATGTCGACACACGGGCGTTTCAGTTTTACGGTTCTATCACGAAAGCGGCCAACACAACCAACAGAAGTATCAAGAAATCTATGTGGCCGATTAAATTGGATAAAAATGTTCGGTGGGAACATTCCACATTAAATTAGAACTCTCCGGGAATTGGGGAAACGCCCACCCTGTTCTACGCCACCAAACTACGTCCAAGGGTATGCTCAGGGGAGAACAACTCAAACATTGTATATTCCGCTTCTATCGATACATGGGAGGCAGATTTCATCAGCTTGTTACCTCAAGGCTTGCGCGAGCTGATGAAAGGGCAAGGGGAGGAGCTGTTGTATCCGGGTCCCTAGACCTCAAGTTCCACCATTGAGCTCTTTACCATCTCTTCACACCCTTTTCTTACACCAGAACTACTTCTTCCATACCATAGATCTTCTCTCTCTATCTGCATCTTCAAAAAAAGGAAAAATGTTCAGTCCTGCTTAGACATCATAGAATGAACACATTGGAAAATTTACCCTGACTCTGACACTGACGCTTCGCTCACAACGAACCTGCACCCCATGCCACAACCTTTCACGCTCACGTCTAAAGCCACAGAGCGCAGAGGGCCTTTGTCTCTTATGGACCACGGGGATCAAAACCCTCGCTCTTATGGCGAATTCCATTGGGCGAAGAGGAGCAAGTGGAGCGAGCAGCCAGAGCAGCACACGGGAGTAACGGGGACGTGTGCTTTCGTTCCGCGAATGAAACATTCGCGCTGCTCCGGGAGCAGTGAAAAGAGGGGAGGGCGGGAGATGTCAAGAGTCATGTGACCAAACGTTTCCCGCGCTCGCTTCCGGAGCATTCGCGAACTCGTGATGTCCGCACGCAGTTATTCCTCGCCAGTTTTGCCAGATCGTGCCGGTGTTTTGTGTCTGCCTTTCCCGGGCATGGCGACGAATGAAGAAGCCGAGCGGATGTTCATGTTCATGATAAAGGGTCACCATCGTGTCTCCCAAAAATTAGCTGCGAACAATAACAGCGTCCACCGTCTTTTCCAGATACGACTCTACCTTCGGTCGCTGCTCCGGCGGGGTGAAACAGGTGCTCGAACATAAACTCATGCAATGTCAAATCGTCGTCGGTCGTCGCTGCTGCTGCTGTCCGATGATGAGCTTGCGCTTGAATCTGTGGTGCTTTCATCATCTAAAAGTAGCAGCAATTCCTTGTCCAGACGGCGCGCTTAGCTGCTGCCGTACGCACTGAGCGACTACCGCGGCTGCTGGATTCCGTCATTTTTTCCTCCGCCACCCGGGGATAAAACCAGAAGTGACGCAAAAGAGGTCATGTGACTTCCTCGGCGTTCCCTGTTACTCCGCCGCTGGCGACGGAGCACCGAGAACTGCTCTCGGCTGCTCTCGGCGCCAAAAAAGTGCTCCTCATCGACCAATGAAACAACAACGCCCCTGCTCCTGCCTGACCACTGGAAGACGCCAGAACTCGCGAGAGCACTCTGGGTGCAGTTAGAAGTGCTCCTGTTCGCCCACTGGAAAGCGCTATTAGTCTTTCTCGCTCCACTGACCTTCAGTGCCTGTGAAGCACAGATCATAATGATGCTGGGCGCGACAGCGTTCGATAACGCTCCCTGAGTGTCGAAGTAACGGTATCGTGTCTTACATCTTAAGACCCAAACGTAGATTTACCCTGCAACAATTTTCTTTGGTCATATACTAACACGCCCTGATTTCCACGTAATCTCCGCCGCTACTTTATTCAGTTGGGTTTTTATTAATGCCCAGCAGAAATACTTTCAAAACCGTTTTATCACGTAGTTTACCAGCGTTTTCATCACTCCACTTTTTGGAGCCAGGAGCATCTTTTGCCGCCACACGTGCCCAGTGCTGCCTAAAGGGGCACTAAACGGTCGGAACATGTTAGCCCGTTTCGATGAATTACAGTGCCGAGAATTAAAATACACAATTATTGCAACTAGAAGATGTGGAATAAGGCAGAAAATGCCTGAAGTCCCAAAACAAGGTAGATGTCCCGTACGCTTTTTCGGTATTACTGTTTTTGACGTCACAAAAGTGGTGAACGCTGAAAGTTTATTGGAGAAGCAGGTACAGATGTTTCCCTGAAATAAACAGCTCCTCAGTGGTTCAGCACGTGAAATCAACGTGAATCAAAGCTTTCCGTGAGCTCCACGTATCTAAAAACACACACTACTTTTATACACTGCGAGGTAGCCTGCTTCTCGCCCCATTCAGCACGCTATCATGCTTTCACTTTCGTTATCGAAAAGAATTGGCCCGCACTTAGCGAAGTCAAAAACCTACGACGGTAAGCGCTCGCGCTTCTGCAGGCAATGTACCCGGCAGGAAGCAGTTGAAGTCCCTTCACTAGAAGCGGCAAAAACGAACAAGATTCGCTGCAGGAGGTTAAGCGTCCCGCCTGACCTTTCAATCTTCCGTTATAGGTGCGCGGAGGAGTAGGAATAAATGAAGGAGTAACGCTTTATTTAAAATGTTGCTATCGGTAATGCGCGCCCGGTTAGAAATTAATCGCCCGTGAAATTAACTTAGTGCGAGTAGTTAGCTAATCGATCCACCCTTGTGCTTTTCTGTTCGCCTCGAGCTGCTGTTGATAATCCGTAAAGCGTTTGTCGCTCTGCCCTTATTATGTTTGAGCCAGTGGGTGCGGGGGTGCCGACGACTACGAGTCGTCGGTACGGATGCCGTAAAGAGTGTTTATTTCATGAAAGGCTCGAGGTGCGCGAGAATATGAGATGGCTGGGATCGCCAGACGAGGTAAGTGAAGGCGCCCTCCTGACGGGCGCCAGCCGGGGGCCCGGGATGCCGCGCTTGATATTCGAAACAGTGCTGGTTGCTTAAAAAGCGGCTTCGCCGCAGTTCTCCTTTCTCGCAGCTGGCTCAATGGTGTGTGGGTCGCCGGAGCAAGCCCGCACACCTGTTGCTTGAGAATCTAAACACGTTTCTCATTCCGCCGGGGAAAAATCATAAAAGTCCAAACGAGCCTTCTTAACCACAGGAATGTTGCCGTCGTCGGCCATGACTCGGAGGCGTGAAAGCTACCGATGCCAGCGTTTATGCTCTAGACCACACCGGGGTTTCGCTCTTTTTTTGTGACGCAATGGTTACATCACAAAAAAAAATGAAAGGGAAGTGGGTGAGAGAAGTTGCACATTTATTTACTTATTTCACAGCCAATAACGCAGGTTTGCTCGTCGAAGTATTGCCGAGACAGTGCAGAAAAGTGTGATCTTACAGTTAAAACAAAACTGTATTCAGCCTTTAGGGCCCTTTACCCACAGTGTCCAATCCTGGCAGAATCGCATACGTGAGAACTACAGCAGACTTCTTTAACACGAGTGGCTTTCTTGCTATTCATCGTATGACCTCACCGAGGCCCTACCTTTATAGGATGTAGCAGCGTCTCGTGGGGGTCCCGTAGAATCAGTGCTCCTTCCCATCACGACCACGTACACCCTTATTAGGTTTCCTTACAGTTGCGCTGCAGGGATTCTCTATATCTTAGTGTGGCACTTCACTAGCCCTCCAGGGCCTTGCACCGAAGCTTTCAAAAATGAGGAACCAGAAAATAAACGAGCTTCTAAATGCTGAGTAAATATAAAAGGAAACTGTGGGTGATGTTAGTAGAAACCAGAGTATCGACAACTATGCAGAGCAAATCTATTTGCGTCATTGTATGGCTGAATGCCGACAGTGTTATTGAAGAAACAGACAAAAAAACATACTTTATTTCAGCAGCCATATTACCAAAGTGCAGCCTTCAAGACAGATGCACTTTTTGTGCTGCGGGCTGTTTTACTCCAGAGTCTCACTCTAGCGACAAAAGGAGGCCATGCATCATTCGCCAAATTGACGCTCCTCCGGGGCCGCTGAGGCGCTTTCGGCACGCTCAAAAGCTCCGCTGTCAAGCCTGGCCTGGATGCCATCTGTCAGTGCTGGTCCTGGGAAAAATGGGTTCGAAAGAATCGTGTGATGTTAAGAAACTTTATTTTGTTTTCAGACTGATAAACACCATTGAAAGGTATTGGACATTGCAGACTAACAAAAGTCACCGCCCTTGGAGTATTGCCGCGCAGAATACGCATAACACATATTGGCCATGTTCGGGCCGAAAAAGATGGGTTCTCTTCTGCACTCACGCATATCTCGGTTAATAGTCATTGTGTGAAGACTGTGACGGATTAGATGCTGCTTGCATCAAAGCACAGTGTGATGGACCAGTTAACCACAATACACGAGAAGCAAAGAAAAAAATGCCAATCAGAAAATTTCGCGAACTTGCACGCAAAAAGGGTTAGCAAAATTTGTTGCACAGCTTGTACCGCACTCACCAAGGCTATAGCTTGCACACGTTTAAAAATCGCAGGAGAGTTGGGCTACCGCAAAACCACAACATACGTTAAGCAAACCATTCACTGCGACTTGCGCCTTTTGATGCCTTGCCAACAGTCTGCACGCAATGTATCAAAGCAACAAAAGTGCAATGCACGTAGCCAATTGTACTGGAAGTGTCCCGTGTCAATTGAAATGTGATGCTATATGTCGCCCTCCCCCGGTAATAGGCAACGCTTCCCGTGCGGAAAATATGAAAGAAAGCGGTTCCATAATTTGTGTTATTCATGTTTTCCAAAGACCATACCTAAGCCTTTCGTTTAAAACTTTTCCAGCACACAAAGTATAGCTTTATTCATATTCACAGCTGCTACGAACTAGGTGTAGCGCCTAGTTGTTCCGGTACAGTCGGTCAAGAATGTAAACCTTGATTTCGGCCTTTATGCGAGCTTAAAGACGAATTTATCATCTTACCTGAAACTCTACACTGCTGGCACCCTCAAAACCATTTCACAGCAAGAAATTCTACGTTGCTCCGTTTACTGCACTTTTTGAATCCTGCAATGCCTTTACTTACCCCACAACAACACAAAAATAGCTTAAACGCTTTCAAGCAGACTCAATTTTGTCTTGAACCGAACCCAGAAATATTTTTTTGCAGATCACGTTTTTTAGATAAATTACAAATGTGTACCTCATACCTCGTGAAAATTTTCTGTGCAAAGCATTATGTTCTTTTTCGATTCCGGAAAAAAATTGTACACACCTCTTATGGCACCTCCAAATTTGCTGAAAATACGCTCAAATTTTTTCTCAAAGTAAGACAACTCACAGCTTGGAAATTTTGAAACGGCGTCCCTGATGACGTGGCCACTTTCCTAAACCAGGGTCCCAATTTGGTTCTGAGAATGCAACAAAAATGCACACATAATGCTTTGCGGTCTTTGTATCATCCATATTTTAAAGGCTGATAATAACAACGTACGTACGGATCTTTGTGTACTTTATACCCTGTTTCTTTCTAATATGTATTTGGGGAAAAGGCAAAATCCTTATTTAAGATATAAAGGCCAACCGCAGCAAAATATTTGTCGCTAAATGCACTGTTTTCGGTAGTACTACTTTAAAAGTAGCTAAGTGCGAAATCTGGAGGCGCAAAAATTGCTCTTTTTCAAACCGAAACTGGAAGAAAGGGCGGCCATTGTGACGTTGGAAGTGACGTTAGACTCGGGAATCGAGTGGGCGTGGCCGGCAGGTTCTCCCATAGCTGCCTGCCAGAAGAAGGCGCGCATTCGATGTGCTTAAGGTACTGAGTTTCTTCGAAAACTCGAAACGTGAGCAAAAGGGGGTTAGGAAGTCGGTGCTACCAATATTGCTTCAGTATGAGTGGGTGAGATGGGCCTGTAGTCTTTAGGTAAGAGGGACAGGCAGGAAACAGGAGCTGGGAAATAGGTACACAAACAACAGTGTTGAGCGCTAGATGGGAGCTTGCACAGGGCATAGTATCTGTGCTGATCCAACTACCATGCGTTTGTGAGAAAAGAAAAGAAAGGAAAACAAGAAAAAGGAAAGTTCATACCCAGCATCTCATTATTTTTAACACGAAAGTGCTTTATGCCGGGATCCACCAAGATCTGACTGACGTCATATCCGTCACGGAAATGACACTGCCAGAAAAACGCGGCTGCGCCAGGATTCGAGCCGGGTGCGCCGTCGCCGCAACGGGAGGTGCCAGGCGCTTTACCGACTCCGCTACGAGCTGAAACGCAGCCATCGGTTGGAGCGCGCCATATGTCTTTTCCTATAACCTCCTCTATTTCGATGGTGCTTCCGTCTAAGAGAGGGGAAGCGAAGTAGTGCATTACGATGCTAATGAGCGCCGACATTTGGCGCCAGCTGAGCTCGTCGCAACGCAACCCTCTGCCGTACACTCCACGGAGCAGGGACGCAGTGGTCGCACATGTGCGAAAGTGACGTGCCAGCAGGTTGTCGCTCGCCTAGCACACCCACAAGACAGCCCCGCAAATCATGCTCTTTCGCTGCAGAGGACCGTGAGTTCACCAAACAATTCGCTGGCAACCCGTTAGGTTTATTTGGCATGGTTTGCGAGTGCGTGTGGTTTCATTCAGGTTTACGCACTGCTCAGGCACGTGCAATCCAGTGTTTAATGTTGATAAGTGTGACGGTGATATACCGACGAAATATAAATAGCGATGTGCAAGTTCATATTGATTGCGAATAAAGAAGGGAAATCTCACTTTCGTGTTTTACCGATTCCTATGAAACAGGGATCAACCACATTTTTTTTGACAAGGTAAGCGAATGGGGCCAACAGGGGCTTGTTTTTGTTCAAGTTTTTGATGAAGTGGTTTGAGCTGAATCAATTTGGTGCAGTTCGGCGAGCACCGGACGCCCCGACAGGCTCCGGCAATAGCATATCGCCTCTCGCCGGCCGTTTGCAGCACACTTTCACGACGTAGTTCGTGGATGGACCAAATATACATAGAACAAAGACACGGCACTTACCGCCGCGTCGCCTGTGGGTTGCTCTCAGTGTGGATAACGGTACCTCCATGACTAGAATCAACGGCGGCGTGAGTAGGGGCATTTCTTCTGCCGAAATATTTGTTTTCAGTGTGCAAAAGCACCAACGGCGGCAGAAAAAGAATGAGAGATGACCAAAATTGATGAACAAAAAAAAAAAACACGCCTCACGGAAAGGCTTGGACTAGCGACCTCCAAAATATGAAGCCGGCATTTTAACTCTCGTGCATCTCCAGAAGATCGCGTCCTCTTGAAAAATGCAGCATGTCAAACTAGGCCATAAATGCATACGGCTTGCTGCTTCTAGCTTTCGTCGACTGTTTCTCAAGCGCCGATCTTGCACATGAGCCGAATATTGCAAAGGGGCCCATGTAATGTAGCTGGATCGCTTTTATACCTAACAAAAGCTATCGTACATGCCTACGTCGGCGACACAAGCCATGACAGTTGAATTGGACAGTGTTTCGCTTGCGGCTTGAGCTATGAGAATCACGCGGACTTCACTCGTTGCGGCCTCATTTTTGTCAAACAATCTCCCATTTACAACTCGTTTTTCCGGCGGCCGACGTCCGGACGGCGTCGCCGGGCGTTGTGCCACTTTTCGTCGTGAATTCCCTCCATGTATTCTGGCGAGTACTCGTTCGCGCGCGGATGCGCCGACTGGCCGCGCCAACAGCGAATCGTTTCGCGTCCGCCGTACTGACGTCCCGCTTTATCGTACAGTCGACCGAGAGCCTGCTGCCGCCGTCGTGACCCCGAAATCAGCCGTCGTGCAGCGGCCGTATCCTTGCTCACCGAGTGGGCATAGCCCCTCACGTCGACCAGCCCATGCTGTCTTCGAATTTGCTCGCTTTGTATCGGACCATAGGTCGGCGTACTCACTCGTGAGTACACTCATTTGTACTCATTTGTACTCAAAACTCACGAGTGAGTACGATGATGAGTGATCACCACACCAGAAAAAACAGTGAGTACGATGACGAGTGAGTACAGGGGTAAGTCTAGACTCGTGAGTACAGTACTCATGAGTTACACTACTAATGAGTATGAGTACTCATGAGTACAGATTCAGGTATATTTTTTTCATGAGTATGAGTTACTCAAGAGTTTGAGTA
This sequence comes from Haemaphysalis longicornis, assembly GCA_013339765.2. Lineage (NCBI taxonomy): Eukaryota > Metazoa > Arthropoda > Arachnida > Ixodida > Ixodidae > Haemaphysalis > Haemaphysalis longicornis. The sequence continues at coordinate 144,146,139 of CM023450.1, forward strand.
CTAATAGAGTATGAGTACTCATGAGTACACAGTACTCATGAGTACACAGTACTCATGAGTACACTGTACTCATGAGTTACTCATGAGTACACAGCACTCATGAGTACAATACTCATGAATACTGTGTACTCATGAGTACTGTGTATTCATGAGTATATGCACTCCTGAGTACAGTAGTGCAAACAAGTTTTATCACCGAGCTCGAGTCCGGGACGCGCGTGTACGAGTCGCAAACATTTAGCGGTGCCGCTGTGCAGCTTAACTGTCAAGGACGGTAAAATTAGACAACGAAAACTGCACCTCCCTCCTTTCCCGGTCCCTGTTTGGCGCTGTAAGCGTTTTTCGGCGGTCGCTCGCAAAGGGGTCACGGTGACGAGGGAAAAAGGAGGGGGTGAGGGCCCGGCGGGAAACGCGGCCGCAGTTGCTCTTCTCTGATGGGACTTGTTGACTGCAGCAGTTATTTTTGTTGACGCGGCCTGTGAACGCGTGGCGGCTTCATTGCGCTTGCTCCCTTCCAATTGTTTTAGGGGAAGGCGGTGGAGGCTGCGAACAACGCACGAACTAGGCGTACTAAAGTCCCTCTTTTTCGGTCTTCAGAAGTTTCCGTAGACGCATGTCACGCTGTGTAGTCGTTTCGTGAGCCGAACCGCTCATTTCAACAGTCGCAGTTAATTTTCGTAACTCGTGTCAAACCGACTGCGTGGTTTGTAACGTTCGCTGTGCTTATTCAAGCGACAGTTTGGCTGATGTACGTGTGCCCATATGGTTTTATTAGGTTCCCGTTTTGAAACATTTTGCTCAGGTTCGCTAGTAATATGGTCTCGTGTAGTGCCATTTACAAGTGAGCATATAGCCCCACCGTGCACTACGGCGTGCAGGCGCGGCGGTGGAATTTGCCCCAGCAATGAAAATAAAATATCCGAGTACACCTAAGCACGTTTGTGAGTTGTGAATCGGACATCATAATATCCAGTTCAACGCGTGCGGCGCCTTGTTTAGCCTCGCATATTTTGTCGAAGAGCTCTGTCATCTTGCCGCTGGAGGAGCGTTTTGCTTTCGAATGGCTTTACTTTCGAGTGGCAACCCGATTCGCCGCTTCTCGTTTATGCCACCGTGTAATGAGGGCGCTGACGATGATGGTGAATTTCGGTGGTTGTTATTCTCCTACCTTCACTACTGTTTACAGGCGGGGCGACCCCCCCTCGCTAGCAACTATACCGCCGAGTTTAAGCTCGCACTGTGAGAGGCCTCGTGAAGGAATTGTTTTGAATTGATGAACGCCAACGCCAGACGCCGGGATTGTCGCTTAAGCTCGCATCTTGGAACGTCTCGTAAAACATGTGGATTGCACATAACGACGTCACCGCACTTTTTGATCGATCGCTGTCAGCTTCATCCGCGTTGCTCGAGATAAGAGCTGCAGATTTCCACTGTGCAACCAACCCACCAACACGGCAATACAGTGACGTCAGTGCAAGCTATCACGCCTCCGAAAAACGCGTCTACAAACTTTGTTCTCGAGTACACAAAGCACGGCAGAGCAGTTCTACGCTGCTGTAACGGCTGCCAAGTACCGGCAGCAACTGGGTGCCCTGCGGCCCTCGACTGCGACCGATACCCTCTCCACGCCCCCCCCCCCCCGAACACACCACACACACACACACACACTGTTGGGACTGGGCCATTCTAGCTCAGTCACCACTGTTCGATTCACTTCACTTTATTTCCTTAAAGACCCCACAGGGGGTGTTACATAAGGGGCGCGTTGTACAACATAGATACAAAAGCCACAGGTTAACAATACAGATGCATAGATGTTGCGACGTTGCCCTGCTCAGTCCGCCATCGACGCGGCGCAGAGGAGAGCGATGAAGTTGTCGAGCCGACGGTGATTTTAAGCTGCATTCATATACAATATATACAAAGGTAGCAAGAGCGTTACATGGCTCGCACAAAGGCACTTCTCAACTCAGTGCCTCCGATGAAATGCCGCCGCACAGCCGCTGCTTCAGGGCTGGTTTTATACCCCCGGGGTTCCGCCGCAGCCGCGTGCAGTTCGAATCTTTCCAATCAGGACTATCACTGGCCGCAGTTTGAATCCGGCGAATGCAGGCGAAGTGATTGCGTCAGCCGAGCCACGAATGGGAAAGGGGAGGCGACTCAGCGGCGCCGTCTCCAGAGTCTACTCGTCGCTGCGTGTCTTTTGCGGGCCGGTCGTCCCAAGCATGATTTGGTGCGGCCGTCTCGATGGGAAAAGGAGAGTAGACTCGGCGGCGCCGTGTGCCGCCAGTTGCGGCACGTCTGCCGCGGGCTGGCTGACCGAGGCGCGAATCGGGCCCACCGTCGGCGCGTCGCCAGGTGCAGCAAATTTGTGTCGGGCGCTCTGGTTAACCGCACACACACGCATAGAAAAATTAGTGAGTAAGATCAGACCCGTGTGGGTTTTGGCCTAGCTGTTAACGGAAATAGACACAACGACGCGTAGCGCCCGTCCTGTCCCTTTTTCGCGGCGGGACCTCCCTCTTTGGCTTTTCGCGCGCTAGCCGGTTTTCGTCTTTCTGTTTATCTCTTACTTTTGCGGGCTGGCGGCGGTTGCGAGGGGTACGGTTGCGCAATGTTCGCAGAATTCGGAACAGCGGCGGCAGCGTCTCTTTCCAGATGGTTTTAAAGACGATAGTCTTTCTTTGGCCACTTGAGCGCGACAATGTTGGCCTGTCAGTCTGTCTGTCTGTGTCCGTCATAAAGATAATTTATTATTGCAACTTAATATCACGCCCCGCTGTACACATGGGAGCTACTGGGGTCGCCGTTGAGTAGCTTCATGTACATAATGCGCCCTCTCTACAACTGGCCAACTTCCCCGCGATTCAGCCGCGATTCAGCCCGCGATTCAAGACGCGAGTGCGTACGTCCCGTTTCGCTCTCTCCCGTGTACGTGCCTTCACGCAGTGGAAAGCCCTACGACAATGCACCGCGTAAGACGTTTTCTTCTCGGGCTCCTCTGTCCTGATGTATATGTAATCTCAGTATTTCTAATTAGTTAAACATTTTATTTTTTTCTGTTTAGCCTTTCATTCGAGCCACGACCTAGCTAAGATGTTGCAGTCGACAGGATCATGATTTAAGGCCGAACGGAGGACGAACGGACGAACAACCTGGACGGACCGCACCACGACTACGAGAGTGCAGCACGCAGACATGGGGCACCGACGCACTCCACGCCAGCGGTGGTCGACACAGTGCTGACTTCAACGGAACGCTACGTCCTATGCTCTACGAAGAAACAGCAGTTCGTGAGCGCACTACGATTACGAGGGCTACCCTGCTCTGGCCGTAAGGACGACATCATCTTGCGTCTTCTAGAGGACAACGAAGAACGTCGCCATCTCTCCAAACGAACGAATGTGCCAACGCTACTTCAGGCTGCCTCCGACAACAAACGGCAGAGGACCCTGCAAGCGGCGCTGTTTGAGAGCAGAAGGCTGCGCGATGAACGAGAAAGTTTTCTGAGACAACTGGCGAGAGTCGGCCGCACGTTTTCCACGGTGCCTGGACTGCACGAGATCCGGGCACAGGCAGAATGCACGACGGCACGCACATGAACGAGACGACGCATGCAAAATTGTGATTGCGTGCTCACCGGACCTTTCCCAGGTAATCGCCACGATTACGGAGACGCATCGAAGGTCAGTGCATTTCTGGCGAGATCACGAACACACGTTGCTCTGCTACATCGCCCACGAGCTACATCGCCCACGCGCAGGTCATTCCAGCAACGAGCAACGAGACGCGCAACGTACGCAGCGCGCACGAGCCAGAAGGCACCTCGTTCCTGGCACCCGCTCTTCCGGTACAGACGTACACGAACGGAACGCTGAGAGCACGGAACGCAACGGAGCCGGTACGTACATTTTCCGCACGTGCTGTCCCGGCGCGGGTCCACGCAACCAACGACATCGCACCCGGATTGGTGGATATGTCCACGACAAGCGAGCAAGACGCACGGCGCCCGAAATGCACCATACGTGGCGAACGACCGCACCCCAATTATAGGGGAGTTTCCTAGATAAACGAGACGCACAGCGCACGAAACGCACCAGAAGTGACGAACGACATCCAACTTGAACTAGTGGAGCTGACCACGGAGAACGAAATGCACAACGCACGGAACGCCGCCAAGCCAGCACACACGGAGGAAACTGCTGTTCGCGACATCCTCCGCTCCCACTGCAGGTGCTATCCGGACTTGGCCAGCGAATGTTACAACCGCAGAAATCACCTGGCCACAAGCAACAAAAGACCCAGCGCACGCGGTTCAACCCTACCGGAAAGTACGAGCTCTCCGACACCCGCTGCTCCCTCCCGAGTCCAGCGGACGAACGACATGACACTCGTGCAAGTAGGTCCGTCAACGAGCAACGACACGGCCAGCGCATGCGGCATGTCCGAGCCAGAATTAACAAGATCACCGGCACCCGCGCTCCGATCGAGACTCACACGACAAACACCATTTCGTACAAGAGGACGCAACCGCAAGCAAGCGAACTCGGGACGAACGGAGCCTGCTTGTATGGGAGAGATAGTGATTATAGCATTCTCGAAACAACGGGCAAAAGATGAGGTCTTGAGCGACGACACGGACACGGCAAGAACGGCAACGAATGAACCCGATCCAGACGAAGCATCGAATGCCCTGACGATGAAATCACGCTTGCGATGCCGAGGAATGTGGGAGCGAACGGACGGCACGAACTACGCCCGCTTCCCCACCACAATGGTTTCACTTCCGAAACAACCACGGCGACTGCGAGCACGGAGCCGCAACGACTTTGACCGATCAGCCATGCCACCCTACGAAAACGCCCCACTACCACACACTAAACGAAAAGCCAAACGGCTCCCGCACCATACGCAACGCACGCGTCAATTCAAGCAACGTCCTCAACGCGCCGAACTATGCCATCCCTACACAGTGCAGCTCGCCACCGGACAAACCAGACGTCTACGCCCCCACATGCATCAAGCACGCGGCGAGCTACACGAACACAATCGCCGACGGAAGCGGCGCAACCAACGCAACGCCGTAAACACTGTCAAGTTCAGGTCTGACGAAGTGAATCCCACGGCACACACACAATAAAATCAAGCAGATTTGAAATTCACCGAAACTCAACGAGACGAACACCCTCTTAACGAAGTTTCTAGTATCTGGAACAACAAAAAACAAATGCCAGCATCGAGCATCTGTGAACAAGCGGACAGTGATCTGGATACGACGGACGTCAATCTACGCGAACGCTTCATTCAAGTTCATTGTGCCTGGGGGCAGGCGCATTTCGGATTCACAGCACGATTAGGATACGTATCAGCGCGCCCGGAAACGAAAACGGACGACAAAAGCTGCCACCCGAAGACACGCAGAAAAACGCAGTTTACGGCCACGGCCGCACCGACAAGCCCCGAGCTCCCCTGAGCCCGACCCGGCCTGAGAACAAGACGAGACGCCAGGCGCAACGCGAGTGCTTACGTTCCATTTCGCTTTCTCAGCAGTGTACTTGCCTTCGCACAGAAGTCGCCCAACGACAGTGCACCGCGTCAGACGTTTTCTTCCTCTGTCCTGATTTATATGTAACCTGTGTTTTTCTAATCAATTAAACAATTTATTTTTTCTACTTAGTCTTTCATTCGAGCTACGACCTAGCTAACAGTGCAGATAAGTTGATTATTCGTGAGTAATACAAATTGAGTACTGATGAGTACTGATTGAGCACTCATGAGTGCAGAATGAGTAGTACTCATGAGTGCAGAATGAGTAGTACTCGTGAGTGCAGAATGAGTAGTACTCATGAGTAGTACTCATGAGCAGTAGTACTCATTGATTACTCATGAGTACAGAGTGAGTACTCATGAGTACAGATTCAGTACTCATGAGTACAGATTGAGTACGAATACTCGTGAGGACAAATGAGTTTGAGTACAAGTGAGTACGATACAAATGAGTATTTGATGAGTGAGTACGAGTGATTTTGTGAACAGACGAACTTTTTGAGTTTGATTTTAAAAGCTTAATAAAAAAGTTTTTGAGTTTGATTGAGTACAGCGTAAAAAAAAAAAATGTGATTGAGTTGAGTGAGTTCTTTCTGTTTGTCCGACCTATGTATCGGACACTCAAAGCTCCTTCAGCTTAGAGCATTTTGGAAACGTTGAAACGTGAAATCAATTGATTATGCACGAGGCACGAACTACGCTGCTCACTCGCGTAAGGCCGCATTAAGAGAGAGACGACGGCTACTAAGGACAGACGACGGGAGCAACGGGAGTCCTGACTGCAACCTTGCATCCGAGGCAATGGCGACCAGTTGCGGCGTCACTCCGCTAGGCGCTCCATTGGCTGAAGCGGCGTGTTTTCCAAAGGTTTTAATACACAAACTGCGTATGTGTGGCGTTCAAAATTAGGTCACAAGAGACCTTAGTGTTGTATACGACACGTTGAAACAGAATTTGGGGCACGTACATTTTCGTTGCAATTGACCTTTAAGATGTGTGCTGAACCGTAGTAATAAAAAGATTAACATCATTTGTATAACTGCATACCCAACACCAGTAGCAATCCAGAAATTGCCAGGAAAACAACAGCAACTTGCAGCTTCATGGTGATCCTACGGGGGAAGCGGGGGAGGCTGCAAGATAAAAAAGCACGAATATAATTGTTGCCGCAAATGATATTGTCACGTGTGTAACCAGCAACAGAGCGCAGACGCCAATCGTACAGAGCCGGTGTGCGCCGTTCTGGCGTGTCTCCATCATCCTCATCCTCATCATGGAAATCACAAGCATGATCATCACCTCCTGAGCCGCTAAGAAGACGAGAACCTGCCCCGTCGTGAGCGCGTGTTCTTGGTGCGACTGCTACCAGGCATCAGGCACAAGTTTCGCAAAATACACCCTCTTTTCTCTCTCCTGTTGGCCCTCATCAATTGTTGCACCGTGACACTAACGTGCCTCTTCATTTCGTGCGTATTACGATTTACTAATGACTTAAGGGCAGCATACATTTTTCAGTTCAAAACAATACCAAAAAATTGTACAGGACGAGAACACACCGGTAATGTCACAGTTTTTGTGATGTCTCTTTTTCTATACTTTTATATCTGTACTCAAACTTTGCTGCACTTTATTTCCCGCAGTCAAGGTTGTGCCGGCTATAGTAGAATGAAAGAAATAAGAAAGTCTGAATATAAGTCGACCATACATTCTTTCAAAGAGTTCATAGACAGCGATTGCTATGGTGAATATTTTGTGAAATCAGTTGCTCGTGTTCAGGAAATAACACTCTCCGGGACACGGCCGCCTTGCTATTCTTGCGAATTCCGCTACAATATTCATGTTTTTAGGTGTTGAAATTATTGTTTTTCGGTAGATGCGCCGTAGTAGCTCTTATTAGGATTGCCGTCTTTTTAGGCGTTCCGCACTTGTCTTTGCTGTTACACCTGCATCTCAATGTTTTTAAATTCTAATAGTGTCAGTTTTATTTGTTGCTTATCACCCTGGCGCTACGGCGCCTTCACATCCGAAATGTGAATAGCGGAGGAAATAAATTACCTAGAGTTTCTGTATTTCGTGTTTCTTGATTGCTGCACTGTTGCCCAATTTGATAACGGCAATAGCCGCAATTAATTATGGTGAAACAATTCTTTGTTTCCATAAGTGAGAAGGAAAGGAGAAGAAAAAAATTTCGCATGAAAATATTTCGCACAAGAAAATATTTCGCATATTAGAAGAAAATATTTTCTGCCCAATTTTATCGGTTACTTCTGGCATTGCCACTTCAGAGCAGAGCTCCTAGGCGCCAGCTCGTACCTTTTCCGTCTGCTGCACAAGTCGCTAAAATCAAATGAAGAATATATTGCCCCACGGGATTACGGGAAAAAATGAACGCGGAGCGTTGCGAAGAATGAACGACGAAAGCGGGAAGCATAAGGGAGAATTTTGGAAGAGCTAGGAGGTGAGCGCCGACGAGCTTACTGGTTTCACACACCATCTGGTTGACATATCGCAGAACGCACCCATTGACCACGGCAGAAGCTATGGTTACAAATAAAGGATAGGCTGTTGACGGAAGAAGCGCGGGATGCATGGTGTGCCATAGCAAAATGACTCCACCAGAGGAATCCGCCGTTAATCGTTCGTACATACACCAAGGTGTACCAGTGCTGACTGCTCTGAAACGCCCTTACGCATAGCCAATGTTTTCGCTCTTGCGATTCCATCATTGCCAAGGGAGTCTCGGGCCACACACTCCTCACAATTGGAGAAGACCGGGCCAATAATTGTACACTTTAGCCGCACCAGCCACAGTGTTTTCACAATGATATAACAAAATATTTTTACTGAAGATATAACAAAGAACACCAACAAAGCACTCTCAGACTTTACACGAACTGAAGATATAACAAAGAACACCAACAAAGCACTCTCAGATTTTACACGAGGCAGTGTCGTAATTGTCAGTGAGTTTAGATGTAAACGTAATATGCTGTGTGGGCTTACGGGGAAAGGCACTGCCAATTTTAAGTGCGAATGCACTTCTTAAGCGAGCCTGAAGCGTCCGCCGCCGTCCGCATTCCGCCGCCGTCCGTATAGCAACAGCTGCGGGTGCGCGCGCTCCTCGTCTTCCTTGGCAACGGGGGGAGATGGGCGCGCGCTGCCTGGCCGCTGACGTGGCACATACCCACGTGGGGGATTGGTCAGGAATCTCCTCGTCTTCCTTGGCAACGGGGGGAGATGGGCGCGCGCTGCCTGGCCGCTGACGTGGCACATACCCACGTGGGGGATTGGCCAGGAATCGGGCGTGAGAAGGGCTAATGCACCCGCTTAAGGAGTATGAGCTAATGCACCCGCTTAAAGGAGTACTGACACGAAATTTCAAAGCTGAGATCCGCTCTAGCAATCAAGTACAGCGACAACACAAATAGGTGTCTGTGAATAAATGCATCTTTCTTTCTTTGTAGTTATGTGTGTGTGTGTGATCTCTCTTTCGCGAACATTACCGAACCGCGCAAATTCAACTCGTGCATTCGCACTTTCACATTCTTCCCCTCGGGGAAATGCGGAGAATTTTTAGTTTGGCTTCATGTTCCTATTCGAGCCCTTGTTTGCTTTTACCCCCGGGACTGTGCGCACAAGAAACTCGCCTTCAAGGTAAATATTTGTATATTTATTTAACTTGAATGGCGTAGAGGTAGAGCATCCGCCTCGCGTGCAGAAGGACCATGGTTCGAATCGCGGTGCTGGACAATTCCCACAAGATTGAAAAAAAAGAAAAAAATCCGCGTATTGATGGAATTGCACAAAGGGGCTTGGGGTGCGGCCTGACCCTGGCGACCATTGCCGGTAATGCACTCCCTCACCAGAGACAGGATTGGCCACCCTGGTGTAGTAACGGCCACAAGATCCCATGAATACGCCAATTAGCCCTCGGCCCTCAGTTCCGAGCGGCTGCGAAGCAACTGACCACGGCGGCGGTCAGACCTGTGACGCAGCAGAGGGTGCTAAGAATCCCCGGATCCGGACAGGCCGCGAATGGAATCTGAACCTGGCAACGCTTAATGCGCGAACCTTATCTAGCGAAGCGAGTCTAGAGGTGTTTTTCGAGGAATTAGAGGGCATTAAAGGGGATGTAATAGTGCTTAGTGAGGTTAGGAGGGCAGGCGAAACATTTACGATGCTGAAAAATGGACACGTCCTATGTTACCGGGGTCTAGAGGACAGAAGAGAACTGGGAGTGGGATTCTAGTCAATAAAAGCATAGCTGGAAACATAGAAGAACACTATTGCATTAACGAAAGGGCAGCAGGTTTTGTAATTAGGCTCAATAAGAGGTACAAGCTCAAGGTGGTGCAGGGCTACGCGCCCACATCCAGCCACGACGAACCAAGTAGTAGAACGCTTCTATGAAGATGTGGAATCGGCAATGGCTAAAGTAAAAACACAGTATACCGTAGTTATGGGGGACTTCAATGCTAAAGTAGGCAAGAATCAGGTTGGAGACAAGGCAGTTGGGAACAATGGTGTGGACTGTAGAAATAGCAGGGGGGACCTACTAGTTGAGTTTGCAGAACGGAATAACCTACGCATAATGAATACTTTCTTCTGTAAATGGGAGAATCGGAAGTGGACCTGGAGGAGCCCGAATGGGGAGCATAAAAATGAAATAGACTTCATATTATGCGATAACCCTGGCGTCGTGCAGGATGTGGAAGTGCTCGGAAGGGTAAGGTGTAGTGACCACCCTATGGTAAGATCTCGAATTAGGCTAGATTTGAGGAGGGACCGCAACAAGCGAGTACGAAAGAAGACGATAAATTAGCTAACAGTACGACGTAAAGCAGAAAAATTCAGGATCGCACTGCATAACCGATATTAAGCTCTTAACGATGAAGCCGAGCTTACGACACAGGAAGCCAGCGACAACCTTACACTCATTATCACGGAGTGTGCAGTAGAAGTCGGGGGCACTATGGCTAGACAGGATACTGGTAAACTTTCACAGGAGGCGAAAGATCTAATTAGGAAACGGCAAACCATGACAATCTCTACCGCAGCTGACAGAATAGAACTAGCGGAGCTTTCAAAGTAAATCTTATGCTTATTGCGCAATACAGCTGACATACGGAAGTATAATATGGAGATGATCGAATACGCTGCAAAGAACGGAGGTAGCCTGAAAGCAGTGAAGAGGCGTTTTGGCGCGGGGAAAAATCAGATGTATCAACTTAAAGATAAGCAAGGCAATGTCATCACAAATAGGGATAAAATAGTCACAGTGGCCGAGGAGGTCTATAGGGACCTATACAGTAGCCGGGACATCCAGGATAATGCCGAACGATACAGTAGTTCAGAGGAGATAGACATCCCACCAGTAACGACCGAAGAAGTAAGGAAGGCTTTGAAAGAAATGAAAGGGGGCAAAGCACCTGGTGAGGATCAGATAACACCAGACCTCTTGAAGGATGGCGGAGAAATTGAACTTGAAAAACTGGCAAACCTGTATACGCAATGCCTAATGACCGCAAGTGTACCGGAATATTGGAAGAAGGCGAACATCATCCTAATTCATAAGAAAGGCGACATGAAGCACTTGAAAATTACAGGCCGATCTGCTTACTGTCAGTCGTCTACAAGGTACTTACCAAGGTAATCGCTAACAGAATTTCTGCAACCTTAGATTTCAGTCAACCTAAAGAACAAGCAGGGTTCTGTAAAGGTTATTCAACAATGGACCATATTCACACGATCAATCAGGTGATAGAGAAGTGCGCTGAGTATACTGAACCCCTATATATAGGCCTTATAGATTATGAGAAAGCATTTGACTCGGTCGAAACCCTAGCAATCATTCAGGCATTACGGAACCAGGGGGCAGATGAGCATTATGGAAGAATACTAGAGGATATCTACAATGGGTCCACAGCTACCATCATCCTCCATAGGGAGAGCAGTAAAATACCTATAAGGAAGGGTGTCAGACAAGGAGACACAATCTCTCCAATGTTATTCACAGCATGTTTACAAGAAGTATTCAGAACGTTGGATTGGGAACAGGTGGGAGTAAGGGTTAATGGAGAATACCTCAGTAACCTCAGATTTGCTGATCACGTTGCCTTGCTAAGTAACTCGAGGGACGAATTGCAAAGCATGCTTTCCGCACTGGGCGAACAGAGTAGAACCGTGGGCCTGAAAATTAATATGCAGAAAACTAAAGTAATGATCAATAACCTCGGGACAGCACAGCGGTTTGAGATAGGTGGCGAGGCAGTGGAAGTGGTAAGCGAATATATCTACTTAGGACAAGTTGTTACCCCATATCCCAACCACGAGGAAGAGATAATTAGAAGGATAAGAATGGGGTGGGGCGCATCTGGCAGACATCTTCAGATAATGAATAGCAGCCTACCATTGTCGCTGAAGAAGAAAGTGTATGACAGCTGCATCTTACCGGTACTCACCTACGGGGCAGAAACCTGGAGGCTCACTAAGAGGGTTCAACTGAAATTGAGAACGACTCAGCGTGCAATGGAGCGCAAAATGATAGGTGTAACATTAAGGGACAAGAAGATAGCGGAGTGGGTCAGGGAACAAACACGTGTTAAGGACATATTAGTAGAGATTAAGAAAAAGATATGGACGTCGGCAGGGCATGTAATGCGAAGGCAAGATAACCGCTGGTCATTAAGGGTAACAGACTGGATCCCGAGAGAAGGCAAGTGTTGCAGGGGGCGGCAGAAAGTTAGATGGGCAGATGAGATCTAGAAGTTTGCGGGGATAAATTGGTCACAGTTGGCACAGGACCGATGTAATTGGAGAATAATGGGAAAGGCCTTTGCCTTGCTGTGGGCGTAGATAGGCTGATGATGATGATGATGATGATGATGATGATGATGATAAGTCAGAGGCATTGTCTTTACACGCGTTCCGCAGCTCAATCTAACAGAGCTCTGCTTGCGTGGCACCCTGTAGAGAACGGCTGCAGAGCTAAATGCTCGCGCGCGTCTGGCGAGTAAACAGTATGCTCTACTGTTCCTGGCTCTAGCCAAGGGAAAAGGCAGAAGTTTTCCCGGTGGTGGGATTATTTTTTATCTTTCCACGACGAAGTGCTAAACATTCCATCCGGAGAGTTGGGAATTTGTTGTACTTTTGTATTTAGCGTATTTTGCTGCGTAGTTTGCACAGACCGGGTTTTTTTCGATACCTTTTATCGAGTGCTTTAATCCCAATATCTTCATCACCACTGAACGTCCTTACCTGCGTTCTATAATTCACAATGCAGCTGTGTTCTGAAACACATGTTTTACTTCCTGGTGAATGTCTACGGCGGCAGAGTCACCCGTAAACAATTTTCACCTTTTTTTCGCTAGAAGAATGTAAGGATTAAGAGATTTTTTGCAAATCTCTCAAGGTTCATTTTGAGCATGATAGCTAACTGCAGGGTAATGGTTTCTTAGAAGTGTGTAAATTTGTAAACTATGCGGCGTATTTCTTACCAAAGGTGTTTTTTTTTGTAGTGCAAAATTAAATCTAAAACGGAAATACCAAAACTACTTCTTAACACGCATCTCTTCACATGTGTTCACACTATGGTGAATAACGTGGAGTATCTTGCGCAGCGATAAAATGTTATTGGGACAAGCTGACTTTTTGCCAACATGTCAAATGACGAGCAACAAGAGATGTCCCAACTTTTGTATTTAGAGTGTTTGCTGTCTTAAAATAGGTTGTCTTACGCCTGAGCAAACCTTACCTTCTGCAAGACGACTCGTGTCTGCTTGGCACCACTGGGCTCTACCCAAAGTCCTACTACAAAGGTACTCAGGTGGTAAGCTTGTATGCTATCCTGATCGCATGACAAGTGACTTTAAAAATTCCGTGCGTTCTGTCCGGTGAAAGCAGCCCATGGTTTCTGACAACCCAATAAGTATATAAACCCAATAAACCAATGTTATTTTTAAGTCGTCCAGAACATTGTGTCAGTAACGTTTCAAAGGGAATTCTGTAAACAACAACGGCCCACGCGCCTTGTCCTTTCGACCCTGGGATGCCCGGCATACCAGGCCTTTACCTTTAATACGGGCCACGAAGATTGAAAGCATCTTTGCGGGCTGCAACGTTAGCCTTTCGCTTTTTATTAGTGTGATTATTTGGCACGCTCTCTGCGAAAATTGCTTGTCTAGACTTTATCCTACCGGTGACTGACGAGCCAATTATTTTCGTGACAGCATCGTAGTCTCCTGACGCGTAGGTAACATGGAAAGCTGTAAACTACGCAGCGGTCTGTACAATGTTTAGATATACGTCACCTTTTTGTATTTATCAAGAACTGATGGTTTGCTGCGCGCATTTGCGGTACTACACAGAAGAGGAAGGCCGGGCTTGTGGCAACATTGGCGCGAAAGGAGGATATATTTTGCTGCGTAATTTATCGTCATATTTAAGGGGTGTAAATGGGACCCATTTTTTTACAAACATTGTTTAACGTTAAATAGCTCGGTTTCAACATTACAATTCGTCGTATTCTGTGAAACACCATCACGTTTTCAGATTATTTATTTTTTTATGAATGGAACCTTCGACATAACTTTGTTTTTGTTGTTAGAGCCGTGAATGTAAACAAACGAACTGCTTTAGCTAAAGGCATAGGTACAAAAGCTACGAACGTGTCAAAGCCCACTGGGATTCTTACGTGAGTGCCTGCGTAAATCATTTTCTCGAAGAGAAGAAAAACAACATACACTTGTCAGGGCTGAATATAGAACCACACCTCCGAAACAAAAGGGTTCGCCGCAACTACCCATTTGTGCAGGGTTCACCTGCGTACCAATATGTAGTAAAATTTTGTTATGAGCCATAACAACAACATAGGAGATTGGCAACCCTCAAACAACCTCGAGTATATGACGGGTCTTTGGAAGGGCTGCTTGCTTAGCGCCAATAAGGATATCTTTGAGGATAATTGCAATCAGACACACGGGTTCGAAAAACACAAAAACGTATTCCACCTCTTGGTGGCCGAAATGGAATGTTTACGGTTTGCCTTTGCTCATAAAGTGAGATTGGTCGGACTGTGCGACCCCGTATGCGGTATCTGAACCCGCTCCTACTATAAGTTGCACAATCCTCTGGAACAAAAGCCTCCTGGTGAGTCGATTAGAAATTCAGTGAGAGCAAAACGCAAATATTGCACCGTCCAACGTCAGTTTTGTTAGCTATCTAGTGAAATAGCCATGGGCAAACTCAGCATACCTAGGTTTTCAATATTGTGGCGATCAAGAGGTGCGAAGGGTACAACTTCAGTGGCTGAAAAGAATTACAAAAATATTTGTGTGTTATGAGAGCCACAGGTGCATCTAAAATTTTAGGGTTACCCTAACGCATCTTTGCAGTGCTCTAAATCGTGGTATATAAAGTACATGCGCAGTTCTGAGATACAGAATAATTGACTTGAAGACGAGCACAGATATCAGTAAAGGCTTTGCTCCCACCATGATTGTTGAAATATCTTTTAGTATCGAGTATGCTGCCCTGACTTTCGTTCTCATCGTGCAGTATGAACAAGTTTGTGCAGGCCACACCCCCTAGACAAATGTGAAGGTGTTGCTAGAGGCACCGACACATACAATTTCCGAACGTGCTCTAGAAATTTGTACACTTCGCTCCCATGTCACTTTTGCCTCATGCTCAAAAGTGCTACGCCCGGGCTCACCGCAAGGAAGGAAGTTCTATAGGTTTGTAACGTCATTTCCGTGTCATTCAGATGAGAGAGAGAGAGAGAGAGACAACTTTATTACGCAATAATGCGAGAGTGGTTCCTCAGTCCAGGAGCCCATGTGCTGTCCAGGCTGCCGTAGCCCTGGTCACAAGCAGGAGCTGGTCCTCAGGTCGACAGCTGGACAGCAGTATCTCCCACTGCTCAGGGGAAGGGACGGGTTCAGAGGTCGGAAGCGGAAGGTCGAGGTTTTTTTGCAGTCGAATAATATGTGAAGCACGGTTATCTCGGGCTGCGGCCTTGCCCTTGGCACATAGGAAATACCAAGTGTGTCAAAAACATCAAAGGGGCCTATGCTCCGACCTAAACAAGACGCTGTTTCTGACAGGTAGTGCGGCGTTGCGAAACACTAGCAGCAGCAAAAAAAATTACCGGTGAAGTCACCTGTGTGGCAACTATCGGACACAGGCTCTCTCATTTCTCATAATTTTGTTTTGTTCTCTGATGACTGGGTGAACTTATGCTGCAAGCCTTTACGCAAGTAATACAATTAATGCAATTCATTTAAACTATACAAATATTGACAATGTATAGACGGAACTTACGCCCACTGGTAATTTTCGTGAGGTCTTCCTCACCCGTTATGTTTTCATTAGCTAGAAATAAGCCAATCAAATTTCCAGCTTTTTGTATTTCTCTTGCAAAGAACCTCACGTTGGCACCTCACGTGTTGGTTAGCCCATATTTAAGGTTGTCTAAAATCTAAAAATGAGGCACAGCCGCAGTTCAAAGCTTTTGGGAGCTTGTTGGATGCAGTAGGAGTAGGCTCACGCAAAAAAACAAATATAGCCCTATATTTATTTTTTATTCAGGTTACCGCTAAAGGCTCTCTAGAAGAGGGTATTACATAGGGGGGGGCAATACCACATGGTGTGTAAACTACAACAACAAAAAAAGAAAAAAAACAGAAAAAAAGCAGTACAACAAGATACAATGCAACGTAACAACTGCAACAAAACGCAAACCATGAATACGGGCAGCAATTGCATGGCGTTATACAATAGTTAAAAAAAGAGCAGAACAAAACAGAACACAAAAGCAAAAAAAATAATTAGTTGGTCAGCGTAGCGCGCATGAGCTCTAAAAACTTAGCCGAGTCTTTCTCGGTGGCAATGTGTGCGGGTAAACTGTTCCACTTAATAATAGTGCGCGGGATGAATGACTGAGCGAAACGAAGTGTGCGAGATAGCGGGCGCTTAATTTTGTTAGGATGATCACGGCGTGGAAAGATGGAACAGGGGGGTTCAAAGAAACTGTCATGTAATGACGGGTGATTGTAAAGTTTGTGGAAAAGTGATAAGCGCGCATATTTCCGACGAAGGGCCAAATTCTCTAGCTCAGCACGGGTTTTTAAGTTATTGACGCTGGAATAAGAAGAATAATCTGAGTAAATGAAACGAGCAGCACGGTTTTGCAAGGATTCAATATTTGATACGATGTAGGCTTGATGAGGATCCCAAATGGCACTGGCGTATTCTATTTTAGGGCGAATTAAAGTGGTAAAGCAAGCTTTTTATGTCGATGGAGCCTGTTTAAGATTTCGTTTCAATAACCCGAGAGACCGGTTAGCAGCTGCAAGAGTGAGTTCTATATGATGGTGCCATGATAGATCCGATTGAAAGTGGAGGCCGCGGTACTTGTAAGTAGATGTTAACTCAAGTGTCATATTATTCAACGAGTATTGACTAGGAAAACGGGGGTAGCAGCGTTAGTAAAGGACATACACTTTGTTTTAGAAACATTTAACGACATAAGCCAAGTTGAACACCAATGATTAATTTTATTAAGGTCAGATTGCAAAGCTAAGCGGTCCGAATCAGAAGAAATGTTTACGGTATATTACGCAGTCTCCGCAAAAAGTCGGACGTGTGAAGATAAAGAATTTGGTAGATCATTAATATAAACGAGGAAGAGTAGAGGACCAAGAACACTTCATTGGGGTACACCAGATGTTACCGGTAAAGAGGAAGATTAAACATTCATAGCAAAGGTGAATTGAGACCTGGAGGAAAGAAAAGCTTTTATCCATGCAAGAACGTTAGGATGAATGTTAAGGTGTTCTAGCTTTAGTAGTAATCTGTGGTGAGGAACGCGGTGAAAAGCTTTAGCGAAATCTAAGAAAATTGCGTCGACCTGGCTACCAGCATCCATAGATGTATGAAGGTCGTGAACAAAACCGGCAAGTTGGGTGTCACATGAAAATCCCTTGCGAAACCCGTGCTGAAAATTGAAGATGATATTGTGACGTTCCAGATAGTTTATGACTTGAGTGTGTATGATATGCTTCATGAGTTTGAAAATGGTACTAGTTAAGGAAATGGGCCTGTAATTTAGCGGTGAGGAATGGCCACCCGAGTTGAAGAGGGGGACGACTTTAGCTGTTAGCCAGTCTTGAGGTAGAGTTCCGGTAGACAACTACTGAAAAGAGAGCGCATAAAAAGGGGGTGATGCTGAATGATATAGATTTGAGGATTTTATTATTAAAGCCTATATTATCGAAGGTGGAAGAAATTTTCAGTTTCTGTAAAAGGGACAGAATACCCGCCTTACTGATAACAATCTCCGGCATGACTGTGCTGTTGATACTATGCAATATGGGAGCGGATGAAACGTCTTCTCTGGTAAAAACTGAAGAAAACGCCTGGTTTAAGACCTCTGCGCATTGCGATGTGGGAACGGAAACGCCATCGTTATTGCTTAGAACTATGTCAGGATAACATAGTCAGGATAACATAACACAGGATAACATGTCAGGATAGCGTGGATTATTTGCAAGTATAGATGATAAATCATGGTTAAAGAAATGGCTGCGGGTAGATTTTAAAAGCGACTGAAATTCTTTATCGCATTTTTTGTATTTCGCCCAAGAGTTAGAGGTTATTTATTCTAAAAACAGACAAACAATACGCGCGACACCTCTTTTTCCGAGCCGTTGATTCCTGCGTGGTTACATTGGAGCACATTGATATACATCAATGACCTGCCTAATTGTGTTTCTAACTCTTCTTGTACGCCGACGATACTACAATATTAGCTACTGACAAATGCCTTAATTCCCCGTCAGCAAAACTTATCTCTGACATTAACAACATTTTGCTATGGTGTTGCCAAAACTGTTTCCATATCAACGCATCTACACCAATGTTCATGATCTTCCATTCCAGCCAGCAGCACCTTATATAACCAATAATAAGCATTAGCAATCACACAAACCAAGTAGTCAATCAATGCATGTTTCTTGGAGTAGTTCTTGATAGTCATGTAACATACATTCAGCACATTACATATTTAAGGACGAAAGATGCTCATGGTATCAGGATAGTTCTGAAAGCCCGCCATTTTGTTCAGTGTATCCACCTTACTTTGCCTTTACTATGATTTTATGCACCGCCGTTTTGCGTACTCCTTATTTTCATGGGGTAACACGTACCACACTCATTTGATTCCGTTACAACACATCCAAAATCAGGCCATTCGCATATTAAATTATAGTCCATTCACTACCCATGCTCCTTCACTGCTTCGGCAGTTGAGTATATTGCCAATCATTGAATTACTCAAATATAATCTTACAATGTTGTTGCGTAACTCATTACATAACATAGCGCAATTGAAGGTTTTCACGCGGCCAAATCTTTTTAACGTAAATTCCGCTTGGTTTGCCTCTAATCATAACTTGCTCTTACCTATAACACATACTAATTATGGAAAACAAACTGCCCACTTTGCAGCTCTCGTGCTTTGGAATTCCCTGCCAACTAACGTTAAACTCTCTTCGTCGTTACATGCATTTAAAACGGTTCTTCTTGAATTTTATCTGCACTCAAAACCACATAAGCACTTTTTATTGTTCATTTGCAACTGCCTGGCTTCAGTTACCCTTGACTATGTGTTGATTTTGTTTACTTATTTGATCTACTGCCAATATTTCATGTACCATTGATTGTGCGCTTACTTACAGGCGGTCCCCTTTCAGCCCTCGGCTCTGAGACCTCCTTCTATATGGTCACTCGTGTACACATTGCCATTGAACAAATAAACACTTTTTCTGATTCTCATTTGTCAGCACAATCATTACCGGGGAGTAGTGGCTGCACCACTATATTAATCCATTTCTGTGCTGTAGTCGGACTCAGCTGTACGAGAATTCGGCGAAATAAGATCAGATATGCGTTGGCAGAGGCAGGGTAGCCGACAAGCGCTTAATTAAAATAGCCACGACAACAGTTACAGGGCTTCAAAGCCCATCACAGCTGAAGCCGTCTACTAAACAGAGAAAATTCCCTCCGGTATAGTGTGCGGAGATCCAAAATGTGTTGAGTGATTCACTTCTCTTGTGGTGACGTAAGGCGGTGCTTTCGTGTGTTGTGCAGAGAGCGCATGCGGACGCCAGAGAAAGTTATCTTCGAGAAGAAGGCTGATAATAAACATTCAGTTGTTGTTTGGGACGCGGGTTGTACACTTGCGCAGCTCTGCTGAGCAGCCCGTCCCAACATTGGTATGGTGACCCGAAATTCAGACACTGCCACCGTAGTGTCGAACCAGCCACAATATGGCTTTAACGTCCACGACAGACGCACCTCCGACAGCCTCCTCAGTCGACGGTAAGCTGCCCCCCTTTTGGACGGCGGACCCCGCACTTTGGTTCATACAAGTGGAATCGCAGTTCACAGCCAGATGCATCACCACAGACCTTACGAAATGCCACTACGTATTTAGCAGTCTGCCGCCCGCCATAGCCAGTGAAGTAGGAAATCTTTTGCTCGGATCACCTGTTGAAAATGCGCATGCAACGCTGAAAGAAACCCTTGTTCGCGGAGTTACGCCCTCCAAACCACAACGACTGCAGCGATCGCTTCGCGACACGGAACTCGGAGACCATACACCTAGCCAGCTTTTGCGGCACATACAACAGTTGCTCGGCCAGACAACAACCACGCTAGACGGAGCATTGCTTAGAGAACGTTTTTTGCAAAAGTTACCTTCAGGCGTCCGCATGGTCGTCGTGGCATCAGAGCACAAAGATTTAGCCGCGGCCGCCGAGCTTTCCGACCAACTGGTAGCGATAACCCCGCCTACACCCGTGGATGCCATGCAAGCACAATAGTCTCGAGACGAACTTCAAAAGATGCGTGAGGAGATTTCTCGACTCGCCGAAACAGTATCAGCTTTGCACGTAAGCAGAAGGCCGCAAGCGATAACATACCCTGACACGCCGCTATCATAAACGCAGCACCAGCATGTATGCTGGCATCATCGGAGGTTCGGAAATAGTGCCCGTAAATATGTTCCACCATGCGCGCACTCGGGAAACAGCCGCGGCAAGCACTGAGGGCGACCAGTGCTACTACGTTGCCTCCAAGTCGTCCCTCGGTATTCTTTGTTACTGACCGCAACAACGAAGTACGTTTTTTACTCGACACAGGCGCCGAGGTGAGCGTTATACCGGCGTCACAAGCCGAAAGAAAGATACCTAGTGGATAACCCTTAGAATCTGTCAATAACACGGTGATAACAGCATAGGGCCATCGTTCACTCTCGCTGAACTTAGGTTTCCGCAGAACGTTTAGCTGAGTGTTCATAGCTGCCGATGTCAAATTCACTATATTAGGCGAGGTCTTTCTCCAGTTCTTCGGTCCGTTAGTCAACGCCCCCAACAAACGGCTTCAAAATCCTGTTTCTCTGGGAGCGGTACAAGGCGCGCGGTGTTGGCACCACACTATCAGCCCGACCTTGCTTAGTCCGTCTGGAGAAGCGTACGTCACGGCAATGTTCCCAGTTCCCAGAGCTGACGTGACAGCCTCAGTCATTTCCTGAAATGAAAAGCGCGTCGTTCAGCATCACATCGAAACCACAGGCCCACCGGTCTATGCGCGACCACGGCGCCTGTCACCCGAGAAGCTACGGCTGGCTCGACAGGTGTTTCCCACATGATGGAACTCGGGATAGTACTTCCTTCATCCAGCCCATATGCCTCACCTCTTCACATGGTCCCCAAATCAACAGACGGTGATTGGCGCTCTTGCGGGGACAATCGAGCGCTGAACCGGGTGACCGTATTAGACGGTTACCCAGTGCCGCAAATTCATGGCATGACCTCCTTCCTACGTGGTGCTACCATTTCTCTGAAATAGATCTAGTTTGAGCATATCATCAGATACCCGTAGCACCGGAGGATATTCCCAAGACCGCAATAACAACGCCGTTCGGTATGTTCGAGTTCCTACGTATGCCTTCCGGCTTAAGCAACGCCGGCCAAACTTTTCAACGGTTCATGGATGGCGTTGTCCGTGCCCTCGACTTTTGGAAGTTATACTTCGATGATCTTCTGATTGCTAGCAGCACTCCTCAAGAGCACGAGCGGCATCTGCACGGCGTAATTCGGCGACTGACAGAGAAGGGCATCGTTATCAATACGCAAAGTGCTTGCTTGGGGTACCGACGTTATCCCTTTTGGGCCACAGGGCTTCAAGTGCAGGAGTAGAGTCCCAGAAAGGCAAAGTGGAAGCAGTAAGGCAGCTTCCGCAGCCAGAAAACTTCTGCCAGCTTCGGGAGTTCCTGGGACTCGTGAACGTCTACCGTAGGTTTATCCCGAAATGCGGCAACATCCTTCACCCTCTCCACAGCCTACTTGCGGCATCAGGATCTAAGGCAACTGCCATTCAGTGAAACGACCAATCCATACAAGCATTCCGGATGATTAAGGAAGCTCGCGCAAATCCTACCATGATCACGTACTCGCAGCCAGGTGTTCCTCAATGCGTAATGGTCGACGCCTCCGATGCAGCGATCGGAGCCGTGTCGCAGCAGAAGATGAGCGGAGTCTGGCGACCAGTTTCCTTCTCCAGAAAATTGAGCCCGTCCGAACGAAGGTACAGCACCTTTGGTAGGGAACTCCTGGCCATATACGCTGCTATCCGACATTTCCGACATTATGTAGAAGGGCAAGAATTTTTTGTGCTCACGGATCACAAGCCGCTTGCCTACTCATTGCGCGCGAACTCCTATCCTGGTGCGCAAGTGGCACGGGAGCTCTGCCAAATGTCGTATATCGCAGAATTCACGACAGATGTACGCCAAGTCAGCGGGACGGATAATGATGCTGCTGACGCTCTATCGCGCAGTCAAGTGAAGGCCACCAGTCTGCCGAGTGACGCGGACTTTACCACACTAACGACGGCTCAACGCAGTGACGGTGAATTGAAGCGTCTGCTGACGTCTTCAACCAACGCCTTGAAGCTGCAATGGTTGGCAGAACCCACAGGGTCCGTATGCTGCGACATGTCTACAGGCAGGGCCCGACCGTTTGTCCCCTCGAACCTCAGTCGCAGCATTTTTGACTCGCTGCACAGCCTGGCGCATCTCGGGATTCGAGCCACGCGGGATTCGAGCACAGCGCGGTTCGTGTGGCCAGGACTAAACCGGGATGTCCGACACTGGACACGAAAGTGCCTCGCATGCCAGGGCTCGAAAGTCCAGCGACATACCGTGACCCCCTTGGGATCCTTCCCTCGGCCGGACTCTCGATTTGCCTATGTGCATGTGGACATTGTGGGACCACTGCCCTTGTGCCAGGGGCAAAGCTACTTTTTTTCTGTATTGTCCCCTATTTTTTATTATTTATTTATTTATTTATTTATTTATTTATTTATTTATTTATTTATTTACACAAACCATGTCTCGGGAGGAGAGGCAAAAGGCAGATTAACTATGCCTGACGGTGGCCATCGACCCCAGACATGTAACATTGCAACTTGCTAATTTGCATCGATTGCTTTACGCTATGGCCGGAGGGCATGCCCATTCCAGACGTGACTGCTGCTACCGTTGCCCGCGCATTTATCTACCACTGGGTGGCCCGCTTCGCAGTGCCAGCAACCGTAACTACGGATCGCGGAACGCAGTTTGAGTCTACCGTATTCGCCAGCGTCACCCGGCTCTTGGGTACTTCCCGCATCAGAACAATGACGTACCATACGATAAGCAACGGTATGGTGGAAAGGTTCCATCGGCAGCTGAAGACGAGCCTGACGGCTACTGCGAGTCACAATTGGGTGGAGGCACTGCCGTTTGTTCTGTTGGGAGTTAGGACGGCTCTGAAAGCAGATATTGGATGCTGCTCTGCTGAACTGGTGTACGGAACAACGCTTCACCTCCCAGGGGAGTTTTCACTGCAAGTAAGGACGAGAACGCGTACGCGAACATGGACTACGCTGGGTGACTGCGAGACATCATGAGCAAGCTGCGCGCTGTTCCTCCGCGTCAGCCAGCAGCCCGGCCAGTCCACGTGCACCGTGAACTCTCCTCCTGCTCTCACGTGTTTGTAAGGCACGACTCTGTACAGCGTCCGCTCCGGCCCCGTATGACGGGCCTTTCAAGGTGCTGCAACGGGGAGACAAGCACATTACGATCGACAGAGGTGGTCGTCATGACGTGGTTTCCTTGGACCGCGTAAAACCAGCCCACGTGGACTCCGACAGCGAAGTATCTGCACCACCTCGAGCTCCATCTTCGCAGGGGCCTCCGGCAGACCACATAGCGCAGCCCCAACAAGTCCTCAAACGGTTCACGCGGAGTGGGCGGTGTGCGAGACCCCCGGTGCGCATGAACGTATGAACCGCAGTGGGTTGTCCGAGTGCGGCCGTTGTGCACGCACTCAATAGGGGGGTTGTTGTTTGGGGCGCGGGTTATTCACTTGCGCAGCTCTTCAGAGCAGCGCGTCGCAACACTCTCTTGCCAAACCTTCGCCTTCGTACATGTATGCTTGTGGTTAGCTATTCCTCTAGATGCTTGCAGCATTGTTTAAAATACCTCTATTTTTATTCTGCCCGTACAGCTACTATGGCTGTCTTTTGAAAGATAAATTTTGTCATTGTTTGCTATTCTCTGCTATGCGAATGTTTGGAATAAAATGAAGATAAATTCCTCACAACGCTGCATGGCAAAACAATGATGACATTCAACTTTCAGGGAAAAAATTCAGAGAAGCTTGTTGTCACACGCGCGACTTGAATGACGAAGCTGTTGTACGTGAACATTGCCGGATACGTAGCTAAGTTTCAGTATCATTCTTTATAGGCACAGTTGCGGTGCTAGTATATTCGTCATATGCATCGAAGAGGTCGTCGTCTTCTTCGCGGCGAGTGGTGGACGTAAAGCCACCCTCAGCATTGTAGACTCCCACCAGCTCAACTGACGAAGCTTGC